>CM058040.1:8160199-8616598 GCA_030169165.1 Centaurea solstitialis | reverse complement strand
GACATGATGCAGCGTACTTTTTTGCCCAATTTTTGTTTATTTTAGTTAATTGGTTCATTAAGTGGTGCATTAAGTGGTGCATGTGGTTGCAAAGTGTTCTCGTATTCTCGTAAATTAGAGGTGTTCTCGTTTGAACCCCCACCTATCGTTCTATAACACATATACTAATTTCTGTAATATGGAAAAAAGCAATATTAATATTAAAAAAAAATAAACATATATACAATAAAAAAAAGTTTATAAAATATAAAATGCATGTTTGTAGTACAATCATCGATGATCGATGGCCAAATCCATAGGGAATGTACCTAAAAGTCCAGTCTAGCAAATTCTTAGCAAACAAGTTGTAGCTAAATCACTTTGTTAGAAAAATGTTTTGTTAGGCTATCCGTACCCAATCCTTCCAATCCTTTCAACCTCACTGCCATATCAGCCTTTTTTCAAATATTTCATTAACCATCTGGAACCCTCTCTTATTAATACTCAACCCTTAGCTCTCATTTTTTATTTAAATAAAACACACCACACATACAACCTATAATTATTGACTTTCCATATATTTTATATTAAATATGGAAACCTTTCATATAATTTTATAGCATTTCATAGGTTGCATAGGTTTCACGTTAGATATGGGTTGCAAATGATTATCACTATATAATGTACTTCGTACGCTTTGCATGCAAGAATAAAAAATGCAGGAATAATAAAACAATCATTTGGTTATAAACTGATATATAATATTAGTGATTCATTTAACTATTTTTTATAACTTATTCTAATTTAAAATGATTAATAATTGACAAAATGATTATTTGGATAAATATGATATTTTTATAGGTTAAGAAGAACATATATGATATTTGTGACTAAACTAAAGGGGTATACTAATCATTTACATATTTTTTATTATTGAATATAATTGAGAGTGGTGGAGGAGGGAGGTGGTGGTGGTGGTTGTGGTGGTGGTGTCTTACTGGTGGTTTGGTGGTGGCTCTGGTGGTAGTGTCTTGGTGGTGGTTTGGTGGTGGCTCTGGTGATGGTGGTGGTTTGTACACATATTATCATTGAAGTATTTTTTGTACTTAATATACATTGAGAATGTCTAGTTATTGCCACGTCAAATCCACATAAGCATTATTTAATGATTTTAATTGCCACGTAAGAAAATACGACCTGTTTTTGAAGAAAATCGAGCTGTTACCGGTGATAATGGTATTATATGTACAAAAAATAGAGTTCAATGATATATTGAGTACAAAAAATAGTTTCATGATAATATTTGTACAAATCATATAGTTAGTTACCCTCACATGTTATAAACCCTTTGTTATATTAGAAGAAAATTGTAACCCATTTGATTGTTGCCAACTGCCAAGTGTAAACAAGTTGCTATTTGTGAACTCATTCTTGTTCATGGCATGGGAGTGTGGTTTTTTAGCAGGGGCGGAGCTAAAGAAGGGGACATGGTGGTACGTGTTACTGTTTCATTCCTTCTTCGTAGTGCAAAAATTATCGTGTCGTGAAAGATGCCACGATATATATTTTGAAACTACAAAAGGATATAAATTTTCTATAGTAGAGACTTCCACTTTGAAAAGCAAAGAACCAACCACTATACCAATAGAGATTTTGTGAAAATTGTTTGTACGTATGTTATTTATAGTAAAATGACGTCACCGTTTGAAAAAAGTTCTAGCTCCGTTCCTGCTTTTTAGAGTCATTCTTCATCCTCATGGTACAATTCACGATAGCTATAAGTTATGTCATAGTCGATTACAAATAATTACAAGATAATTGATAAGATTATTAGCTAGATTATTAAAATACTTTTTAAATATCTAATATCATTGAGATGTTATTAATCAATTAATCCTGTAATCTAAAACATTTATGACGTCATATGAGAGTCACCTTGGCGTTATGATTAGATAACTTGGACGGCATTTGTTCACGGCTTAATTCGTCTTTGAGCACCATCATTTGGTTATCCAATTTTCTTGTGACCGTTGGTTGGTTAATTGGTGTTTATAGTCAAAAAGGGTGGACGTGACTTGTATAATTTTGGTTAAATCAACAGGTTTAGTTTTGATAAAACATAAAATCAAAAATGGTTAAATTTTAGGGGTTGGTTAAATCGATAATGGTGCATTTGGTACGCAGAACAGATGTAAATAGAACAGAACATGCTTGTCTTATGTTTGACAAGCATATATGTTGGACAGACCAGAACTAAGTAAAACAACGGTGTGATAAACGTGTTTCATTCTACCATTGGAACTAAGTAGAACAAGGTCAAATGTACCATTATACCTTTTAAAATACAGATTAATTTTCTCTATTACGATAATTGTGTCATACTTAGGAGTGGGCAAAAGTTGACCAAATCTGAAAAACCGTAAAATCCGACTTTTTGGCTAGTTACTCGGTTCGGGTAGAGTTTTCGTACCCATCAACCGAACCCATCATAACCCCCTTTTTTTAAATATTTTTGTAACATTTTTATGTAATTCTTTGAGGTTTGTACTTTATTTTTATTTATTTAAATGTTCACTTTAATTAATGTCTGATATTTGGATTTTGGATTAATTTTAATCTTTAATGACTAATCATCGTAAAACAAATGGTTAAGATTAAATTCATAACTATTATATATAACATAGAAGTAAAATTTAATTTGATTTTGATAGTTTTTTTAATTCAAATTTTATTACTTAAAATATATATGTTCATCTTTAAATTTGTTGCACATTATTTATATTTTCTACTAATTTGATGGAAAAAGAAAAACATACATTGTTAAAACATGAACATAAACCCAATTAAATCATGGTCCGAAATATATAATAACCGAAAATGGTGGTTTTGATATAATTGAAAGTTCTTAGGTTATTTTTCAAGTCACCAATTTTTAAGGGACCAAATATGTTAACTTTGAGTTTGTAAATTGAAGACTTATCCCTCAATAGCTTGAACCGACTTCACTGCCAATCTTATTTGCTTTTGTTTTTCTTTTTGGTGCATGTTTAGAGAGTGAGAGATAAAGCTTCGAGAGAGAAGGCAAAGATGATCTAGCAAATTTTTTATTAGTTTTAGTTTTGGTTATTTTTCTTTTCTCTTAAAAGTGTTCGGCTTGGGATTATCTAAATCTTACGATTTGGTATCGAGCATTTCATTCTGTTAAATATTGTATAGTTCAGGGACCCCTTTGTAATCTTTGTATCTTTATATTGTGATCAATACACGCAACCCTAATCACGGGTTTTTCCACAATCTCACATGGTATAGAGCCACCTACCAAAACCCTAATTTTTTTACCTTTCTCGTTTACAGCAGCCGCTGCCGCCGGCGACCACCGTCAGCCGCCGCCAGTCACCTCTTCCGGCCGTCCTCCTGTTTCCCGGTGACTCATCTCTGGTGTCCTTCGCGTCACCATCGCACCACCACGCCGGCGTTCTCTCTGCTCCATTGCGTAACCAAGAAAGTCGCCGCCGCCTTCTGCTATTCCGGTCACCGTCGCGCACCGCCGCGCGCCTGAAACAGTCACGACCGCTGCGCACCTGAAACCTCAGCCTCTGCGCAACCGCCGTGTAACCGTGCCGCCGCTGTCTCTCTGCTCCATTGCGTAATCGTGCCGCCGCGTAACCTGAAATCGTCGCCTGTCTGTCCAACCACCGTGCCGCCGCTGCGTCCATCTCGCCGAAACTCCGTCTAGCGCCGGTTCGTCTGACTTCCGACTACCGCCGGTCCTCCGTCTAGTGCTGGTCCGCTTAGCGATCTGCTTCCGACTGCGTTTTTCCGGCTGTGCTTCCGACTGAGTTTTCTTTTTCAACACAAAGACAACCCTTTGTCTTTTCTATCTTTGTTTTTAAGAAAAGGCAAACCTGCTGTTGTTTTTAAGTACAGAAAAGACAACTACATAAAAGGACAGAAAAGACACAAAAAAAAGGTGTCTTTAGTTTGTGTTTCGGTTCCCTTGCATCGCCACTATTTCGCTGCTGCCGATCACTACTGCCTACCACAGTCGCCTTCTTCTCTGCAAAGTGACGCTTGTGGTACATTTCTATTCCCTCTACCCACGGTTAAGCGAATCGTTTTGTTATTTTCGTACGCTTGTTAATTTATTTTTTGCTTTCCTATTTGTTGCAATGACTACCTCATCGCCCTCCAACACCCTCACTCCCCCCACCGCTAGCCAACTTGTGTTTGCCCTAACAAACGTATACTCTCAGTTCAGTTTTAAACTTTCCACTGATGGGTCCAAATACAAACTCTGGCGTCGCATCTTTTTGGACATGTGTAAGGGTGCAAAAGTCCATGGTCACATCACTGGCAAATCCAAACCTGCTGGTGATGATGATGAGGACTGGGAGGCAATTGACTCCCGCATCAAATCTTGGTTTTATTCTACTTGTGATGCAAACTTATTGCAAATCATCTCTAGTGATAACTGCACTGCTAAAGATCTCTGGGATAAACTGGATGAATTCTTTTTGAACAATAAAATGTCCCGAATGCTCCAACTTCAAGAGCAATTTCGTAACACAAAAAAAGGCACCTTGTCCATTACTGATTTTTGCCATAATCTAAAGAATTTGGCCGATGCTCTTGCTGATTGTGACTCCAAAATAGATGAGGTGGAATTAGTTATGCAAATTCTCCGCCAGTTACCACCCTCCTATCATAGCATTGTCGATGTCATCGCTAACACTAAACCCTTCCCCTCCTTCCTTGAAGCCAAAAACATGCTTCTTCTTCATGAGTCTCGTGAAGAGTCTGTAGAACCCCACATAGATACCCCTCTCACTTCTTCCGCTGCCTTATACTCCTCTGCCCAATCTGCCCCAAATGGGAAATCCAAAAATAAATTTAACAAGGGTCGAAATAATGGGCGTGTTGCTTCCAAGGGGGGGGGGTAATACTAATGTCCGGGTAATCAGGGACACTCTCAGGCGTACTTCGGGACTTCTCCTACACCTGGCCATGTTCCGTCTGCTCAGCCACGCCTCCTTGGTGCGCCTCCTGCGCAACCCTTTGGGACGGGTCTTCCTCAACCGTCCCCTACGATGTACAGTATGCCTCCGCAGCTCCCAGCTCCTCCATTCCACCAAACGCCGGTGAACTCGCATCCCTACTACTATGGGATACCTCAGGCCCCAACTCCAGTGCCGGTTTCTACTCAGTTTGCGCAGCATGTACAGCCATCCATGCCAGTGCCACCGCCTCCTCAGCCTTCCTTCGGCAGTCATGCTTCCCAGTACAGTCAGCCACAGTACACTGACCTTTCTTCTGTCTTTCAGGCTATGTCTGTTCAGCCACCGCAAGACAACAACTTTTACATGGACACCGGTGCATCCAGGCATATGACTTTCAATCAAGGTACAATGCACTCTCCAACTCCTTGTAATTCTAGTTTCATTCAGGTTGGTAACGGTGCTGTGGTTCCTGCTAGATATATTGGCCAATGTAAATTACCTTTTTCTCCTTGGTCTCTTATGCTGAAAAATGTTTTAGTATCTGATAAACTCATCAAGAACCTTATCTCTGTCCGTCGTTTTACCATTGATAATTCTGTATCTGTTGAATTTGATCTGTTTGGTTTTACTGTGAAGGATCTTAAAACAGGTTCGTTTCTTCAGCGTTGCGACAGTGATCACCATGATCTTTATCCAGTTCTTCCTCCCTCTCCTCAGTCTGCGGTTGCTTCGGCCAACGTTGCTGTCTCTTTTGACGTCTGGCATCGACGGCTAGGTCATCCGGGTGCTGCTATTTTTCAGTTTCTTTTGTCTCGCAAGTTTATTGCTTGCTCTAGTCAAAACTCTTCTTTATGTCATGCTTGTTAGTTAGGAAAACATTGTCGTTTACCTTTTTCTTTATCAGCTACTAAAACTTCTCGTGTGTTTGAACTTATTCACTCTGATCTATGGACTTCTCCTGTTACTAGCTTGTGTGGATTTAAATATTATGTTCTGTTCTTGGATGATTATTCTCATTTCTTATGGGTCTTTCCTTTACGTGCAAAATCAGAGGTGTTTTCTGTTTTTAAAACCTTTCGCGTCTATGTTCTAAATCAATTTAAAACGGACATTCAGCTTTTCCAATGTGACAACGGTCGTGAGTTTAACAATCAAACTTTTTTGGATTTTTTCAAAACTCATGGCATCAAAATACGTTTTTCTTGTCCCTATACGTCTCAACAAAATGGAAAAGCTGAGCGCACCATCCGCACTATTAATAACACCTTACGCACGTCTCTCATCCAAGCCTCTCTCCCGCCCAAATTCTGGGTTGAGGCCCTCCTTTCTGCTGTTCACACCTTCAACCTGCTTCTGTCCACCACCATTCAGTACAAGACCCCTTTTGAGGTATTGTTTGGTTTCTTTCCTACCTATTCTCATTTGCGAGTATTTGGGTGTTTGTGTTATCCCAACACTTCCCCCACTAGTGCTCACAAGCTTGCTCCTCGATCCTCTGCCTGTGTCTACCTCGGTCCCAACACGGATCATCGTGGGTATCGTTGCTTAGACCTCATCACGCAAAAGGTCATCATCTCCCGTCATGTCAACTTTGATGAAACCCACTTTCCGTTTCCTGACTTTCAACCACGTCCCTCCTTAGAGGACTACGACGCGTTTGATGTTGATGATTCTCTCCCTTCCCTCTCTCCTCTGGTCGATACTTCCTCCCCTCCGCCGGCTGCTGGTCCTTCTGCTTCCTCTTCTCAGCCCCCAACAGCTGAGTCCTCTGGCACCTCCTCTTCTCCTTCCGCTTCTTCTGCTGAGCCTTCTCAGCCTCCTGCTCCGGCTGCTACCTCCGGTCATCCGATGACCACTCGTTCGCGCACAGGCTCTCTTAAGCCAAAACAGATCTTCAACCTTTCGGTTACTAGTGACATCTCTCCTATTCCTCGGTCTACTGCTCAGGCCATGTGTGACCCTCATTGGCGGGCCGCCATGGATGCTGAAATGCAGGCCATTCTTTCTAACTACACGTGGGATCTTGTTCCTAAACCCTCTGATGCTAACATTGTTGGCAATCGTTGGCTGTTTCGCAATAAGTTTGACAGCAATGGACGTTTTGAGCGTTACAAAGCCCGTCTCGTTGCTCAGGGTTTCTCTCAGCAACCCGGCTTGGACTTTGATGACACTTTCAGTCCCGTTGTCAAACCTGCCAATATTCGCACGGTTCTTAGCATCTCCATATCCCGCAACTGGCCAATTCATCAACTTGATGTTAAGAATGCCTTTCTTCATGGTGATCTCACTGAGACTGTTTACATGCGCCAGCCCCCTGGCTATGTAAACAATTCTTTTCCCGATCATGTCTGTCGCCTAGGCAAGGCTCTTTATGGCCTTAAGCAGGCGCCCCGTGCGTGGTATCATCGTTTTGCTGTCTATCTCTCCTTTTTAGGTTTTCTTAGCAGTAAGACTGACACATCTCTTTTCACGTATCATCGCGGCTCTGATACTATCTACCTCCTTCTTTATGTCGACGACATTATTCTTACTGCCTCCTCTTCTACTCTTATTTCCATGGTTATCTCTAAGTTATCCTCTGAGTTTCCCATGTCTGATTTGGGTCCGTTATCCTTTTTCTTAGGAATAGCTGCGTCTCGTAGCAAGTCCGGACTCTTTCTTTCTCAATCTGCCTTTGCTCAGGAGATTCTAGCACGAGCTGATATGGTCTCGTGCAATCCCTGTAGCACTCCAGCTGACACCCGAACAAAGCTTGCTGTTGATGGTGAGCCTGTTCCGGATCCCACCTTATATCGAAGCCTTGCTGGTGCCCTACAGTATCTGACCTTTACTCGTCCTGATATTGCCTATGCCGTCCAACAGGTCTGTCTCTTTATGCATGACCCGCGTCTTCCGCATCTCAATGCGCTTAAACGCATCTTACGGTATTTAAAGGGTACTTTATCTCATGATCTTCATATTAAGGTGTCAGTTGTTGATCACTTGGTTGCCTATTCGGATGCCGACTGGGCCGGCTGTCCTAATACACGTCGGTCCACCTCAGGGTTTTGTGTCTATCTGGGTGACAATCTCGTATCTTGGTCCTCCAAACGACAGCATGTTGTTTCCCGCTCTAGTGCCGAGGCCGAGTACCGGGGGATAGCCAATGTAGTTGCTGAAACTGCTTGGTTGCGAAACTCCTCCTCGAGTTGTGTTGTCCTCTCTCTCGTGCCACTGTTGTCTTCTGCGATAATGTCAGTGCCATGTATCTAGCATCTAACCCTGTTCAGCACCAGAGAACCAAGCATGTGGAAATAGATTTACATTTTGTTAGGGAGCGTGTTGCGATTGGTCATGTGCGTGTTTTGCATGTTCCATCCGCCTATCAGTATGCTGATTTTTTTACAAAGGGTTTACCTACTAGTTTGTTTCTAGATTTTAGAAATAGTTTGAACATTCGTTTACCTCCCGATCAAACTACGGGGGTGTGTTAAATATTGTATAGTTCAGGGACCCCTTTGTAATCTTTGTATCTTTATATTGTGATCAATACACGCAACCCTAATCACGGGTTTTTCTACAATCTCACACATTCGAGTGAGTTTTTTAAACCATTTTCGACCTGAAATGCATATATCACAAAATGGTTATTTTATTGATGTTATACCAAATTGGTATGTTTGAATTATTGCTGTTAGTTGTGATGCGGTGTTTTGGTACATGTTTGTTTTTTATCAAAACACGTGGGGCTTGTACCGTTTAATGCGTTACAGTTACGAGATGTTATTGGTATATGTATAATTGGTTAAAAAAGAATATGTTACGGTAATATTAGTTGCTGTTGTGTTAGAACCCCAATGGTTTGTGCTCGAATGCCAACGATTGGATTGTTTGAGTTGTGCTCGAATGCAAATGATGAAACTGTTTGAGTTGTGCTCGAATTCCCACAATGGATTGTTTGAGTTGTGCTAGAATGCCAACGATGGGATTGTTTTTATAAAAGTGGGTATATCTCTACCCAATTTCTCATCTTAGGCATAGAATTCTAACTTTATTTCTAGTTAACAATTAATTCTCTCGAATTTGATAACAAACATATCAATTGTATCAGTTTTCTTGATTTGTAAAGCATATGAAACCCTAGGCTAAGAAAAAGTTTTTATAAAATTCAACACGCTGTCAAGACTTACCCCCGAGGGTTCAACCCACGGCTCAACGCACGCGTGTCACTTTAAGTTTCCCATTAACAGCCTCTGACAAGGATTGAAGTCTTATCAGATCTCACTTGTGTGGGTGGAAGTCTCATCAGCGATTCTAGTTTTCTTATCCAAATCGAGTCGGATTCTTCTTTAAGCACACTCTTTAAGCTTTAAATCCCTTTTTGAACTCCCGGTCAACCAATTCTTGCACCCGGTTTCCATCAACTCTAGTTTGCTTACGAATCTCTTGAGGACTAAAATTTAACTGATCCATCGAGATTTAAAAGGAGTAAAATAACACCAAGAATTGGTGTTATCAATGGGTCGTTTAAAGTTAGCGGACTCGTAAAAAAATACCCATATATTTTCGCGACTCGGTTAAATTTAACTAATCCACCGAAATTATAAAGGAGGTATGCTAAATTTAACTTATTGGATATGGATCCCTGTGTATTTTTTCATGAAACAGTTAAATTTAACTCATCAATCAAGATTTTAAAAAGGGTAGTGACTATTTAGATAAAGAGGCAAAGAAAATAATTAGAACGACAAAGAGGAAGATGGGTTTGACCACCATATGTCAACCCCGTTTTGTCGTTTTGATATCCATTGTATACATGTCAATACCCATTGGTTACAATGTATTCACAACACCAATCTTGTGATACACTTGGTATTATACGCTATCACTATTAATCTTAATGCTACGTGTTCATGCACAACGTTAAATGTTAATTTTGTTAATACAAAATAGGAATAGTTGTTAAATAATTTATTTAACAGAGGAAACTTACAAAATTTTATGTCCTACAAACATAACTTTGTTATAGTCATAGCCAACTAATATATTTTTAATGATATTTACAACACCTCAGATGAAAGAAAAAACATTTACGTACAGACTTATACAATATCCAAAAAAATTTACAAAAATATATATAACATCCACCGAATTAGAACTTAAAAAAACATATGCATCCAATTATCGGTGCTATATGTATCTTTGTGATAGACACCGAAATTCACTTTATTATAAGGGTTTGAAAACTGGATTCAAGAAAAAGAATTTTTATCATCTATTTATTATCCGGTGTCTACTTTTTTTTAACAACAATTTTATTCAACAACCGGGCCTAGCAAGGAGCTAGACAAACCCGATCGAGAAACACCAAAGACAACCGAGACTAGCCAAAAAACAAGAGGGTTACAGCAAGGGGGGATTACGACACCAGTCAGCCCACTTAACTACTTAAGGCTAATAGTTCATTTGGATATATTACATAACTATTTCAACTCGTAAACATTAACTTAAACAAGTGCAGTTTAAAATTTCTATGAAAACAATAATGTACGTTTAAATAGTTTGTAAAGTAGTTACAAACAAACATTCATCTGTCTTTTCTTGCGTATTTTACAAATATTACAAATGAACGATTTTAATTGCTATTCACTATGTTTGATAAGTTTGGTTACATGTTTGAATCTCTTCTCATATAGTCATGATTGTAAAGATTGATCTATCTTTTAAAAAATTCTTAGGGCGACATAATCCAAAATTTTAACTCGTCAAAAATGTTATACAATGTTGGCGCAAGGATCGCCACCATATTTTCATGTTTAGCTCCTTGTTATTTTAGTAATCTTATAAATCGTCCCTTAACTAATATATACTAGCTAGTGAGATTTTTGGCTTCGTGAACTTTGGATATGTTGGTTTCAATTTTTCGGTAGATGACAACCTAATATTGGAGACCCGGAATCTGACTTTGAGAAGCATGCCCAAAAGATGAGACATGATGAAGTTGTCAATCAAATAATTTTTGAGGAAAACTGTTAGTCGTTTGTAAATATTATAGGACCGATTATTGCATGGAGCTTTATACGTTTAACCGAAGAGAGAAGAATCGGGCAAGAGCCTTACTATTGTCATCGAGAAAAGCTGTTGGCAAAAGTTTGTTAAGAATTAATTTCTTTTGTTTGTTTTGATTAGTTGTTTATTTAAGTTCTTTTATGTTTAATAATTTTAAAACATAACGTAATTGATATTACTTCATTAATAATAAATAAGACATAACATTATAGTTTTTTAAACATGGTTAACAAATTAATATAATTAAATTGTATAAAGTATTTTATAAAATAAACTAAGATAAAATATACAAATCGAGATCTAAGAGATCGTTATAATTGTCACCAGGTGGATTGAATAAGATGGCTAAACCACAAGATTGTTGGAGTGCATACATCAATAGAATAAAAATGGATTTTATAAGTTGTATATGTGTAAATGTTTTAAGGACTCGTTTATATCGTTTAACTTTATAAGAGCAAAAACAACGATTTGTTTTATGTAAAAATATTATAATAAATTTAGGCTATGTTTGGCAAGCATAAGCTAGCTTATAAGCTAGCTGATAAGCTAGCTTATAAGCTAGTCCATCCAAACATGTACCAGGAAGCTAGCTTATCAGCTAGCTTATAAGCTAGCTTTTTGAAACGCTACTTTGAGTAGCTTATGAGGAGCTTATTGTAGCTTTTTCCAATTATACCCTTATTAATATTAATTATTAAATTCAAATATACCCTTTTTGGTCATTTTACATACTCATAAGCTAGTTTTTGCCAAACATAATTTGTTCAACAGCTAGCTTATCAACTACTAGCAAGCTTATCAATCAACAGCTAGCTTATCAGCTATCCGCTAGCTTATCAGCTACCGGCTAGCTTATAAGCTACGCTTGCCAAACATAGCCTTAATATGACTTATTCATGCAGCCTAGCAAGTTTTAATAAACAGGGTTAAGTTCACATGAGACTAAGTACTTTCTGTGAGACCGGTGAGACCAACATATTTTACATGAAACTTCACAGAAAAACATCCGTGAAGGTCAAAAAATTGAACATTCATCGTTAAAACATATTAAAAACACTATCGAAAAAAAAAATCCAAAAAGAGGTAAAAAACAAAACCTTCACAGCATTTTCCTTTGTGAATAGGCCTGTAAACGAACCGAACGTTCATGAACCGTTCGTGAATTTGTTCGACGGGAAGTTCGTTTATGTTCGTTCGTTTAATAAATGAACGAACATGAACAAGATTTTACGTTCGTTTAAATAAACGAATGAACACGAACAACGTCCTCGTTCGTTCAATTATGTTCGTGAACGTTCGATTATGTTCGTTCATTTATGTTCGTGAACCGTTCGTTCGTTTACGTTCGTGAACTGTTCGTTTATGTTCGTTTATTTATATTAGTATATATAATTATTTATAAACTATATATTTTTTATTAAGTGATTTAATTATTTAACTGTGTTATAAGTAAAGTTAAAATAAATACCACACAGCCTCTTCTCGACTACAACCCTAGCTGCTACCCCCATTTTCCATCTTTAGTGTCTACAACTCAACTCTCTCCTCTCACGTTCATAGCCTCTTCCTCTCACGTTCACAGCCTCTGTCTCTCGACTCGACGACTGCAACTCTCCTTTCACGTTCACTAAAAAATCACTAGCAACATTTCCTTCGTTTATGTTTGTTTGTGTTCGTTTACGTTCGTGAACCGTTCGTTTAAGAGTTTAATGAACGAACACAAACGAACACGAACATCCTCATGTGCCAAACGAACGAACACGAACATGATTTTTTGTTCGGTTAAGCGTTTGTGTTCGTGTTCGTGTTCGTTTAAACTTAAACAAACGAACATGAACAAGCTCCGTTCGTGTCCGTTCGGTTCGTTTACAGGCCTATTTGTGAAGGTTTGCATTATATATATGTAACCTTCGCAGAATTTGAGCTGCGAATGTTTCGTTTTTTACCTTGTTTTGGATGTTTTTCTGCATCGAAAGTGATTTTTAGGTCTGCGTATTCGAGTTTTATGTACATTCACGGTGTTTTTTTTGTGAAGTTTCATACGTTAAGTATTGGTCTCACGCGGTGTCACGGAAACAGCTTTGTCTCACATGATTCTAAGTCTTAATAGACATTTTTGAAATAAAAATGTCATATTTAGCATTTCTATAAGTAATTTCTGAAAAATGTTATTTGAGCGTGTCTTGTTATAAAACAGTTTTTTAAATGATTTAATATTTTTTTTTTAAAATCATTGTTTGATCTAAAATTATCCTAAAAATCTTATTAAAATGCTTAAAATTGTCCTATTAACTTATTGTAAAACCTTTAATATAGAACACATTTGGTCTTGCAATTTAAATCCTATAAACCAATCTTTAGAACATTTAGATATATTCGACGTTCTATAAAAATATATATTGATGTAGTAATTGTCAACTAGCCAAAATCTGGTTGATAAATGCAAAAAAGTTCATATAGAGATGTTTGGAGTGTTAATGAGGTCTTTTAGAGATCTTTGGAAACGGGGAAAACGATTCCGAATCCAGAATCATACATCAAAAAATGAGAAAATGTCGCTTATGCAACTTGAGTTGAGTTCAAAGTGTGCATGTATTCTAAACTATTTGGCATAAAGTTCATTTATTTTTCTTATTTCATTATTGGAAATCGAGGAACAAATGGAAAACAAGAGCAAACAACAACTACTATGAGTTTCCATGTGAGTGAGTTCATTAGTTAAAACTAGCCCCAAAAGTCACCCAAACTTTTTCCATTGTATTAGGTTTCTTTTTATTTACTTAATGTTTATCCTAATTATGTTATTAGTTTATTTCCCATAATTATTGTTTCTAGGTTAAGATTATTATTTAGTAGCCTAGTTAGTTTCTGATTAGATTTAATTTATATAGGGTTAAAAATAGGAGTTATGAGCTTTATTGTTTTTCAACTAATCAATAAATAAAATTAGCTTCTGAGAGTTTTCTATTGAGTTTGACTTTTACGTTCACATTTCTCAATTCATTTAAAGGATTTAGACATTTGTCAATCCTTCCATACTTTCTCGCTACGTCAGTTGGTATCAGAGCATAATTCCCCTATCTTTTCACTAACCATGTCACATCGACGACCGACTATAAAAGCATATTTAGTAAGGATGAATGTGGCCTTATCTGCATCAACAGATTTCAACCTAATTTCATGAACTACAATCATTGGAAAAGAGACAAAATTGAAAATTCGGTTAGGGTTCCACATAATGGCAACTATAACTAAGTTATTCTTTCAAGTTCCAACTCTAAAAAGGACGAGGAAAAAGACCATCGAGAAAAGATCAACACGTACTCCAACGAGTACTATTTAAGTCAAGGGGAGAAAGAAAACACAAAAATCTCTTCCGGCCACACTGTTCGAGTAAAAAAGGTATGTAACCTAATTATCGATAACATAACTAATGAGAACCTTGTGTCTCATAAAATTGGTCAATTACTTTAACCTACCCACTCAACCCCATGAAGCTCCCTATTCTCGTGGGTGGGTCACGAAAATCTTGCAGGTTAGAGTCACATAAACTTGTCGGGTACCCATATCAATCAAAATACACTATCAGGAGGAGGTTCTATGTGATGTTCTTGATATGGATGCACACCATATCCTATTGGCCCGACCTTGGAAGTTTGATAATGAGCTCACTTACTAGGGGCAAGACAACGTTATACTATTCTGTTGGTGTGACAGAAAGATCGTCGTAGCAGGAGTTAATAGCTTCAAGGAATGCACTAACAAAAAAAAGCAAAAACTATAACCATATTATGGATTTAGTATCTTCCCTCGTCAAACAAATGTCCATTCTGGGAAAGCCATCCGAAAAGGATGAAGTCTAGTCGAACATGGTGGAAGATAAAGTCGTTTCTGACTCAGAAAACGAGACCTATAGCAATCCCAAAGAAACAACAAGAAATTATGTGCTCATGGTCAAATAAACCAAATGTGAGCTAGTAGAAGAAATTTCTAAGCCGCCATAATCCTTGTCACAAGACGTCAAGAACAATGATCCCAAAGATGATTCTTCCAACATTCCAACACCCAAAACTTCGAATCAAATCAAAATTGTTTCGAGTGAAGTTCTTTTAGCCACTCACCTTAACGAGTTTGATTAAGTATTGCTTGTTTAGAGACAATCAATCTTTTGGAAGTTGAAACCTTTTTGAATTTTGAAGATCAACTTGTGAAGCCAAATATATCGTGGATAGGTATGTTCTACTATTTGTCGTTGCATCATAAATTCGATGATGTCGATTCTCAAGTGAACTCGAGTCGAGGTCTTTTCAAGAGAGGGTGATTAATACAAAGAGGTTTCGAGCATTAATGAGGTATATTTTAGAGATCTTTGGAAACAGAAAAATGATCCCGAAAGAACCCCGAAATTATGCATCAAAAAATGAGAAACTGTCACTTACGCGACTTGAGGTGAACACAAAGTCATGCATGTGTTTTGAAATATCTTACACGGGTTACATTTATTTCCTTGTTTCATTACTGGAAATCGAGGAACAAATCCAAAGGAAAAAGGAAAACAATGCCTATTGTGAGTTTGGTTGCTAGTTAAAACTAGCCGCGAAACTCACCAAGACTTATTATTATTATTTTCTTGTTAGAATGTTTTTTCCTTTTTATTTACTTTATGTTTTCTCCTAGTTATGTTATTAGTTTATTTTTCATAGTTATCTTCTATAGATTAAGCTTATTATTATTAGTATTTTGTTTCCTAGTTAGTGTAGGATTATATTTATGTAATAACCGTTACTTTAAATTACATAGTCTTGGTTAAGTAGGTGGCCTAATTTCTCATTATGAGTATTTGGAGGCGGGTAAGATCAAGAAAAGAGAAAGAGAGAAAATAATTAAGGGAATTGCTTAAGGATTCTTAATCTAAAGATTTATACTATTTCTCCTCTATTTGTTGGTATTAACAAGACATATCTCAATTTTTGATATGTAAATAAGGAGGACATCCCCATTTTATCATTATTTTGTTCATTGTCTTCACTATTAATAAAGGTTTGAGTAGTTAAAAATGATTATTGAATGGAGGATTGCATAAGATAGTTGTTAAAGATTGAAATGTGAACCTAAATGATTGTCTAAGCGTGTCAATTGCAAAAATCGCAGTTTCTGATCAAAATTAAGGGTTTTGGTTTATCACTATCCTACTGTTCGAACATCACCATGTTCATATTATAAGTGCCCAAATTGTAGGTGTCTGGCAACTGCGGAGGATATACGGATGTATCTCCAGATAACGATACCTAGATTCTTTATACTTTGGATGGGGTTATTCGAGTGGTAAGGTCGATTTTCAGGTTGACGTTTCGTTCGAATTGAGATCGTGGTGAGTCAAATCTATCGCATTTCTGGTGAATTCCCTTATACTCTTTTTGTGAAACAAAATGTTAAACCCATTTGATTATTACTGATCATGGTTTGAAAAAAACACATGCTCATTTATAGCTTGTTAGAAATTCAACACACATATGTCATGTTTTGTAAATGTTTATCACGTATGACACAAAGAGGTTTCAAAGATATATGTATCGATGTATTATTCCTAGCTTGCTTTATATGCTTATCTGGAGTCGAGATGCATAGTGGGATTAATGTAACTTGGGATTTGATGATCCCTTGGGAAGTGAATCTTTAAACCTGTGTGTGTGGAATTTGTTTCCTACATGCAAGGTACATGGGAAGTTTGGTTGGTTCCCGAAGGCTAGAGGGAAGTCTACTTGGGCCCCGATCATGGTTGTGTTTAGACATGTATGAGGTCTATGAACAAAAATACTCTTGCTTGTTATAAAAGATTGTTGTTGGGCCTTAAGGTGTGTTAAATAATGTTTTATGAATGTTTTGTATAAACTGTAATTTTGAGGAAATTCACTAGAACTAAAGGTCTAACCCTCGTGGATGGAGAAAATTGGTTGTGGTAATACCATATTTGCACGAGGGTAGATTAGTAGTTTTTTTTACCTTATCTCATTCTTTATCCCATCTTCAAAAGGATCTTTTTTCCCACATTGTCCAATGCACTTCGAGTCCTTCCCTTCATCGCATGTCATGAAAACGTAGGACAATGAGTTGTTTTCTTGTCCCATATAACAACAAACGTCGATATTGAGCTTTGTCGTGTTTTGTTTTATTAGGTCCTGTCTACTATCAAACGTGTGCAATTTAACAGATCCAAAAGAACTACACCTTAACCCCTAAATTTTGTGATTTCAAAAGCAACCGTACCTACTAGGATAAATGTTAAAAATATCAAAATATACACAACATGTTAAATACAAAATTATTAAGAGGTCCTTTAAACAACTATCTTTTTCTCCGAGTCATGTGACTTGTGATATAAATACTTAAAAAATAAATGGTTGCTATTAAAAACTAATTATGAAAAAGATGTTTGATTATAAATTAACTTGTTGGTGAAAGAAGCCGAAGTGCCCAAATGGCATTACCTTAAATTTCTTAATAGAAAACGTAGGGTGAATTCATTTTGAATAGGTCGGCGTGCATGATGCCAAAAAGTTTTCAAGTCATTGACATGTATACATAATTACTTTTTTTAATGTTATTGAATGTTTAAAACCGGATTTTTGACCTTTAAAAATCTTAACATTGATTCTAAGCCGTCCCCTTGTGAAATGACTTCATGCTTTTTTGAATAATATATTTATAAAAATTTACATTTTTGGTGATACATCGTTTAGGAGTTGTTGAATGACGTAGTACTGGATGATTAAGTGGTTGGAATTATTAAGAGACTTTTAGTTATAAAATGCAAAATGAAATAAATATGGTTGTTTGATAAATAATTGTTGAGAATTAAATAAGAATTATGAACGGTTAAGTAAACTCAAGAAACAAAATCATTAAGAGGGTTTTCGAATCATTACGAGATAGTATTTTTAAAAGGTTCATTTTTGAACTCCATACAAATAAATAATAACCGATAATTATTCATAAACATATTCAACTATAAGATAAAAGTTTGAAATGTACTTTTTTAGCAGCAAATGTTGAAATGTACTAATACATCATAATATTACATAAGTGATAACTAATCAAACTTTTTTCTTTTGAAATCAATCACACAAAACACAAAACTATTATATAAAATCTATAAAGAGATGGACTCATGGAAAATAAAATAAAGAGTAAATTACGGATTTGTTCCTTGTGGTTTGGGGACTTTTATAGATTTGGTCTCTAAACTTCAGTAATTACATATTTGTCCCTTATGGTTTGCAAATTTTTTTGGATTTGGTCCCTGGTAGTGCAAATAGGCAGGGAACCAAAATCAATACAATTTGCAAACCACAAGGACCAAATCCGTAATTATTACAGTTTAGGGACCAAATCCATAAAAATCCCCAAACCACAGGGACCAAATCCGTAAGTTACTCTAAAATAAAAAGATGAGTTAGGATTTAGTACTTGACTGTATTATACAAATACATTTTAATCTTTAAAAAATAATCTAATACTAAATATATTTTGTATTTCCATAATATAAAAAAAGGGTATTATGTTTATTTTCAATTGGAAATGTGTGGCTAAAAATAGATATATGCTTTGTTTTGGATTAAGTCGGCATGGACAACTTGATATTGATTTTTGGTGGTTGTTGTTGATGCCTTTACGGTCAACACTCGTGACACTTGGACACTTGTCCCATCCTCATCGCTATCTAGCAGAAGATTGGCCCATTTTTTAAACCATTTTCTAAATCGAATTTTCATTTAGTCAGATTTACATATAAATTTTGTACAAAGATTTGCCATATTTGTGTAACATTTCTATTTAGACAAAGATTTTCCCTTTTTCCGTTTTATAATTTAAAATAGGCTTTGTTCAAAGGCTTTTATGTAAACTTTAGCTAAAACCCAAATGACTCAAATGAGATGTTAGTTAGAAAGATTAACTACTTCCATTAATTTCCTAAATCTAATGAATTTCACTTTAATGTTAACTTATTAAAAGAATGATAACAGAAATATTCATTTTTTTCCTTCAACTAAACTATAGTTTAATTCGTCATTGTGGATCGCAAAAAACTGCGACTTTCATTCATGCCTTTTTGTTTTTTGTTTTTTTTGTTTTCAAAGTCAATGCTATTATTGTCTTTGAAACTAATTTTTTCATAATTTATTGTTAAGTAAGAGGGACGAAAATAGCAATAATATGTAACAAAATGAAAAAAGAAAAATAACAATTATAAACGAAATTAGCAACTTTTAACAAACCATATGGACAAAAAAACGTAGTTTACATTTTGTTTTTTATTATTGTGATTTTTTTTTCTAAAACATGTATTAATTCGTCATTTCCTATTGCACACTAACAAAAACATTATTTAGGGATGACATTGACATATTAATTATTTAATAAAATTTCTAAATTTCAACTATTAGCAATTGTGTTTCATGTGTTAAAAGCACAAGTTTCGTGGTTACAATTATTTACATAATTCTTGAATGATAGTGGCCCCTATCAATTTCACACGATGAGAAGATGACTGATGGACTCCGTAGCAAAAATAACCAACGTGACAATAATAAGATCTGAAGTGTATGATGATTTGGGTGATTTACTGAAGTTATAGATTAGGTTTTCAAGTTTATGTTTTCGCCTTTTTTGCATTCATAAAAAATATACGGAATTAGGTTTTTTAAAAAGATACTCTTTTTCTAAGATTTTTAATTTTTAAAAGACAGAATTTCATTAAATAAAAATATTTTAACCTACATCCATGACTTTGTCGTAGCTGTTGACTTCAATAAAAATATGGAATTTATTCCCTTTTATCTAAAACATAATATTATGAATTTTATTTATATAATTTACGTAATTATATTATTTTTTATATGTGGCTACGACCTGTTGACGCTATCCCTCTCTTAAATTTAATTTTTACAAGACATATCCTTTGAAGTTTGAACACCTACTGCAACGACATGTTGTTGTAGGTGTTTTTTCCTGGAAAAAAAAAATTAAAGTCTTCAATTTTTGCTGAAAATGACTTGTTTTCATACCTATAGCAACAATTTTAAGTCGTTGCTATAGCATTTGTTGCTATAGAAACGATTTCTTGTAGTACCATACAACAGAGCGCAACTTTCTTAACTTTCATCTTATGGCAATCTAACGTATTTGTGAGTGTGCATTTAACACTTCCTAACCACGTTGTATTTACTTTTTAACATAGTTGACCCTTTAGCAAATCACAATTATACAAAATAACGGATGACATGTGAATCATCAACAAACAATTATTAATCTTGTATAGATTGTGTAATCAAAGTTTAGTTATAATAGTTTTTAATTATATCATTTTCAGTTTTAATTAAGTATTATTTGAGAAATGGTCGTGATAAGATCAAATATAATATTTTAGTTAATTTTCTAGTTTAGGGTCACATAATCGAACCGTGAAATCTAATCTAACTGATTGAGTTCAATACTGGTTAAGTATTAAAAAAATCAAAAGTCAACTATTTTAGTTTAATTTTTAATTCATTAATTAGTGAACTGATTACTGAATTAAGTTGTATACATGGCCAGACCAGATGTATCATAAATTATTTGTTTGTAGTGGTATTAAAGTTCCATGAAGAGGTGAAATTAAAAAAAACAAATGTACGGTTTGAAAGTTTTTTAATGAACTATTATAGAGTTTTTTTTATAACAATTCTATCTTTTTAACATGTTCTTTAAAAATACTTTTTAATATATTCTCTAAACTAAAAAAATATTGTACTTGAACATTTTATCCTTAAAAATTACTTATGGGTTTGTTGGAAATATTGCTTACTTAAAATAACTTATGCTTTTTTATAATGTTTATTAACTTATGTGATAAAAACAAAATTTTATAAAAAATATTTGAATTAGCTTATGGTTGTATTATAATATAATAAGTTGATAACTTACTTTTTAGTGTTTCATAGATTTTGTTTTGTGTAAAATGATCAAAAAGAACATTTTTCTATATTATTGAAGGAGACGATAGCAGGACAAATTTTGTTTTGTGTAAAAGGACCAAAAGAACATTCTTCTATATTATTGAAGGAGACGAGAGTAGGTTGAGGGGTACGAGAGAAATGGATATGTTTATTACAGTAAAAGGGTATCCTGGTTTCCAAGCCTGATAAGTTGTTTTTGATAAGTTAGAATGAAATGACTTTTATAAAACTCTCTATTTTTTCACCCATCCAGCCATGAAAAAGTGTTTATTAACATTACTACAACGAAGTAAATCATTTAGATAAGTAATCCTAAAGACCCCTAAAATTTTCTTTAATTGAAAGGTAGAAAATATGAGATATAAGACTAATTTATCAACTAACTCGAAGATAGCTTGTTAGCGAACAAGTGATTTTTCATTATTTCAATAGCTAACTTATGAGGGTAGATTGTCAAGCCTAAATGTTTGATTAGACGTGAAATATGGGTAGATCAACTTATATTTACTTTCCAAAAACTTTCTTCTTACAATTGTTTCAAATCTATTTATTTTAACCTTAATAAATCAAAAATGAATTTCATCAAAACACTACAAAACTAAGGATCATGACTTTATTTTGTAATAATTGGTTAACATATCTAAAATCAGAGTTGCTCAAAATTCCAAAGACACCGTCCAAACTCAACCCTGAATAATCAGATCCAGCCAAACTCGACTGATTAAACCGTTAACCCACCAATTAATAATGTTGAAATTGGTTTAGAGTCAGTCGACTCAACTATTGGGTTGCAATTTTTTTCAAACTGTCATAAATTAAATCAAGTTGTTTAAAGGTCGTAAGCCACAACTCGCTCAACCTAACCTTTATATATTTCTCTAAACTATATTTTCTGCTTTCTTAATTACTTCATGTTACAATCACTATGACATCATCAAAGATATCAAAACCCTATCTCTTATTAATGCTTTATATCATATCATCACCATTGTTAATACATTTTATTTGTGTCCAATCTTTTGTATCATATAACGTCTAAACCCAAAATGGTAAGTTGGGTCAAATAACTTTTAAAACTTTTTGATTAAAATGAAACTTCTTATAAAAAGTTGAATTGTTGTGAGAAGCATAAAAAATGAGTCTGACACCAATTTTAATTAGAATTTGAATTTAATTTCATATATCTATAATATATTACAAAATTAAGTTTACCTTTGAATAAATTACGGATTTGGTCCTCATTGTTTGATAGTTTTTACATTCTTTTAAAATTCACAATTTAGGTTGATTGTTCGAAAATATACATTGACCCACAAGTCAAACAATACAAGTCACCTTTTATTTACAATGTTAGACTTTTTTTTAACACATTATGAGGAAAAAAACACATTTTACATGAATCTCATTTATTCAAACTTAAAAACCACAAGTTTTAGTTTCCTTATCCTAATGCTTGTCATTTAATAGGATTGTGACATGTCTTCTTTATCAATCTCATCACTTATGATTTTAGTAGGATTTGACATGTCCCTTATCAAAGACCTTGCAATTTTAGTATCTCACGACTTGTTCCATGTTACGACTTCCGGTTTCGATATCTCTGGACATGTGTCAACTCTTTCCAATACCTCAAGACTAGCAACTAATAAGACGAAGACACGTCTTCTCTTACCCTTGCGGCGACTTGCAGACTTGCAGTATCGATCTAAACCAGTTAGTGTAATAACCGTAATTTTCGAGTTACCGATAGTAAAACTCAAGTATTTGGGTAACATGCATTTGGGCTTTTAAATCTCAAGGCTTTAAATATTGGAGTTGGGCCTTTAGGGCCCGTGTATATAAATTTGAATTAGGACTTCCATTCCCCATTTCTAAGGAGAAAAATCTAAAGGTGTTGGCGGCTTGGTGAAGAAGATTCAATTGGAGAAGAATGGTTGAGGCTAGCTAATCTTGGAGGAAGAAGAAAATCTATCAAGGTATAAATGCTTGAACCCTACCCTAAGACCTCAAATGATGAAGTTTATGAATTCCTTGGTTAAGATTTAATCATCTAGGTTCTTTAATTGATTGAGTTTTGTTGGGTAATGGTAAGAATGAAATCAAGGGTTTAATCCATCTCATTTCTTTTTAACATTTTTAATAATCAGTTAACTAAAAGATAATTTAGTTAATTTTATAAAATTTAATGATATTCTTTATAAATAATGGAATTCAAATCCTACAAACCAAGTATACAAGAGAATTCCAAATCCTCCTAAATCTTAATCCCTTTAAATTCAAATCACCACATCAAATCCAATCCATTTTTGTTAGAATTATATTTATGTTGTGTCAATTTGTAATTGTTCCAAACTTTGTTCCATTTATGTAATTTGTGGATTAGGCTTGTTGTTTAGGGCCCATCCTTTTTGTCTCTTAGGCCCCCATATTGTGTAGTATAAATAGTAGCTTTAATCTTTATTTGTACTTTTCACTTCCTTGATACACATTTTGAGAGCTAATGAACCATTGATGACTTCATGCACATGTTCATACTCTATCATCATATTCATGGCTAAATATACCAAAGATATTGTACTTTTTAGATTTTGGCCAGAATGCCCTTAGGGGCACCCCCCATTTATTTTTTTGCCCCTTCTCTCTCTCTCTTTGCAGCATATACCCCCATTGCGCATCTATAGGTGCGTTATAACGCACCTATAGCTAAAAGACAAAAAAAACGAGCATCTATAGATGCGCATCTATAGGTGCGTTATAACGCACCTGAAGCTAAAAGACAAAAAAAACGAGCATCTATAGCGCATCTATAGATGCGCATCTATAGACGGTCACGGTCAAAGCCTCCGGTGCGTTATAACGCACCTATAACGCATCGTTATGGGTCGTTATAACGCACCTTTGAGTTGCGCCGTTAAAGAAGCGCTTAACGCACCTATTTTGTTGACTATTGGCAGTCAAAGGGTTTTTTTTGTCTTTTAGCTATAGGTGCGTTATAACGCACCTATAGATGCGCGGCGGGGGTATACACTGCAAAATGAGAGAAAGAAGGGGCAAATAACAAAATGGGGGGTGCCCCTAAGGGCATTATGGCCAAAATCCCTACAATCATATAAGATCTTAGTGTTATAATTTGGTTGATTTGAAACCTACAATTTTATTCTATTCCATTACTACGAACCAAATGATGCTAAAGGAATATAATTTTGAAAAAATAAGAAAGGAATTTAACCATGTATTTGGTTGATATGACTTGAAAATAAATCATTCAAATAATTAACAACTTCATGTTTGTCTAGGAGGATGTAGCTTTCAAAATTAGTATGGAATAAAAATAAACGACCAAAATACTCTTTTATTACATTCTTATACTTTTATAGTAGTTAGTGATCATGATGTGGGATGGTCTTCGTTAAATTGAATGCATATGTTATTGGTCTTTTTAGGAACAAATTATAAAATCTACTATATTTGGGAAAATATTAAGATTTAGTTCATTTAAGTATTCCATTGAATGATGAAATCTCTCGATAGCGAGATTTGACATAATCCAATTAATTCAATCCACCGGCTAAAAATCATTAAGGAATTTGATCTTAAGAATATATTATTCAAATTCCATCAAATTCATCTAGCTTCTATTATACAAAACAAACAACTTTAAGGGGTCGTTTGGTTCGTTGATTCTGATGGAATTTGATGAATTTGGAATGTTGAATTCCTTTGATCAAATTTCATTCCATTATTTGGTTCTATTTTTTTTTTTTTTTGATGAATGAAATCTTTGAATTCCAACAAATTCTATGGATAAAGGATTTGGACATTCAGTGACAAAGAGGTGGTATTTCAATGGAATAAAATTTAACATTTTAATTATTCCTAAATTTCCCTTATCTAAATCAATTAATAATTATTTATCAAATTATCAAATAATTATTTTGTTAAAGTATTTTATTAAATTATTTAAATAATTTTTACTAAATTATGTAATAATTTCTTTAAAATTATATATAATTATAATTTATTAAAATATTTAATAATTATTTTATTAAAGCATTTTGTGTTTAAAAATGTTTAAGTTATAAAAAATAGTACTTTGATCATTTATTGAAATTTCAATACAATAGTACTTTAAATTCTTTCCAATTTTGTCAATCAAACAGGTAGTAAAATTTGACAACATTCCATTTTAATTATTTTAATATCAAATTCTTTCATCCAAAAATATTTTACGAACCAAACGCCACCTAAATCCCTCGTAAACATTTCGCCAAACCAAACTTTTCTGAAATTATTTGTGACACCATTGTTTTGTTAAGTTCAAGAACATTTGACTTTCTAAATCATTTAGAAATGGGTACCATTTCTAAATGGGCAGTATGAGTGTTGGTGGTTGACTTATTCGACCAAAAAGTCGTCTTCTTGACTAATTAAACAAAGCTCAACATATTTATTTTATTCATATTTAATAAAAATTACCGCAATCCTTATTTTAATATATTATGTACGAATATTTCTTAGGCTATCAGTATCTCAACTCTTCCAACCTAACTACTACATCAGCTAACATATCAGCTTTTCTTCAACCTGCTCTTAACCCTCTGCAACCCTCTACAACCCGTACCCCCAACCCTCTTCCACAACTCACGCAACCCTCTACGGTTTCTCCAACCCGCCAAGGCTGCAGCCCAACTTGATTTTCGCGTACCCCAACCTGTCACGCTTGTTGAGGCTGGCGGGCTTCAACTCGCCCAAAATTTGACTCCGGTACGCTTAGCCTAAAAAGATAACTTACTATATTTATAAGTTTGAAACAATTTTGACATAAGAGTGTATATTTAGAAATCAGGTTTATGAAATATCAAAAATCTCTAAATATTTTAGGGGACTATATTATATGATAAGGGGAAGTATCATATACAAACCAAGTAGTTTGTACAAACTCTACAAACCTAATCTTAACCATTGATTTTCCATTGATTTTGTTTATCTTCTAATTTTTAGGCAGTTTTCAAATTTGGTTGAGAGAAAATTTAGGAACATAATTAATCCACACCATTGATCATGTAAATGTATGGTTGAGCTTGGTTTGTATAGTTTGTACAAACTATCCGGTTTGTAACGGATACGACCCCTATATGATAAAGTAGATACAAATATTATGTAAAGGTTTTTCAAAAAAAAAAACTATAGGACTAAATTCTTTTATCATTAAAAAAAGTATAGGACTTAAACTCTTTGCTAAAACGTCTTAATATTTTTTTTTATAAAACGTTATTTAAAAGATAATGTTTTACTTGAAAGTCTTACATATAAAAAATATATATCACACTTTATATCCAAAATCTTCTAAAATAACTTTTCAAAGATGCTAAAAAAACATCTTATAAAGTTATTACAACACTTTAAATTAAGAAATATAATTATTTGATTTTATATAATTATGTTTTATAAGGTAACATATTTATTTAGACATTTAGACATTTGTAATATCTTATAAACCATATTTTGTTACAACGTTTGTTTGTTAATCGTCAATATACAATGTATCGAGTCCAACTCTTTTTGTTAAATATTTATAGATTAGTTGACAAAAAAACCAAGTGAGAGGAAATGGTAAACACAAGCTTCCTTTCGATTGAGTGTCTATGGCAATGAAACGCATACCATATAGTAAGTCAGCTATAGATCAAAGTATTTTATTTATTTGGAGTACATTATATTGATGGTCCTTGTACTTTGTTTAAACTAGGTATTAATAGCCCGGGCTTTGCACCGGTTATAAACTGTAATAGATTTTATGATAAGTAGTAAGATAAAATAAATAAAAATATTAATTTTAAGAGATTTTAACCTAAAGTTTTGATAAAATTTAACTTATAAAATTAATTTTTCAGTTATGTGTTTGATGGGGTTACGTTATTAATTGTCTATTTAGTCATTAATATTTGATTATCTATTAACTTTAATTAACAAAAATCATAGTAAATAAGAATTAAACGTGATCAATGGGTGAAGATGAACACATGCATATGATTATTATTTTTTATTAAAGTTATAATATTTTATAATTAACCAATAAAACAAAATGCATTGATAAAATAAATAAAGTAAGAAGTAAAAATTTTGAATTATGTAATTTGAGAATTCATAATATAAAGAATGGTCTAATAAAACATTTTTTGATGAGTAACAACTTAATTTAACAAAGTTAAATGGAGGGATGAAAATTGAATGAAAATAAAAATCACAGGGATAAAAAAAATTGTTGTTAAAATAATGGACAAAAATCGTTATAAATATCATACAACAGGGACTAAAAGTGTGGTCTTGTAATTTAACCGCAAAGGCAACCTTTTAATTTAACAACGATGACAGTCTTGTAATTTAAGCGATGTCCAGGGTCAAAATTACTTTTTTCATACATATTGTATGGTATAGTAATATTTTCTGCTAGTTGTAGAGTCATATAATTATTTGATTGTTTTTTTATTAAAATTGTAATAGTTTATAATTAATCAACAAAATGTGTTGATAAAATAAATAAAGATAGTAAAAAGTAACAAAATGTGAATATGTAATTTAAGAATAAAATATATAAAGAATGGCCTACTATAAGAACCAAATATATACTTTTAATAAAACATTTTTTTGAATGAGTTAACTACTTACTTTAACAAAGTTGGATAGAGGGTTGAAAATAAAATGAAAATAAACACAATAGGGATGAAAAAGTCAAGTGTAAAAGATTAAGGACGAAAACCGTTAAATATATCAAATCACAGGGACTAAAATTGTAGTTTACTTTACTATATTAATATTACAATGGCAATGTGTTATTTATACAAATTGTAAAGGGCAGTTCTATTTTTTCTTCTGCAATGGCATTATTGTAGTTTATGGAATTTTTAAGGGCAAACCCCTATTTTTCTTATACAATTTGCAAGGGCAGTTCCATTTTTTCTTCTACAATGGCATTATTGTAGCTTATAGAATTTTTAAGGTCAAACTTCTATTTTTCCTAATAAATGTATGGATATATAATTTTGAATTTGGCCTCTAAAATAAACTATCTACACCGATAGACCTTTATTTTTTATTTTCATAACACCTATAATCCCTTCACTTAACAATGTTAGTTAAAAATCATTATCAAGAACCAACATATTTTAAACAAACTATAAAGACCAAAAATCCAAAATCTCTCTAAAATTAATTGATATGTTATTTTAACTATTAAAGAATTATTTTATATATCTGTCAAAAATAAAATATATTAAATATTAAATAGTTTTTTATATTTATTTTTAGAATATTATATTAGTAAAAAAAACTTAGCCTTAAAAAATAGCAACTTTAGAAAAATAAAAGTAATCAAGATAAACTCATAATTTAAAGGCGTTGCAATAAGTTGATAGGACGTTTTTGAACATCGTAATAAGTTTTTTTAGAACACTTATAATACAAACCGTCGCATTAAATTTTGATATGACATTTAAAGAAACATCCTATAAAAATGTGTTTTAGGACGTTGTTTAATTTTTGAGGAATTAATTATTATAGCCACCCACAAAAATGCAATTCATCTCCTACCCAATCTCTCCAAAAAATACACCAAATACCCACTAGGCCGCTATCCGGCAGCCGCTATCCGGCGAGAAACGAATTTTCCGGCCAACTCTTGTGGGTGCCGCTATCTGGCCCCACCGCCAATAGCAGCAGCACCCATATTTTTTCCGACCAACTCTCGCATGTTTGTGTGTATATATATTTGATGATAGCGGCTCCTTTTAAGTATGAAAGGATAAAGGATGAAAGTACATCTCTTAGTGCATCTTTTTCATATATGTGGGTTACTTGAAATCTGTAACCCACATATGTGCAGCTTTTTCAGATATATATATATATATATGTGTGTGTGTGTATAAATGGTGAAGAAAGGATAAAGGATGATAGCGGCTCATAATAAAGGATGATAGTGGCACATAGTGGCTATATATGTGTGTGTATATAAAGGAGCATATGTGTGTTGGCTGGAAAATTCGCCGGAGCCGCTAATAGCGGCTGCCGAATAGCGGCCCAGTGGGTATTTGATGTATTTTTGGGAGAGATTGGGTAGGAGATGAATTGCATTTTCGTGGGTAGCTATAATAATTAATTTTCTCTTAAATTTTTTGTAGTGATAGTTTTTCTTAATTTTTTTGGATAATCAATGTTTTTTTATCTTAATTTTTGTGAAAGTTTAACTATTTGTAATTTGACCATATATTAATAAGCTTACCTTAACCAAACTTAATTTTCAATATTTTTACCTGAGTATTGCAATTTCTCAACCCAAAAGATATATAAATTTATCTTGATTTCTTTTCTTTTTTTAACTTGAATTTTTTTTAAGATAAGTTTTTTATGAACTTATTAGTTTTTATATAAATATAAAAGTATTTTAATTTATTTTAATAAATTTGACTTTTGATTTTATATATATCAAATGTTTATTAATAGAAAGTTCAAAAAAAAAAAATATAAATCAATTAAATCTTAGAAAAGACTAAATTTTTGGTCCAAATAATTTGTTTAAAGGCAAATTAGTCTATATTTGAAATGAAAATAAAAAGTTAAATAAGTGTTATTACTATATATGATTTGTTTTAGGAACCAAATTCAAGATTTGAACACCAACCACCAGGGCCGTCCCTGGGGGAGGGCGGGGCCGGGCGTACGCCCAGGGCCCAAACGAAATATGGGGCCCAAAATTCTCAAGTATATAGTATATAATAGTACTTTACAAAAATTATAAATAAAAAAAACAAAAAAATAGTATATAATAAGACTTCAACAAAATTTTAGTATCACCATATTAAGGACCCAAATGAAATAGGGGGCCCAAAATTCTTAACTATAGTATATAGTAGTACTTTACAAAATTTATAAATAAAAAATAGTATACAATAGGACTCCAACAAAAATTTAGTATTATATTAAGGATCCAACTGAAATAAGGGGCCCAAAATTCTTAAGTACATAATATATAGTAGTAATTTACAAAGATTGTAAATAAAAAATGGTATTTAACAGAATACCAACAAAATTTTACCATCATATTAAGGGTCCAAAGGTAATAGGAGGCCCAAAGTTCTTAAGTATAGTGGTAAATGGTAATTTACAAAAATTGTAAATAAAAAAAACAAAATAAAAATAGTATATGATAGGAGTATAAGACCCCATAAAAAATTTAGCATCATATTAAGGGCCTAACATATCTTAATTAGTTACATTGGACAAGGAACTTGTAAAAAGTTAATTGGTTTTCATTTTGTAGTATTGTTTATTATTTCTCTAAGTTTTTCTTTATCTCGTACTGTATATAAAAATTAGTTTTGCCTAGAAACCTGAATATATACTTCATTAGTCATCTTTCATATTTTTTTAGATTATTGCACCAACATGAAATTTGTTTTTGTGTTAAAATGTAGTAGATTTCTTGTTATTAACTAAAGAACTCTTATCTTTTGAAACAATTACCAACCATGAGAGACGACCTAACTACCTAAGTTATATTTATGTTTAGGATTTCCAAACTACTTCATTCTTTCCATACATTATTGATCCCTTATTACCTAATATTTAGTGCATGAATCTTAAATACTTTTCTATCTCAAAAACAAAAATATGATTTCAAATTATAATGAACATGAACTTTCGATTTTAGGATCGGTGGTTGTTAAAAACTTTGTTTCAACCTGATAAGTTCAAAATGATGATGAATTTATAGTAATGGCTTTTTAAATAAGGTTGACGATCGTTAAAAAAGTTTAATTGATCTTGTGCTAAAAGTATTTGAGAAAAATTGTAATGTGTTAGTCAATCTGGTTCTTCCGAAACAAATTCATCTTTGACAACTCTTTAACGGCTATTGAGGTTAGAAGATATGTTTCGATTTTGTTGTGGATAAGTTTTTTTAGGATAATTTTAGACGAAATGAGTGTCATAAAAACTACGTAGAGTGGACAATATCTTCTTGTAATTGCCTCGATAAAGTGTAACTTTGTTCTATTTCCGCTAGCTATAGGGGGCCCAATTTTACATTTCGCCCAGGGCCCATAAAATGTCAGGAACGGGCCTGCCAACCACTAATGTAATTCACTTTTTACTTTACTTTATAATGATTATTTAATTAATAAATTAGTATTCAATTGTAGAAAATAATTTTTACAGTAAATTACAGTTTTGGTTGGTCGTTGTGGATTTATGGTTACCATCTGCCACCCACTAGTAGGATCGATCCTAATAATTTAGAGTCTTTGTACGAATAACTGAATGTGGGACTTGATTTATTTAATTCTATTATTTATTTAAACCAACTACAGACTTTTATAGTATTTAAAATAAATCGTTCATCTTTTTATTGACATTTGAACATTTGACTCAAAAATTTCATATAGAATCAATATCGATAATTACAAAAAATTGTATTGACAAAAACATTTTATTAATCTATCATCATTGAAAAACACTAACTTTTAAAATTAAAGGATTTTGGAAGAAGACATAGAAATATATCAAAGATTAAAGAGAACTGTAAATTCTACAAAATGATCAAAGAAAACTATAACCTTTCAAAGAAAATTAAAAGAAAACTTAGAAAAATATAATAAAAATGTAAAATGGGGAAAAAAAATTATTAAGAATGTGTTTGGTTATGAAAAATTTTCTAACAAAACGTTTAAAAAATTTGGAGTTTGCATTTTCATTTCCAATTTTTTCTATGATAAATTTATAAATGTGTTTAAATGAGCTAGTGGAGTTTTTATTTTTTATTTTTGAAAATTAGAAAATGAATTAAGAAAATTTTAGAAAATTACTAAGATCAATTTTCTAATTTACATAAAAGTTAGAAAACATAAATTTTTCTTTTCTTAATTTTTTTTTAAAAACTAAATAAACTAAACACGTTCTCTAAAATTTTATTTTTCTTAATAAATTTTCTAAAAAACATATTTTGTTTAAAACTAAACGAACACTAAATCATTTAAGTTATTCAATCCAATTTTATGCTTATAAGTTATACCTTTAAAAATGGAAGAGTCAAAGGGGTGACATCTATTTGTTGGTGGGACAACACAAAGTATTGAAAAACTAGTTAATGACCCGTATATTATACGGGGATTTAAAACATGTTATTTTAATTTTTAATAAGAATAGACATTTACATGACAATTGTCATTACCATTTAAATACTTATGTAAATTATATGTTATACGACAATTGTCATTATAATTGCTTATTACAATAGATATTTTAGTTATCTAATAGCTGTTAAAATTTTAAAAATTGAAAATTTATTATTCTTTTGTCAAAAGATTTGAATTTCGTGAATGATTTTAAAACTGGAGGGATTCAGAAATAAAATATGTGTAGTGTTTTGATTTGTAGGATTTTAAATAAAATAAAATATAATTATTTATAAATAATCTACAAAAATAGTTAGATTAAAAAGATGGAATCTTTGAATTTCAAAAATATTAGCAATTGAGTTTTAAATAAAATAATATTTCATTACTTATAAATAATATATAAAAATAATTAGGTTAAAAAGATGAAATCTTTAAGTTTCAAGAATATGAAGAATAAAATTGTAATAAAATCTAAACAAATTAATTTATATCTATTTTTATAACTGGAGGGATTCAAAAATAAAATATGTAGTGTTTTTTATTTGTAGAATTTTAAATAAAAAATTAATTACTTATAAATAATCTATAAAAATAGTTAGATAAAAGATATAATCTTTAAATTTCAAGAATATCAACAATGAAGTTTTAAATAAAATAAATTTTAAATACTTATAAATAATCTATAAAAATACTTAGGTTAAAAAGATAAAATCTTTAAATTTCAAAAATATCAAGAATAGAATTGTAATAAAATCTAAACAAATTATTTTATATCTAATTTTAATAATGTAGTAAATTAAAAAAATATTCAATATTAAACCCATTTTGAAGGTATTGTCGAGACGATTATAATTGTATAATTACTAAAAAGAAAAAGCAAAAATTTTAATACATTTTAATTAATATATATTATTATCTTAAAATGATAAGGATGTAAAGTGAAAGATGAGAAACTAATGGATAAAAAGTAATTTAATCAAATAATTCTAAGGATAAAAAATATAAATTATAAAGATAATTATGGTATTAAAATAATAAGAATAATTGATGACATCATCATTTGATGATTCTTTTTAATTGGCCAATCAAATGACTCAATTTCATAATCATGACATCAGCAAAAACCTTTCTTTAATATATATATATAGATATAGATAGGATGAAAAAATAAATTAAGAATCGTAGATTTTGGATTTAAGTTTGAAAAATAAATTCATTAAAAACAATTATATATTGAATTTAATCATCAAAATAATAAAAAAAGCAAAAAAGAACTAAAAGTAATAAACTTTAAAAAATACATAATATAGAAATCGTCAAATTAGAGATCATAAATTAAAACAAAAAAATAAAATAAAACACTGTTACGAGACTTGATGGTCTCTAAGAAACAATCAGCAGTATCCAAACTATTGACTGAAGGCGAGTATAAGCAATGTCTTATATTATTTGTGAACTAATTTGGATCAAGTATGTATAGAATTATTTGGGAGTAAAACATACAAAATCTATGTTGCTTTTCTACGATAATAAGGTGGCATTTCAAATTGCGACAAACTCATTATTACATGAACGTACCAAACATATTGACACTGATATTCATTTCAATTAGTTGAATTTAGCTATGGGCATGTTTGGTATGCGTGATTTGGTGCGTTTTTAAATTGAATTCCGTTCGAATATTGTATTCAATTTGAAGAAAAGTTTAGATTTAAATTCTCAAAAAACGATGGATTTAGAAATCCAATGATGGCTAGTATTTCCAGCAATTTCATATTGATTGTGTGCAATAATACGGAGATGCGTGTGTCCAAAACCATGAATCGGAATGCTGTGACCAAGACTAACAACAATGTTATTTGGAATGCTAAAGAACGTTAAAAACATTTTTTTTGAGCAACAAGCAACCACAACTACTGTAACACCCCGTTTTCAAAGTTAAGTTAAAACAGAGTTATGAGTTAAGGTTGAACCTTGATTGTTATGTTTTAGGAGTTGAGGGGCCCAAATGTCATTTGTGAAAGTGTAAGGGAAGAGTGGTCAGATAAAAGGGTTAGAAACCCTTATATCTTTCAGTGACAGTTTCCAGAGAAACGTACGAGAAGAGAGAAAGAGGCGATTTGGGAGTGGAAGCAAGGAGGTTCAATTGGAGGTTTGTGGTGATCGATTGCGTAATTGATCACGTTTCTTGCGCTTAAGGTAAGAGTTCTATGTTAGTTTGATTGTCAATTGATATCAATTTTGGAGTTTTGTGTTGGTTAGGGTTGGATGTTGGATTGGTGATCATAGAATCACCAATTGTGATAATTGGCATGTTTAGGGTCGAATTACTCGCTTGTAATCGTTAGTTATCGACCCTAGTTGTTATGAGAAAGTAATTTTGGGAATTTGTTAGTCGAAATTTGGGTTTTGGTACAGTTTTCGAAGCAGAATCGCGAGGGTGTGCGAGCAGGCAAAGCCCGCGACCTGGCCCGCGACTTGAGGTCGCGGGAGGGAGGTCGCGCAACTCTCTGTTGTGCTTTTCACATTTTTCGTTTGCGGTTCTTTTTGGGAGTTGGCCTTGGGCTTATGTTAGGGATGTTATGGGATGTTGATGGGTAGACTTTGAGGGCTATTGGACTAGTCTAGCTATGGCTAAGACTAGTGTTTCGGTATGGAGTGTCAAGTGGTCCTTTTTGGGCTAAGTTGATGTGTTATGTGTTTATGTTTGGCTAGGTGTTTGCAAGTGATTGTTCTAGCTTGTGGAGAGTATTGAATCGCTAGCACTTGTCAGGTGAGTACCTCACTTAACTCTTGTTGTTATGTATGTATGGTTACGATTGCATGTGTGATTATGTGTATGCGTTCCTTCGGGGACATGGCAGAGTACCTATGGTGGTAGTAATACCCCTAGGGAATTATTATGAGATGTGTTCCTTCAGAGACTTGGGAGAGTACCTATGGTGGTAGTGATACCCCTAGGGAATTTGCAGAGGCCTGGTACCAGTGTCGTTATTCTTCCTTTATGGTTTTGAGCCGTAAGGAAGATTGGAGATTTGCATGTATGTGGTTGCTATGTACTTGTGATTGTGTGTGCATGATGGTAAGTGGTTAAGTGTGTGCTCACTAAGCTTTATGCTTACCCCGTTGTTGTTTATTTTTTTTTAGTGTCAGGTACGTCCCGGAAGGGAAAAGAGAAAGTTTCCGAATGAGATTCCGAGGTTGCAGCAGTTCAGTCTAAGTTTGAAGTTAACAGATGACGTTGTTGAAAGTATGAGTATTTTCTTGGGGTGGCATGTAAACAATTGGTTTTGGATAGTTTATACTACGTTCATGATTTCAAGCTTTAGCTTATATTTTTCTAAACTTATGAATTATCAATGGTTTTAAATATTGGTTTTTGGACGAGCTTCCGCTTTTGTACGAACTTGGTTACTTTTCAGTTAAGTTGAATGTTTTTAAGATTTGGGATGTTACAAGTTGGTATCAGAGCCTAGGTTTAAGGGATTCGAGTATTCACAAGTGGTGGATACTTGAACTTAAACCAAATGCTCGTGTTTTCGAATAAGAGTAACCAAAATAAAATGTTTTATGGAAATATGAGTATGAAAAGTTTTATGGAGAAATGGTTATGAAATGTTTTATGAAGAAAGGAGTATAAAATGTTTTATGGGGAGATGAGTAGTGAGACTGAACTGCGGACCGGAGTATCAGACGGGGGTGAGCACACTAACCTTACCTTATTGAGCATGATGATTTGTTATGATGTGAATGTATGATATGTGAATATGTGAACACTAGTATGTGAATTACTAGTGATATGCAGTTAAGTTGAGCATGTATGTTATGATAGCTGTTAAGAATGTATGTATGAATTACATGAGCTTATGGCATGTGTGGCAAGTGAGCAGCAGTTGTGTGAATAACTAATGTTGTGTAGCTATGTTGAGCATGTACCCATATGATAGTTGTTATGTAATGTAGTGTATGCATGTTATGATATATGTTACGTGAAAGTATGGCATGTGTGATGAGTAAGCACTAGTATGTGAAATACTAGTGCTATGCAGATTAACTTGAGCATGTATCCATTGATAGTTGATATGGATTGCGTATATGCATGTGTGTTGTATGTAGGCTATAGCTATGTGCTGGTAAGTAGAAAGGCATGAGGTCTGTTATGTGATTAGGTTGAAGAGGAGCCTTTGAGCTCTAGTGTTGAGTTATGTGTATGTGACAACTGAGTTGGGAAGTGGAGCTTTAGTAATGGTGTCGAGGCTAGGCATGTAGGGTGTAGTTACAATGATATAAGGGCCCATATCATTGCAAATACACTGTGCATGTTGGGAATTGACATAGTTACGGGAGTTTCTATGAACCAACAATGTTGTGTGGGAAGGGGTAGTAGCATGATAGGGCGTGTGCATGTCCTTAAGATAAGTAGTCAGAATCGTGAAGGCATGTGATGAGGAGAGAATTGGGAGCTAAGGTCGTTGACCTGAACTAGTAGATTGCATGGGACGGACAGTAGAGAAGAGTTTAGAGTAGCATGTTGGATGAATCAGAAAAGATAGACCACTCAGGAGCATGTTGGGAACTGTGATGATAGTATGAATAGATTATATGTGAATAGTCAGTGGGTTAGGGAGTGCAGTAGATGAGATAGGAGAAGTTCTCTATGAGATCCTTCTTGGACTTTTGAGCGTGAAGAGTAAGAATTAACCCAGGTGGTTAATAGCAGTCTAGAGACAGTTATGGCAGCATGAGTCAGTGATGCAGTAAGCTCTCAGTCTACTGAGACTAGAGCAGTTAGAGATAGCGAGGTTGATCAGCAAGTCACCATCGGTAGTTCAACCTATCGGGTTAGTGAATGAGATTACTTGCAAGTTGTTAGAGGCGATCACACTGTTGTTCAGAGTATGTCGCGAGCGAATGGAGGAAGGTGTGCATGTATGTTGATGTGTTAGAACCAAAGATAAGAGAAGTTATGGAAATAGTAAGGTGCACTGATTTTATCAGATGCATGAGGTAACTTGGGATAGAGAGGGTTAGAATTGGAGAGGCAAGGAAGAAGGGTGATAGTGTTCCAGTTGACAGCGGAAGAGACAATGAAAGAGTTGGACGTTCTGTCAGGGTAAGCAAGAGAGTTTGTCAGAAGTAGAAGTAAGTAGCAGACGAGGAGTAATGTTGGAATAGTGATGTGTAAAAGGATAAAGTGGTAGTTGGGATAGCATGGTTAAATCAGAACTGAGCTAGCCCTGACTGCGAGAAGCTTTAGGTAGTAGTTTGAACTCTAAGTGGGGGAGAACTGACTATCAAATGAGATGGAAGAGGGAGATTACCTATGATGTGCACCTTGGCTAAGGCCAGGAAACACGTTCTTCTTGAAGGTAGCAGTTACTTAGCGTATGTGGTCGATAGCCGAGTTGAGATAAGAAGAAGACGGTAGCGAACGTGCTAGTGGTCAGCGAGTTTCTGGATGTATTCCCGGATGACTTGCCTGACATTTCCCATGAGAGGCAAGTGGAGTTCCGGATCAAGCTAGTTCCGGGGGTGGTGTCGGTAGCTAAGACTTGTACCGGGTAGCACCTCCGGAGATGCATGAATTGTTACGGATGTGTATCGATTACTGAGAGATAACCAAGCTTACGGTAAGGTTTAGATACCCGCTGTTGAGGATCGACGATCTCTTCGATCAACTTCAGGGAGCCATGTGGTTCTCGAGGATAGATCTTCACGCAGGGTACCATTAGTTGAAGGTTCGAGGAGAAGATGTGCATAAGGCAGTCTTCTATATACGGTATGTATATTGCGAGTTCATTGTGATGTCATTCGGGTTGACGAACGCGCCAACAGCTTTTGTAGACCCGGTGAATCAGAAATGCAGGCCAATGTTGGTTAGGTCAGTGATCTTATGCTTAGATGAGATGTTGATCTATTGGGGATCAAGGGAGATGCAAGTGGAGTACATTCGAGGTGTATTGGAGACTTACGCAAGGCACGTTGAGTGTGGAGGAAAGAAGACAGCAGCGATCGAGATCTTAAGAAGGAAGTTATGTGAAGCTTTAGGGTTGATTTCACCGGGGGAAGTAGAGGACATGGCAGCTTAGTGTGGTACTTACTACCACGAGTTAGTTGTATTAAGATGCAGTGTGAGAAATAAACGGATGTTGTGAAGAGCTATAGCGTGTATTAAGTTGTACGTGACAGCAGAGGATAGATAATTTTATTGAGTGTGAATAGCATGTTTTGTGTGCTCATGGACAGCCTTGTACCCATAAAGGTCAAGGGGATAGTGTCATCCTTGTTAGAGTAGAAGGCATGATCAGTTCCGTTCTGGGAACGGAGAGTAGTTAAGCGTGCAGATGTGTTCATGTTGTGAAATATGTCGTAAACCGTGGAAAACGACATAGTGAGGCTGTTACAGAGGTTTGATGAACCTGGTTATAGCCGATGCTTAATGGGTCGGTGATCGTTTGCATTGGCGAATGTTATTGTAGTAAATTCTGGAGTGAACGCTTGATGGTTCAAACTGTCGTTGAATTGGGTTAGGAATGAGGAAGTGAATGAACTGTATGTGTTGAGATGTCAGAGTCAGAGATAAGAGAAGGTGTGATGGTAGTGAGGTGCATTAATTGCACGGCGAAGGCGAGCTTGATGTCTAGACTAATCTTTACTTGATTCTTGTGTTTCCTACACTGGTGGTTACACCCGTAGGCTTCGAGAGTCAAGTAGGGACAGTCGAGACTGTTTGTTAGGGACTAGATAAGTATGTGTATAGTGATGTAATGGATATTGGTAGGAACTGTTGATACAAATGTGATAGAGTAAGAAAGGGTAAGTTATATTGACCCTATAACGGGTTTTGTGCTAGTTGGTGGTACAGCTTGGTAGTTAACAATGATAACCTCGCTAGTAGGTATGTTTAAGCAGTCACGAAGGAAAGCAATTAAGAGTGAGAGTTCGATTAAGGAAGGAGGTAAGGGTCAAGTAGTTCGGGTAATACCCGACAGTCATGGTCTACTAAGTTATTGAGACTGAGTATTAAGTTCCAGTATCAGAGACGTAAGGATGGTTTAGTGATGGCCAGTGATGAATCGAGATATGGAAAAGCATGTGGGAAAGCGTTAGACGTGAGAGGAGGTTGGGGTAGAGTTAGAGTTACCGGATGCAGTAAGGGCATGTAACGAACGTGTCGATTGCAAGGTTAGTTGTACTCTTAGAGATCTTGATGTTATGAGAGAGATAGTGGTCAGACTGACGGGTAGAGTGAGAGGACGATACTGACTCTCAAGTATCTGTTAAGAGCCTATATGTGGACTTTTGGAGGAAGTGAGATAGGTATCTGCCGTTGGCAGAGTTCTTGTATAGTTGCAGCTTTCATGTCAGCATAGGCATGCCTTCGTATGAGAAGTTGTGCGAGATGAGGTGTAGGACTCCCATCTTTGGGAGAGGTTAGTCAGAGTGAGTTGGGCATGCGGACGGTATCCAGAAGGCGGCTGAGGGTATTCAGTGGAATCGGGATAGAGTATGTTCAAAGGGAGCATAGGAGAGACACCGGATGATGAGATGAGACGGGAATGACCATAGATGTTATAGGGATAGAGGATTTCGGGGACGAAATCCTGATAAGTGGGGGAGAGTTGTAACACCCCGTTTTCAAAGTTAAGTTAAAACAGAGTTATGAGTTAAGGTTGAACCTTGATTGTTATGTTTTAGGAGTTGAGGGGCCCAAATGTCATTTGTGAAAGTGTAAGGGAAGAGTGGTCAGATAAAAGGGTTAGAAACCCTTATTTCTTTCAGTGACAGTTTCCAGAGAAACGTACGAGAAGAGAGAAAGAGGCGATTTGGGAGTGGAAGCAAGGAGGTTCAATTGGAGGTTTGTGGTGATCGATTGCGTAATTGATCACGTTTCTTGCGCTTAAGGTAAGAGTTCTATGTTAGTTTGATTGTCAATTGATATCAATTTTGGAGTTTTGTGTTGGTTAGGGTTGGATGTTGGATTGGTGATCATAGAATCACCAATTGTGATAATTGGCATGTTTAGGGTCGAATTACTCGCTTGTAATCGTTAGTTATCGACCCTAGTTGTTATGAGAAAGTAATTTTGGGAATTTGTTAGTCGAAATTTGGGTTTTGGTACAGTTTTCGAAGCAGAATCGCGAGGGTGTGCGAGCAGGCAAAGCCCGCGACCTGGCCCGCGACTTGAGGTCGCGGGAGGGAGGTCGCGCAACTCTCTGTTGTGCTTTTCACATTTTTCGTTTGCGGTTCTTTTTGGGAGTTGGCCTTGGGCTTATGTTAGGGATGTTATGGGATGTTGATGGGTAGACTTTGAGGGCTATTGGACTAGTCTAGCTATGGCTAAGACTAGTGTTTCGGTATGGAGTGTCAAGTGGTCCTTTTTGGGCTAAGTTGATGTGTTATGTGTTTATGTTTGGCTAGGTGTTTGCAAGTGATTGTTCTAGCTTGTGGAGAGTATTGAATCGCTAGCACTTGTCAGGTGAGTACCTCACTTAACTCTTGTTGTTATGTATGTATGGTTACGATTGCATTTGTGATTATGTGTATGCGTTCCTTCGGGGACATGGCAGAGTACCTATGGTGGTAGTAATACCCCTAGGGAATTATTATGAGATGTGTTCCTTCGGAGACTTGGGAGAGTACCTATGGTGGTAGTGATACCCCTAGGGAATTTGCAGAGGCCTGGTACCAGTGTCGTTATTCTTCCTTTATGGTTTTGAGCCGTAAGGAAGATTGGAGATTTGCATGTATGTGGTTGCTATGTACTTGTGATTGTGTGTGCATGATGGTAAGTGGTTAAGTGTGTGCTCACTAAGCTTTATGCTTACCCCGTTGTTGTTTATTTTTTTTTAGTGTCAGGTACGTCCCGGAAGGGGAAAGAGAAAGTTTCCGAATGAGATTCCGAGGTTGCAGCAGTTCAGTCTAAGTTTGAAGTTAACAGATGACGTTGTTGAAAGTATGAGTATTTTCTTGGGGTGGCATGTAAACAATTGGTTTTGGATAGTTTATACTACGTTCATGATTTCAAGCTTTAGCTTATATTTTTCTAAACTTATGAATTATCAATGGTTTTAAATATTGGTTTTTGGACGAGCTTCCGCTTTTGTACGAACTTGGTTACTTTTCAGTTAAGTTGAATGTTTTTAAGATTTGGGATGTTACAACTACCAACAAAAAGACCAAAGAAACATAGTTCCAAACTAAACACAACAAACAACCACTAAACAACAAACTAAATAGGACTCGAAACAAACGAGAGACTACCAAAAAAACAGACCGAACAAGGGATGTCACAAGACGAAGACAGCCCTGACTTACACGTATGTTAAAAACATTGGTTTTGCGATAATTAGTTAAACCTATAATTTAATTGTCTTCTAGTTATTTTCTATTTTATTTTTTTATAAAATATTATCTATAAAAAAAAATCTAACTCCGTCCCAAATTTTAATAACCATACACACAAAAATTCTACATCCAATTTTATAAACTTTAAATCACTTAAAATAAAAAGTGTTAGGTGAAACAAAACATCATTGTTAAAGAATATTTGTTTTCTTTGTACAAAAGGCAACTAAATAATTCTCAATTTTGCCGGCTTGTATCGAATCATGGACAACCTTACGTAAAATACTATTTTGTTTAAGAAATGTCTATATTTTATCATGGAATCAAAACATAAATGTGGTATTTTTAGAGAATTGAAAGGAGTAATGATAGTTTGAATTTGAACATTATGCAAGAAAAAGTAAATGCTACATATCATTTAACGGTGATAAAAAGAAAAAGATAATCTTTCTTTTAAATAGCCAATGTCGTGTAGCTCAGTTGGTAATGGGTGGATGATAAGCTTACAACAGATATAAAATGGTCTAGGTTCGAGCCTCGGCTTGCGCACGAACGCCCCCATAGCAACAACCGCTGAGTGAGTCATGAAATACCCCTCACAACAGACATTGGCAAATCCGTGATGGACCGGTTAAGGTTGCCGGAATCAAACTTTTGCAGCAAATTATTCTTTTAAACAAATGAAAGTACGTAATTCTGAATAAATATTGAATTATCAATTAAAACCTTAACACGTTAATAACAAAAATATAATAAAATGACTTTACAGATCATTGGTATAAATATCTCAAGAAAAATCCAAAATATACTTGATAGAGTCTGTTGAAATCTGTTCAAAATATCATTTATATATATTAAAGGAAGAACCTCATATAATAACTTGGCACAATGAGAGAGCATCATTGCTATTTTTCTAATTTCCTATAATTTTGATTTATTTTTTTACAAGTGGTTGTAGTAGGTAAAAAGATAGAAGTTAGTGTAGTTTTGTTTATCCCACATTGGTAGGAAGATGAAACTTTGAAAACTAAAGATGTGTATATAAAGGGTTGATAGGTGTTGTTGGAAAATGTGAATGACGTTGGTTAATTGTAGCTAAACCCAAGCTTTCACCAATTGTTTGGATTGTTGTGAAATCTTATTTGTCCCACATTTGTGGCAAAAGTAAAAAGTTGAAAGTAGAAGTGATTATATCATTTATATTTATATATATATATATTAAAAGAAGAACCTTGTATAATGACTTGGCACAATGAGAGAGCTTCATTGTTATTTTTCTAATTTCCTATAATTTTGATTTATTTTTTTTACAAGTGGTGGTAGTAGGTGAAAAGATAGAAGTTAGTGTAGTTTTGTTTATCCCATATTGGTAGGAAGATGAAACTTTGAAAACTAAAGAATAAAGATGTGTATATAAAGGGTTGATAGGTGTTGTTGGAAAATGTGAATGATGTTGGTTAATTGTAGCTAAATCCAAGCTTTCACCAATTGTTTGGATTGTTGTGAAATCTTATTTGTCCCACATTTGTGGCAAAAGTAAAAGGTTGGAAGTAGAAGTGATTATATAAGGAACAAGATATAGTTTGAATGTTCATCAAATCTTTGATCTTTTTTTGGGTTTGATAGTTAATTTTTTATTTACATGATAAAATAATTCAGGTAATTAAAAATATTTTATTTTTTATTTGATATAAATTTGAATTCAATAAATGTTCATCCTAATTTTAATCCTTTTTTAGATTAAATAGTTATATTTTATTTACATGACAAAACATGTCATGTAATAGTTAAACATTTCAATTTAGTTTTATATAAACTAAATTTATATGAAAGAATCATAATATCAATATATAAAGAAAAAACTTATAGATGATAACATGACACAATGAAAACAAAGTATTCATTAAATTATGAATTGTAAATTTTTTATTTACATGATAAAATATTTTATGTAATTGAAATATTTTATTTTTTATTTGATATATAAATTTGAACTAAATGAATGTTCATCCTAATTTTAATCCATTTTTAAATTAAATAGTTATATTTTATTTACATGACAAAACATGTCATGTAATAGTTAAACATTTCAACTTAGTTTTATATAAACTAAATTTATATGAAAGAATCATAATATCAATATATAAAGAAAAAACTTATAGATGATAACATGACACAATGAAAACAAAGTATTCATTAAATTATGAATTGTAATAAATTCTTAATTGTCCCACATTGGTGAAAAATGTGAAAAGTAAGATGTGTAAGTGAGTATATAAAAAATAAGATGTGTTTTGAATGTTCATCTAAATTTCGATCCATTTATTGGGTTAGATAGCTATCTTTTATTTACATAACAAAATATTTAATGTAATAGTTAAACATTTCATATTCGTTTTATATGTACGTCTATCGAATCAAGTATCCATTAAGTGGTAAATTTTGGTGAAAAAATAAAAAATTAGTATAGTTTTGCTTATCCCACATTGGTAGGAAGATGAAACTTTGAAAAGTAAAGATGTGTATTTAAATGGTGGATTGATATTGTTGAATAATGTGAAATGGTGTTGGTTAATTGTAGTTTAACCCAAGTTTAATAGTTAAATGAGAAGAAAACATTCACCAATTGTTGGATTATGATGAAATCTTCTTTGTCCCACATTGGTGGCAAAAGTAAAAATTGGAAATAGAAGTGATTATATAAATCATAAGATATGAATGATCATCCAACATTTCATCCATTTTTTGGTTTGATAGTTATTTTTAATGAATGTTCATCCTAATTTTGATTTATTTTTGGATTAAAAATAGTTCTATTTTATTTGAACATTTCATTTTAGCTTTATATAAACTAAATTTAGATCTTTATATATATAAAAGCAACAACCTAGGAGAAGTGAGGTGGCACCATGAGAAGCAAGCATTTGCCAATTGTTGGATTGTGGTAAAAAAAATTTGTCCCACGTTGGTGGCAAGAGTAAAAAGTTGGAAGTAGAGGTGATTAAATAAATGATAAGATATGATTTGAATGTTCATCAACCTTTGATCCATTTTTAGGTAATAGTTAAATATTTAGATGACAAATCTTGATTATATAAATGATAGTTATTTTTTATTTAGATGACAAAGTATTTCATGTAATAGTTAAATATTTTATTTGATATATTAAAGTTACATTCAAATGAATGTTCATCTTAACTTTAATCTATTTTTGGATTTGGATTAAATAGTAATATTTTATTTATATGACAAAACACTTCATGTAGTAGTATAACATTTCATTTTAGTTTTATATAAACTAAATTATATGAAAATTTTAAAATATCAATATATAAAGAAAAGCTTTTAGATGATATAACATGACACAATGAAAACAAAGTATTCATCAAATGATGAATTGTAATAAATTTTTTATTGTCCCACATTGGTGAAAAATGTGAAAAAGTTAGAAGTTAATTGGGTATATAAAGAATAAGATGTTTCTTGAATGTTCATCCAAACTTTGATCCATTATTGGGTTAGATAACTATATTTTATTCACATAACATTTTATGTAATAGTTAAACATTTTATTTTCATTTTATATGATGTATTGCCAACAAAATGGTAAAATTTGGTAAAATCTTCATTGTCCTATGTTTGTGACAAAAGTGAAAGTGAGTATATAAATGATAAGATATGACTTGAATGTTTAAACAAATTTTGAGATTTAATATTGAAAGTATAACAATCTTTGATGTAACTTCACCAAACTTCAAGATGTCTTTTTTGAATGGTTATGTTTATTATTTTCATTTTACTTTGAGAAAAGTAATCCATGTATGCATTTTTGTTGGAATTTGGATTATAAAGTGTCTTAATTTAATTAAGGTCTTATTTATGTTTCCTACATTTTTTTAAAATTTTAATACAAAGCTACATTAGAAGTGGTTGTATTGCTCTTATGAATGAGTTCAATCATCATTCTTTATTTACTTCATTGAATCTAAAGTAATAGAGTTTATTTGATGGTGTATCTTTTTGATATGTTAATGAAGTTCAACATGGTGTATGTAAGTATATTCAACATATTTAAGAAAGTTTTAGGTATTGTTGAAGTTCCATTCTTATTTTTAGACGAAAAAAATAAAACTTGAATGAGATTCAACTATTATTAATGTATAATCCATGTTATTATCTATTTCATCTATATTTTATTATTTGTGTTGTGTAATTTTTTGGGTTTTTGCTAATTCATTTACATTATAGGTTGGTATGACAGAAGTACAACATCATGATCGTTTTATCTCTATTGATGAAAACCCTTAACATCTATGAGGTCATCCGTCCCATCTGTAAACCCTTAACAACTTTCCCGCCACCGCGCGAGCGCGGTGCAACACACTAGTTTTCTCTTAAATGAAAACTAATATTGTACATATTTAAGGTGATTTATTTCATTGAACAACATATTTGTTTTAATTGGTTTGCTAATGGACAAATGGCCCAAAGATCAGCACCTTAGGCCTTAGGGCCTGGCATGAGTTATGGGCCTGGGCCAAATAAGTTGAAAAGCCCAACAAAAGAGGGCGTTCTAAACTTCTAACTCAATTACAACTTACAAGTTTGCAAAATTTTGATATTTTATTCTAGTTTTTGCTATTCACAAACGACTTTATTCGAATGAGCTCATTGAGCTTGGTACATTTCTTGAAATTTTAAGTCGGAAACCTTTGAAATTTTCGAAAAAGTTAAAGATTTAATGGAAAACAAAGCGGCATATGTCTGAAGGTATTGAGAACATATCGAGGTGGTGAATTTACATCAAATGAATTCACGATGTAGTGTGAAGAGCAAGGAATAAAAAGGGAAGTAGAGACCCCTTATACTCTCGAGCAAAACGGATTGGCTGAAAGGAAGAATTGAACAGTGGTGGAAATGGTTTGATCAAAGCTAAAAACAAAGGTCTCGTTGATAGATTTTTGGGTAGAAGGAGCGGAAACAGTAGTATACCGCATTAGTATGTCACCAGTAAAGGCGGTTTGGAGCCAAACACCTTATGAAACATTAACAAACCATCGGTAAGTCATCTACGAGGGGAGCAACTGCCTACTCCGCCCCTGGACATGGTATATACACACACACACACACAGAGCGGTTCAAATGAAAACTCATTTTCCATTGCGAACGTAGGACAACCGAGAGAATGCCACGTGATTATTCAGAGTGAATAATATATCATTTTGTATTATTCAGCATTATTCACTCTGAATAACACCGAATGTTGTGTTATAATAATACATGATTATTTAAAATGAATATGCCACGTGGCGCGATCTCAGCGGTCCTTACGTTTGCAATCGGATTTAAGTTTCCATCTGAACTTTTGTCTATATATATATACACACACATAGAGAGAGAGAGAGAGAGAGAGAGAGAGACATGGACAGAGAGAGGGGAAAGTTCAAATGTGAACTCAATTTTTCCCCTCCTTTAATAATCTCCACCCACCCATGAATCGCGTCAATCCTCGGTGATCGCGTCCACCGTAACTGAAGATGTGTGACTGAGATTGCTCCTCACTTTTTCTTAAATTGACATGCTTCTCGTTTGAACCTTCCCAAAAAGAGCAAGCCCAACTTCAAGTTAGGGCTAATACCAACAAAGTCTTGTTCCAATTCTCCCACATAATAAGAGTATACTGTCCATAAATCATCATCAAATTATTTAAATCAGCTACAAAGAAAAGAGCGAGGTAAAATTCCACGAAGACAATTCGACATTGAAGGAGAGGATAATTTATCAACGGTTTTGTTCACCGGTGATTTGACTACTGTTGAAGAAGCAATGAGAAGAGATGAACGGATAAAAGCTATGGAAGATGAATTAAATTCCATCCAACGTAACTAGACATGGGAATTTCCTGACCTCCCCGAAGGAAAAAACACTATTTTATTGAAATGGAGTTTTAAAACAAAGTTCTTGTTCGATGGAAGTATTCATAAACACAAAGCAAGATTGGTAGCAAGAGGGTACACTAAAAGAAAAAGGCGTGGATTATGACGAGATGTTTTTTCGGATAGTATGTTTTGAGACAGTCCGTATGATTTTAGCATTATCGGGTCGATGTAAAATTAACATTTTTGAATGGTACTTGATGAAGTGTATGTAGATCGACTAGTCTCCAGCTTTAAGGACCAGAGCAAACCAACTAAAGTTCTGAGACTAAAGAAGTCTTTATACGGGCTCAAACAGACTCCCAAGAGTTTGGTACAACAAGATCAACGAGGTCTTTCGAAATGTGGGATTTAAACAAAGTATGAATGAACCAACCTTATATGTCAAAAGACAAGATACACATGATCTATTAATAGTAATTCTTTATATCGATGACATGATTTTTACTAGTTCCTCGAGTCAACTTATATCAAACTTAAAGAGCTTTATGAAGTCGATGTTCGAGATGATAGATTTAGGTGAACTTGCAAGTAAAAGAGTATTTATTTCTCAAAGTAAATACATTGAAGAAATACATATCTCTGCTTGATTGGAAGCCTAATAGAGATATGACTGATACAAGATCCGATATCATCTTTATTATTGGTGTCTTACTGTCTTTTATCGATTCATGCATCAACCAACCAAACATCACTTTGGTGTGCCAAGGGGGTGCAGGTATTTGGAAGATTCAAAAGAGCTAGGAATATGGTATAGAAGATCAAATGACTTCTCGTTAATGGGAAACAGTGATAGTAATTGGGACGGTACTTCTGTTTTTTTTTCTTGGGTCTGTTAGAGTTCCACATCGGCTAGATTTGTATCAATTCTTCACTATATATGTTGGAACCCTCTTTTTCTCCTAAGGGCTCTTTTGAAGATTCGATACTTGGGTTGTCCAAATTCAAATGAAGGGGAAGTGTAGAAAGATTAAGTCTATTTGGTAGGGTTTAATTAGTTTTCATAAATAAGGAGAAGATTAATTTTATTATGTACATTAAAAAGCATTAATTGGTTTAGTACTCTATATAAATATTCTTTATCACGTGCACAACAGAAACCCAAACTTTGATTAATTGACCCCCCATATAGAAATATGATCGAAACAAACTCTATTACAAATTTAATTAATATATCGTATTAGAACGTCACATATTCTTTAACTTACAAATGGCCCAAAATCACCATCCTAGCGCCTAGTATTCGTTATGGGCTTGGACCCATATATATAATTATATATACAAACCTACGGGTTCAATTTATCGGGCTGAATAAGACCATCCACAGTGGGTACCGGTATGGGTATCGGTACCGGTTGGTACCACCGGTAACACCGACGTGGGTGAATTGGTACCGCCGGTATGGAGAGTAAATCGATATGGCTATACCGTTGAGTTTCCATCCCACCCCACCCAACCCACCTTTCTCTCTATCTCTTCTTTTTCTTTTATTTTTTTAATTAATTAATTAGATTGGTATGGGTGTGGATGAATTGGTAAAGATTGATAAGGTATTGGTAAGTTGACGTGGCGCAGACGTGGCAACTGGTACCATTGGTACCAGGTAAAACCATTGTGGATGGTCTAAGTTGAAAAGTTTAAAGATGGTGGGTTCGATTACGAGTATGCAAAGCTTGATATTGAATTGTAGACAAATGTAACCCGAAATTGGCCTTAACGAAATTGGACGATTTAAAACCTAAGCTTTAGAACCCTTTTTATAGGTTTGGAGTCTCTTTCACTTTTCGTTGTTCTATTGATGTGGGACATCCTTCCAAAATTTTCTTTTATTATTGCTAGAAAAAAATTTCTAACATATATATATATACCAAACTAAACATAAAATTATGTATTTGATGTCAAATATTGTAATACCAATTCGAGTCGTATATACATATTAAAAAAAATATATCTTTGCTCATATTTGTACAAGAAAATTGATATACTTTAGGATATGTAACAATAACAACAAAGAGAATGGTTCACATGATAACACAAAAAAAAAATTATTTTTAGGCTATGTTTGGCAAGCGTAGCTTATAAGCTAGCTGGTAGCTGATAAGCTAGCGGATAGCTGATAAGCTAGCTGTTGATTGATAAGCTTGCTAGTAGCTGATAAGCTAGCTGTTGAACAAATTATGTTTGACAAAAACTAGATTATGAGTATGTAAAATGACCAAAAAGGGTACCTTTGAATTTAATAATTAATATTAATAAGGGTATAATTGGAAAAAACTACAATAAGCTTCTCATAAGCTACTCAAAGTAGCGTTTCAAAAAGCTAGCTTATAAGCTAGCTGATAAGCTAGCTTCCTGGTACATGTTTGGATGGACTAGCTTATAAGCTAGCTTATGCTTGCCAAACAAAGCCTTAGTAAAATTAGCTTGATCAGAGAAATGTAATAAACTTCTTTTTATCATAAAAGAGAAAGGAAGGTTAACAAAGTGTTGAAGTTTCATTTCATTATAATCTTTTTTATATTTTAGAAAAATGAGAAATTTTCAAGATTAAACCGATTGTCATTTGGTCATTTGGTTGTGTACTTGTTTTCCTTTAGGGTGCCTTTGGTACGTGGACATGATAGAATAGGACAGGACAGAACAGACTGGAACAGGACAGACTAGAACAGTTGTTCAGCATTTGGTAAGACTACAAAAAACGGGACAGAACAGAACAGACCGGTTAAATGACCATTTTACCCCCATAAGATATTTACATGCTTCTCTTCCAATATCAAGTTTGATTTCTGCAATAGAGGGTCGATCCCAAAATCACCACCAGCAGCAGTCCACAACAACCAGCACCAGCAGCAGTCCACAACCAATAAACGACTCCAAAAAGGCAAAAACACACACAATAAAAACCACTGCCGATCCCAAAATCCACCGGAAAAACATCAACGGCGATGCCAAAATCCACTGGAAAAAACTCGCCGGCTCAGCCACCGCTCCTCCTCCCCCACGGATCTCAACTCAAGTCCGATATCAGATTCAGATGGGAGGTCGAGTCGAGTGAAAGGAGAGCTGCGAGAGGAGAGAGAGAGAGAGAGACAGACAGACAGACAGAGAGACAATTACCTGAGGGTGTAGGTCGTCGGCGTCGAGAGAGAGGGTCGCCGGCGTCGGTGGTGTGAAGAGAGGAGGTCGCCGGCGTCGGTGATGTCGAGGGAAACCAATTTCAGGAATCAAAATCAGGGACAAATCGATTCACAAATCAAAATCAAAAACGAGAAAGAGCGCCGGCAAGAGAGAGAGAGACCCGGCGAGAGAGAGACCCGGCAGAGAAAAAGGGAGAGAGAGAGAGAGAGAAGAGAGAGAGAGAGAGAGAGAGAGAGAGAGAGAGAGAGAGAGAGAGCAGACGGCGTCGGTGGTGTTGAGGGAGGAGGTCGCCGGCGTCGGTGGTGTTGAGGGAGGAGGTCACTGGACAGGGAAGAGGTCGATTCCAGATGGGGAGGGATATTGAGAAAGAAAGAGGGTATTTTGGTCCATAGTGGGTTGTTCTACTTAGTTCCATGGTTTTATTGAGAACAAGGTTGTCCACCTCCGGTTCTACTTTGTTCTATTGTGTTCCATTTTAAAGTGTGCCAAACATGGAACAGACTTGTTCTGTTCTGTTCTGTTCCACCCAGTTCTCCTACCATACGCACCCTTACTGCTTTACATGTTATTGTTGCTTGTCAATAATTAGTTCATTGGTCCACTTTCTTCACAAATTAAAATATCATTCAGATTGAAAAAATAAAATCTAAGAAATTAAATTAGGGACACGGATTTTTTAAATTCTTATAATTTTATTAAACGGGATTAGTTTATATTAATGCACATACATTTATAATTTTACAATCCTCTGGAACAAAACTAATTTTTTTTTAAGGAAAAAAAAATCATTTAGGCTTTACATATACTACATCGTTTGTCATTTATTATTAACTTACGGTCATCTAGGATTATTTTTCTTAAGAATTTGAACATTTTTTTGCTAGTTGTAATTATTGAAGAGGGCATCATGATCCATTTTTGATTGAATGGATAATATCCATTATTTTTTTAGAAAGGCAAAGTTTTATTAAAAATAAATGACGATAATCCAACAAAGGGATTAGTGAGAAACAGATAACGAGAGGGAAACAAATTTGCTAGAATGTTTCTTTTACTTACGTAGATCGACTTTTTTGAATTCAGACTTGGTTCTCTTTTTTCTTTTCATGAAATTGAGTTTAATACCTAGGAATTTAGTTTCAACCGAATTTTACCGTTTTCACTTTGCATGAATGAAATTTTGTGTTATAAAACTTAGGATAAATTACATATATGGTTCCTAACTTCCTATGGTTTACATTTAATTGCACTGTTGGTCCCTATTTTGAAATAATTATGGAAAACGTCCACATAGTTTACATTATATAGCATTGTTGGTCCCTATGGTTTACACTATATTGAACTATTGGTCCCTAACCCTATTGCAAAATAAAGACCAACAACGCAATATAGTGTAAACCACAAAGACCTTTTCCATAATTATTTTAAAATAGGACCAATAGTGGAATACAATGTAAACCACAGGGACTAAATATGTAATTTACTCTAAAATTTATATTGTTTAATGAATTAAATTAGATTTTTTAGTGGTTTCCTGAATCAAATTTAAGCTTTAAGATTCAAACCTAGTTTTATAAATGAAATTATAAATATAGGTTAAATAAAGAATGATAGATAAATATAGTTGGGATCATAAAGTAGTTATATATATATAGGGAAGGGTTCAAACGAGAACCCTTTTTATTTGCGAGAATGCGAGAACACTTGCGGACCTCTATATATATATACTCCTAGATTCTTTCTTCTTCTCCTAGATTCTTCTAAAATTCATCAAAAACCCACAAAAATCTCCTGTCCTTTTTCATCCAATTTCAATCCACCGTTATCGAATTCCAATTTCCCCTAATTCCAGGTTTGTTTACAGTGAACACCATGTTCATCGTCTTCGTGTGTACCAGACTCATCATTTGTGCTGGAATTCATTATATTTACAGTGTGTACCATGTTCAAACAAGAACCCTTTTTATTTGCGAGAATGCTTATCACAGCGATATCACGTCGTTATCATGTCGTATCACGGCGATATCACGGGGCGACGATATCACCTCGTATCACGGCACGGCGATATCACTTCGTATCACGGCGATATCACTTCGTATCACGTGTGATATCACGGCGTTATCACGTGTGATATCACGGCGATACGGCGATAGCACGGTGTTATCACGTGTGATATCACGGCGTTATCACGTGTGATATCACGGCGATAGCACGGCGTTATCACGTGAGATATCACGGCGATAGCACGGTGTTATCACTTGTGATATCACGACGTTATCACGTGTGATATCACAGCGATACGGCGATAGCACGGTGTTATCACGTGTGATATCACGGCGTTATCACGTGTGATATCACGGCGATAGCACGGCGTTATCCCATGTGATATCACAACGTTAAGACGGCGATAGCATGGCGGCGTTATCACGTGTGATATCACACAGCGTGATAGCGACGTATAGGTTAAAGAAAGCGGAACGGCGGCGGCGATGTTGCTAAAATCCGCTCTAAGCGATAAGTGGAGGTGGTCGGTGAGTGGAGGTGGTCGGCGGTCGGCGAAGGTGGTCGGAGGTGGTCAGCGGTGCTCGACAGTTGCTGGAGGTGGTCGGCGGTTGCTGGAGGTGGTCGGTGGTGGTCGACGGTGGTCGGCGGAGTTATCATCTTCTTTGATTGTAAGCCAAAAGTGGAACCCTTCTTATTTTTTAATTGAATTCACTGGTAATGTGAATTGTTATGGAGCAGCGTTGATGGCGTAAAAGTCAAAGAAGATGTTCTCGTAGGTGGGTTAAATTATCAGTGAATTAAATTAAAAAAATTTTAATTAAATTAGAGACTCATAAATGTTCTCGCATTCTCGCATTCTCGCAAATAGAGAGAGTTCTTGTTTGAACCTCCACCTATATATATATATACATATATATATATATAGAGAGAGAGAGAGGGAGAGAGGAAGAAATTGAAAAGAAAAGAAATTGAAGATGAGATAATATGATGTAATTGAGATTGAGATTTGTGGGAAAATGGAGATAAATTCACGTGAATGGGTTTCCAATTCGTCAAGCAAAAGCCATCGCCACTAACAAACACCATCTTACACAATACACATTCACACATCCATCTTCTTTCACCTTTTTCTTAACCTTAAATTTGTTTCACCCAATTAATTGATGAATACATCAAACACCTCCTCTCCTTATTTAAGGATTGTCCCAAGTTTTGATGGACCTCCCAAACTTGACAACTAATATGCATATGATAAAAGAGTTATTTTTTTGGTTAATTGTTAATTTCATCAATGTCTTTTAATCTTGATCTTAGGACGTACTTTTCTTCAGTATTAAAATAAAAAAAATTCGTCTATCCATATCATGACCCCATAAGGTTTTCTTTTTCAATAGTTAATTTGGTTCAAGATTTGCTACATGTGTTTGCAACCAATGACCTTTAGGTCGAATCCTAATCATATTCAAGAGAAAGCCCTTGGGTTGAAGATTTTTGCTTTTAAGCTAGTTGTGGATCCATAAGATGCACTATGTAAGAGTTTATTGAAAATCCAAATAAAAACCTAATGTTATTTTTTTATTAAAATATTAAAATATTTTGTTTAAGCAAAATAGAATGTAGAAGTAGTGGGCGAATAATTCTTGCTAATGAGATGGATTGGGCTTGATGACGAATATCAAAAGGCGGTTTCTCTCAATTTTAATTTCATTTGAACTCTTTCATATTTTTTGGTTTTTAATTGCTATAACTATGAGAATCACATTGTGTGAGGTAACATTTCTTATTTTTTTACGTCTTAAGTTTATATGCTAGTTTTTAGTGTCATGATCTTTGGCCACCTATCAAAATGATTCTAACTTTAAAAAACAAATTTCATATTTTCGTAATTGTGAAGCTATGGAATAATACCATCGTTTTGCCTTTGGGGACATTTGATAGAATAATTGTGAAGCTATTGGATGATACCATTGCTTTTCCAGATTAAACCGCATGTAAACACTATGCTAGTAATAAATTTGCTTAGGTTCGACATTAACTTAGCCCTCATACTTAGGGGTGGCAATTCTTGACACAACACGAACCCTACATGAAGATAAACATGTTTGGGTTGGATTTTCTAACAAGCCAACCTGTTTATTCTACGGGCCGTGTTTGGGTTGGTATATAGTTTCGTGGGTCAAAATTTTATTTTGACTTTTGCCTTTTATTTTTTCAATTTTAATTAAGCGCCTAAAAGGATTAAATCGAACTTTATTTTGGTTGTATTTGACCCACTTACAACCCTGGAACCTGCGAACCTGTATACTTAAACGGGTCGTGTTTGGGTTGGTGGGTTGCGGGTTAGGGTTGAAGATTTCGACACGATTAGTTAAACGGGTCGTTTCCTGGTTGACCTTTCTGACCCACCAACTCGAACACCACACGATTGTCACCCCTACACATACTAAATCAGCCATTACTCGTGATCTTCGACAACTTATGTTGCAATGGAAGTCAATAGCTAACATGGACAACGAATAGCATTATTATGTTCAATGAACTTATAAGTGAGTTTGTGTGCAATTTTTTGGTCTGTTTTCCCAAATGAATCATGATCATCTTAGGTTACATACCATCCTAAATAAATAATCAAGATATCTTTAAAAAATTTGTGAGTATATCTAAGATATAACACAATTTAATAGCATGGTACAACATCTAGAGCATGAGAGTCATGTGAAGAAGGTAGGTTGGGTTCAACCGTTCAATGTCTAGGCGTTGGTGGCGTGCATCATAAAGAAAGAGGATTTCTAGCTAATCATATGTATACTTGCCTTCCTTTCAAGGTAAAATTTAAAATATTTACAAAATTATATTTTGAAAATTTCTTGAAATTATATTATTAAATATTTATTACTTATAGATAAAATTAAGAGTAAATAATGGATATGTCAATCTTTACAGATATGGGTTTTTGTCTTTATTTTAAAAGAAAATATAGTTAAGTATGCGAAAAAAGTTATGGCTCCCGAGACAGAGACAAACAAACGTTTGTTCTCTTCTTAAGTACGAGGGCAAAATGAGCATTTTGTATTTTTTTTCTTTCTTCTTAATTTTAGCTATTTTTATTATATGTTTTGTCCTTTACATTCTTATTCATCTTCTTTAACCATGTAACATCCGAGATCAACTGTACCAGATATTGTTCATTTTATTCCTGTAACTAGACTTATGATTTTAAAACACGTATGATAGAGAAGTTTTCAAGTTCGTTAGAAGGCAACATTTGTTTCTCTAATCAACCAATTTGGATTTTACAAACCACACTTTTCAATCCTTGAGAAGATAAAAATGAAGAACAACCAAGAACAATCATTTTAGAATTTCTTTTAGTTATTTTTTCCCTTTTCTTGAATTTTAGCTTTTTCACTTAGACAATCAAGAATCATTTTAAATAATCAACAATCAAATAACAACTTTTTCTAATGAGTTTCATCTTCATTATAATTGAGCACATAAAAAACCCTGAAGCTTTGGAAACCGTAGATCAAAAAAAATATATTAAATATCTAAATCTAAACCGAAAATCAAAGTTAAAACCCTTAAATTTAAACAAAGAACAAACCCTATATCAAATCCAAATTAAAAACACTAAATTCCTAGTCTAATTCAAATCTTAATTGAGAAGCAATACCCAACCTTTTATCTGACATCGTCTACAATAGAATCATCGATGTGTGTGTGTGAGAGAGAGAGAGAGAGAGGCGAGAGCAATGAATTTAATATAAAGGTTGATGGAAAGGATTGAAAGATTCCAATCGGTGTAGATTGCAATAACAATATAGAAATCAAAGATTAAGCAATCAAGATGTCGAATGATTGAATGATAATCATAGGGTTACAATAGATGAGAGAAAAGTAGCCGCTCCAGATAAAACCCTAGAATGATCGACTCCTAACAAAGTAGGGTTAACAACCCTTAAATAATGGACTAGATAGAGACTTTAGACTAATGACAAAACAGACCCTGAACTTTCTATTCAACATAAAAACTGGACCTAACAATCTCCCCCTTTGAAGGGAAGTTCAGACAAAAAGAAATAAAAGAAAGCTATAGGTCTTGAACGTTGTAGAGCGTCTCATACTGATCAAAAGTCTCTACAGTCCTCTTCCTCAACTTCATGGCAGATTCCACACGACGCATCTTCAGTCGATAAATAAGTCTCTTATTAATCTCCTTGATGACGATACGCAACTCTGATGCCTTCATTCCGAATAAGTCTGTCAACGGATCATGAGCATCCAGTTTTGCCTGTAGATCCTTACGAATCTTAAGCAAAGTACCATCACTGAAACATGCTATCTGGTTCAGCCTCATAAACCTGTCTACCCCATCCTTGTTCTGATAAATCACTCCATGCTCAGGTTTGGTTCGGATGTTGTAGCACTTGAATCCACTTGAATCTGGAATCGTCAAATCAGGTCGAACTAGATTAATCTTCTGATACTGTGCCTCGAAACCCAACTGAAAATCCTCTGCAGCTGCCAGAGAAATAGCATGACGAATATACTTCTTAGTTGCTTCCAAACCATATGTCACATGGCTTGGTCGAATCTGCCAAGCTCTCAGATCTCGAATGATAACCAGTAAGTCTTCCAAATCGACCTTGTCAAACTCACCTTCCCAAAGCGGAACAGTTTTGTTACTTGACTCCAAAGCCATGGTATAAAGAGGAAAGACACATTTCCACATCTCTTTGCCCCTGACGTCTAACACTTTGCTGAAGTTCATCTTCTTTCTTTCGCTCCAATGTACTCCATCCAATTTGCGCATGTAGATGTACTCCTTTCTTCTGTTAGGAATTGATGCGTATAAACGCGCAGCGGAAAAACAAAAATAAGACAAAACCAATTCCCAAGAACGGATCCAATTCTAACCTTTACAGATACAATTTAGCGAGGTTTGATGATTTACCTTATGTGATTAATTTTCCGGAAGGCTTGTAGGGGATACACCGCTACTGACACCGATTGAGATAGTTGCTAGACCACCACCCTGGATTACCCGGAAAAACGAACACGAACTTCCACCTCTTGGAATTCAACGCCGGTTTTTAGGGAGAGAGAAAGAGAGAGAGTTTTTTCTGAGTTGTAGGATTAAAACTGAATTGTTGTGTGTAAACTGATAAACCCTTAACCCTTTATTTATATGGATAAAACTTAGCAGAGTTTTATTCCATATAAGATTCTTTGGTAATTATCTCCAAATATAATTTCCATAATTAATTAATTCATCTAATTAATTAATTTATAAATAGTTTAACTAACTATTTATTTTAACTCTCTCATTAAATAATTAATAAACAATTAATTATTTCTCATGTAATCCAAATGTTCTCATTTTGGCGTGCAGCGGTGTGACCTACTAGTGTCTTATAACATTGGACACGATAACCCTGTTACTGTCTCGCACATAATCCTAACATCTTCTTTGTTCGCTTCTAATCCAACTGGCCCCAAAGCGAAGAGCATCACTATACTTAAGAATCTTACGACTAAATATTTTTCTGTGAGACTCCTCAAGAAATGGTGTGAACACGAAGGTGTGCTCCCACATGAGTAATAAAGGAGCAGGAACATACTCAAGTTGCAAGACCTGAAGCGGTACAGCAGTTGGAGCCCCATCCTGATCAGAAAAGAAGCACTCACGAACGTATACGCCCTGATCCTCCAAAAGAATCCGGTCATAATCATCGTTGCTCATGAACTCATCATCCCCTTCTCTGTATACAAAATCAGCGCCAATGTTCCGAATCAAAGCTAGAGCATCTGAGTTAATCTCGTCGCCTCCGGTGAGACTGACCGGTAAATCTGCAGTCTCCTCAACATGATAAACAAACGCCCCTTTGTCACCACCGTCAGGCTTTTCAACCGTCTGGCTGACATCATCAGGAACTGTAGTAGCTGCAATAGAGATCGGAGTAGATGTAGTGATAATAGAGTCAGTCACCTGAGCTGTAAGAACAGACGAGAGAATAATCTCAGCATCTGTGGTAGAAGTAGGAACTGTCTCTGGAATAGACTCAATTGCTTCAGTAAACTGAGTAACCGTGACATCATCAACTGACTGATCAACAGATGTACCCAACATAACAATATCAGAATAGATCACAGTATCAACAACATTAGTAAGAACGTCATCAGAAGAAACCGAGGTAGTAAGAGTATCATCAGTAGAAACCACGGTAATAACTGCATCCTCAGTAACATCGGAAGATACATCAGTAGCAACAACATCATCGGAAGAAACCACGGTAACAGCTGTATCCTCAATAGTCTGAACCATGTCGACTGTATCCTCAATAGTCTGAACCATGTCGACTGTATCTAATCGCTGGCGCTTCATCTCCCCCTCATGGCGATCAGGAGAATCCTGGACGGCATGTCCCCTCTTAGCCCCGTGAGGTGCCTCTAAGAAGGAAATCCGTTCTTCAAGAAAACGGATTCGGTCATCTCGATCACGTATGATAGACTCTTGGCGACTGATGGTATCCTGATACCCAACAATGGTCTCACGAGATAGCGATCGAAAAAGTGAGATGAGATCAGCCTGTGACTCCGTAGGTGCAGGACATTCATCAAGCAAGCGAATGTATAACAACGACTTCAAATCATCGGTAGAAAGATCAGACTGCAGTGATGAAGACGGAGGAGATTGAGATTGAACCGGAGGATCATCAGTGGGCAAAATGGATTTCCCTTTTAGGGAACGGCGGATGTCACCAATCTGTGTCTCAATAGCAGCTGAAAACTCACGGCGCATGTTTTCCTCAATCGTCAGTTGGATAGCCTTTAGGGCGCCTTCCAAAGTCTCCCTGGAAACAAATTTCGTGGCACTAACACCCAGACCACTTAGGTTACTAGTTGAAGCTGCAACCGTCGTATGAACGGAAGAGCTGCCTGCGCTCAAAGCTGGCATGGTGGTAGCAATGGCAGGACTTCCATCCGATCCTTGCAAGACACCGAATGGCGAACTCACTACGGTTGTTCCGGTCGGGCCACTGAGGCAACCGATAGATGAAGTAAACAACTGTGTCCTAGGCAAAGAAGAAAATGATCCAAAGGGCCCTAGACTCGATTGTGCACGAAATGAAGACGAGAGCGGGGGACGCTGCTCTCTAGATTCAATACCCGTCATCTCCGAATGAGTAACAGATAGCGTATGTGGTAATATCCCCGGTGAAAATGAAACAACAGGCTGTGAAGAGACTGCTGAGTGGTTAGGGGGGGGCGTGCAATTGCATCGTTGGGCGAACGACGTCTAGTTCAATACTCCGCCCCAACGTGTGAGGCGGGGTAGTAGATGTGGGTACCCGGGTAAAAGGTGGCGAGGAAGCACTCACACTCTCAAGTCTATCAATGTCAAGAGCACCTCCGCTATCGAAAGAGGCATCACTGTCCTCGTCACGGAGAGTCGTAGTCTGAGGTGGACGACGACGCCTAGTACTCCCGGGAGGTTTGGTAGCTTTACTCACACCCGTTCCCCTTACAGACGCACTCAACTTATCCCTTTCGGCGCCCCCAGGTCGCCGAACTGCTCCGCCTCTCATCCGTGGACCAATTCTCTCGGGATGCGCACCCTGGGAAGGTCCGTCCGGTTCTGGCTGGACCGTAGGTGCGGCTTCTAAAGATTTCCTATACGCTTTCACACACGGAAGACCTTGATTTGCTAAGCTCAACAGATGTTGAGGTAGCGGAATTGCAGCAACACCATCGGGAGTATCGCGAGATTTAAGACGAGTCATGTGATTATGAGGACATGTGGCATGCGTGGACAAGCATCTAATTGTCTGATCAGCAGTCATGTGGGAGCTAATAGCAAGCTGAAGAAACCGCATATGTGCGACAAAGGTCTTTGGAGGTGAATCGGAGATACTTAGATCCATCTCGTGCCATAACAAGTCAGCAAAATCTACGTGACGATCATAGACCACGGCATGAAACAATCGAAGGAAGTACCGCTGCATCGTTCAATACTTCTTGTCTTCGCGGATAGACAACGGTGAAGTATCGAGAACAATGCGTTCCATATAGGTGCTAGGTTATTCTTGTTGAAGAGAGAGACGCCTGAAAACGTGCCTTTGTAGCCGAGATGGTGAACGCCCTGATTCACCATCGCATCACTAACTGGGTTCTCGAACCTTGTGTGTCCGCCATTGGTCGCCAAAGGAAGGTGTAGAAGTGTGCGCAGATCGTCAATGGTCAATCTGAAACGAGAGTGATCTAGATAACCAACAAAGGCAAAAGTGTCACCTTGATCCTCACGTCGTAGTGTGTGCCACACCTGATGCAGATATATCACTGGTACGTCTACGGTGGCAGTGAGTGCGTAGTAGAGAGGATGATGTCTAAGAATTGCTAAAAGCACCGGATAATCTGTGGTGAAGAGCGATGGATCCAAGTGAAAATTGTTAGGTGTAAGAGTCAGGCGTTTCACCGTGGGGCATAGAAGTTCTTCCACTTCAAGTATCAAAGATGATTGATTTGGAGTTTGAGCCGCCATACAACCTGTGAGATAAATCCAAGACAAAAGTGAATCATCATAAATAGATCTGTTGAATTGGATAGGTAAACACATGATAACAACATGAAAAATTGGAATTTAACCATCACATGATACATGGTGTTAAGTCTAGTCAACTGTATAAGATTTTCAAACCACTGCTAAACTTAAACCAAAACAGTGACAAAAACCAACCTTTGGTTTTTCATGAATGGTGAAGTGATAACCAATGCATGATATGTGAATAAGGAACACAATGGACCATGAAAAACAAACAGATGGCAGATCAACTCGTGTAAATAACATGGACTTGGGTTTTCAAGACCCGGTGAAAGAAAGCAAAACCCAAGTGGGCGAAACCCGGTGAGACTTGGGTTATCAAAACCCGATGTAGAAAGCAAAACCCAAGTGGGACTTGGGTTTTCTCAAACAAGCAGAAGCCGAGGGTTCTAAACCCGGTGGTATTGAAAATCCCAAATCAGTGAGTAATCGAACAACGAATGCAATCACATAGATTAATCATCAAAGTAGTCGAATGATTTATTGAATGATCAAGGTATTACAAAGATATCTCTCGTATACGGCTCAACCTCACACAATGACCATTAACCCTAAACCTAAGGGTTACACAAGGTATTTATACCCTATCTATTAAAAGCCCAAATACAATAAAGAAAGCCCAAACTAATTACAAATCAATTAAAATAAAGCCCAATAATTGTCTCCTCAGTTGTGATCTCGGATACAATAATATTTGGGTCTAACAATCTCCCCCTTTGGATTCGAGATCACACAAAAATTTGATGACAATTTTAGCCCCAAGACAATCATCCTCTTTTGAAACAATCTTCTATTATGATCTTCACTTCAGTAAATCTTTTTCGGTCTTCTTGCTGGAAAACAATCTTGAATCAAACTTTGAATTAGAAATAATGTCAGATCAAATCATCTTATTTGATGTTTCTCCCCCTTTTTGGTGATTATGAGCATCATTATCATCAAAACTCTGCAAAGTTTGATCAGCATCCCTTATGGTGAAGTTGGAACTGATACACCATCCATCAAGCTGTTTATATCCCTGATTCAACAAAGAAAGCAGTGAGAAATGCCTGTAAGTAGCACGAAGCCACTTAGTACAACAGATGTACTTTGGAAAGAGCTTTGTTGATTATTGCTCCCCAGAACTTCCATTCAATCATCGGAGTACTTGTGTATTCCTATGAATGTTTTGACAGAAAAACAAATTTTCTGTGTGCATTGTGTAGAAAGAATTAAGCATATAATGCTTTCTAAGGCTCAAAAGTGAAAACATGTTCCACCGACTCAATGTGCATGAATGAAGTTTGAAGGTGGGGCGGACTTCCTTCTTTTTCAATATCCAAATCTTCCAAATGAAGATTAGATAGCTTATGTGTTGCGTCCCCGTGAATTATTGAAACATCGCTTTGTTAAGAAAGTGATGAGTGGCTGGTGGGGTTTAAGCAAGAGTTGGCATGGGCCACTGCCTGTTTCAATGATAGTCACCAAAGAATTATGAACCAATCAGCATATATGGTTGCCCAGTTTAGAAGTGGTTGGTGCAGAGTTCTGATATTCTTTTAACTCTGTTCTCACACCCTCTAATTCTTTTTAAATCTCACTTCTAACCAAACTCTAATTTTCATTTTGCCACTCAACTCAATGAGAAAAACTCAATCCCATGAGTTATCTCCCCCACTCTATGATGTAGACCCATTTCCCCTCATTCACTCAAGTATTACTTCTTGGGTAGGGCTACCGGCTCTGGCAGTCCATAGAAGTACAAGTAACCTTACATATTGATCCCAAAAAAATCCTAAACATGAAATTCAATGATCCCAACAGGTGAATCAATTTGTCTTTTGGAAGAAGGCTCTTTAGATATGTGAACGATGTCTGATAGATCAAATAGTGTAGAATATGTTCGTGAAAGGCTCAAGTTCATGAAAAATAAGGATGATATCCATATGAACGAGATATGGATATGGTTTAAACGAACATCGTTCATTCAACAAAAATCTGATGCTCAAATAAAACTTGGAAAGAAAACGGGAGTATTACCATCGAAAAGTGTTAGTATGAGACATGGTAATAACAATATCAATAAGAAGTTGTACCAGTGTGAATGAATACTTGAAAAGTATATGAGAAGATAATACGCAAGTATTAATCTTCGGAAACACACGGTCAGAAAATAATGCTTTTAGCTCCCCCTCAAAAGATGATCTCATTTTTGGAACTCCCCCTAAAATGATGAACAACTTTTAGATTACACAGTTAAAGAAAAATCAAATAAACATTAAAGCTCCCCCTCAACATGTTATTTCATGTTCTTTAATGTGCGAGTTCTGAACTGTTGTATTCAGAAGTCATAGTCTTTGAAGACCGAGTTCTAAACTGAGTGTTTAGAAGTCATTTTGTTTGCAGACTCTCCCCTTGAATGATCCAAATTAGCACATGATAACCTGCAAAAGAAAATCAAACTTCTTTTGGTACCCAACGGAACTTGGGTCCTTGTTTGTTAAGTGTAGCTGATTTATATGAAGCAATGTAATAAGATCCATACCAATTATCAACCACATCCTTCTTAACCGAAACATTTGTTCCACGATAAGAACCATAAGTTTTCTTTTGTGAAAGCCTGATAAGATCATTTCGAGAATAAACTATACAAGGCTTAACAAAAGATTTATAAGTGAAATCATGGTTCTTTTGACTAGGGGATATGGAAACAAAAAGATTATTACCTTTCTTGTAACGATCATTACCTGAATTATATCCTGAATAATTGAAGAACAAATTTGAAGGACGCATCGGATACTTCTTTGGGTAGCTATCTGCATGTGAATACATTGAAGAACGGATTGAACTTTCAAGTTCTTTCACTTTAGCAGTTAGCTTATTTTTCTTTGCATCAATCAGATTGAACTTCATCTGCAAATCCGATTTTGCCCTCTGTTCCTTCAATATACAGTGGATAGTCCAGCTAATTTGCTTGTTAGCTTCTTCATTTCAGACTCAAAAATCTTTCTCTCCGTCTCAAAGTCTTTCTCGGCGACTTTAATATTTTCAGGTGATTTACCATTCACCTTTGCACTATCTTGAGAATCCTTCTCTTTTTGAAGATCAGAAACTTTCTCAGCGAGTTCGGACAACTTCTTCTCATACTGTTCTCTTTCAACTCTAGATCTGTTTCTTTCGATAACAAGGATCTTTTCAAAATCTGAAACTTGCTTCGAAAGCCTAACATTTCTTGCTTCAAGATTTGTCCTTTATCTGAGATGATCTGTACAAGTTGATTTACTTGCACTTAAATCATCTTGCAAAGACTTTACAAGCTTCACAAGTTTCTCCTTCTCGGCATCTCTTTCCTTTTCAAGAGCGCCTTTAACCTCAAGATCAGAAATTGTCATGGAAAGTTCAACAATTTTTAGTTCAAGATCACTCTGCTTCTTATCAAAGTTTCTCTCGTTCTCTTCAAGAAATTGTTTTTGTTTTTCAAAACGAGTTTTCAAAGAATCAGTCTGTTTTTCTTTTTCAAGAAGAGTGACATTTCGAAAACTGATCTTGTTCTGAAGATTGTCAAAATCTGACAAATTGGCCATTAGTTTGGCAATTTCCTTGTCACACTCATCATCAGATGTGAATGTTGTAGACCTGAAAGTTTCTGTGTTTGATGAGTTACTGCATGAACTCATTTTTGAACCACCATTAACTGAATCTGTACCGTCATCAGACGAGCTAGGAACAACTGGAACTGGTCTGACAATGGTGTAAACGATCTTCCCTCCTTTAAAAGTAGACTTCGGTTCAGAAAAACTCATTCTACCAAGTAGTTCTTTCGACAACTTCACTGATTGATCGTGAGATAAAGACAGAAATCTTGCTTGGTTGTGCGATTTTAAAAAAAAATTAACATAGTAGGTTTTGAGCACAAACACTTAAATATCCAATGTTGAAATCCAAGTGAAGTTGGATTTTGGAAATCCAAGTGAAGTTGGATTTTGGAAATCCAATGTTGAAACCCAAGTGGACTTGGATTTTGTGAAATCCAAAGGTGCAACCCAAGTGGACTTGGATTTTTTGGATTTTGGAAATTCAATGGTGAAACCCAAGTGGACTTGGATTTTGGAAATCCCAAGTGGACTTGGATTTTGGAAATCCAATGGTTAAACCTAAGTGGACTTGGATTTTGGAAATCTAATGGTGAAACCCAAGTGGACTTGGGTTTTGGAAATCCAAGTGGACTTGGGTTTTTAGAAGTCGGTAATGAAACCCAAGTTGGAAATCCAAGTTTGTTCAAAGTTCGAGTGCGAAATCCAAGTGCGAAATCCAAGTGTAAAACCTAGTGCAAAATCCAAGTGTAAAACCTAGGTTTGAGAAATCGGCGCAAAAGTCCAGACCTTTGAAGGTTTATCGAACAACCTTCAAACAATCCAAGAAGATTGATTTTCAAAAGATGATAAAAACAAGTTTTAATTAATCAAGCCTCTTTTAAAACACAAAACTTAAAGCTTTTTACAATCAATTTTGTAAAAACACTCAAAACCTTTAGAATAAAAAAAATCTTACCCAGATGTTTAGTCGCAGACTAACCAAGAAGTTTTCTGCCCAAATCTTCCTGCTCTGATACCAATTGAAAATCCCAAATCAGTGAGTAATCGAACAACGAATGCAATCACATAGATTAATCATCAAAGTAGTCGAATGATTTATTGAATGATCAAGGTATTACAAAGATATCTCTCGTATACGGCTCAACCTCACACAATGACCATTAACCCTAAACCTAAGGGTTACACAAGGTATTTATACCCTATCTATTAAAAGCCCAAATACAATAAAGAAAGCCCAAACTAATTACAAATCAATTAAAATAAAGCCCAATAATTGTCTCCTCAATTGTGATCTCGGACACAATAATATTTGGGTCTAACAAGGATTCATGATGGCAGAGATGGATGTGTGTGTTGAAGATGGATATGGTCATTTGGTTTACCAGCGATGGAGGTGGGTTGTGGTTTACCGATAGCGGAGGTGGTCGGAGGTTTCGAGTCGCAAAATCTGAAAATGTAAGTTTATAAAGCCATTAACACATATCTAGGAAGCCTAAGTTTAAAGAGTTTGATTGCTTACACATTTGGTCTCGATCCTATGGTATGAAAAGATACTAAAAGGTGTACCCTCTTACTAAAATAGACGGTCGTTTGCTTAGGAACCAAATCCATCCAAAAAATGCATACCTTGAAGGTTTTTTATAATAGATGAAAATAAAGGACCAAATCAATAAAGTTTACATATCTTGAAGACCAAATTCGTAATTTACTTAAAATTTTATTTGTAGAGTCTAATAGAAAAAGAATCAATTTGACTTATCTTAACATGTTACCAATAGCACCACTTGACACTCGATTGACTCTTGTGCCTTTGATCACTCCATGGGCGGACCTACATCGATGGATGCCATGACTACATGATTCTATTGCAAGGAAAAGCGTTACGTTTTAGAATATGGTGTCACCTTGGTGTCACGATATATATAGTTTTGAAATTGAAATATTATGGCTAAGATGGTAAATGTTTTATCCTTTGTATAAAAGACCTTGCCTTTTCGATTAAATCTTGGTGTTTCTTATAAACTCTCTTGTGCTTTTAAAAATATTTGTAGATCGTACTTAAACATAGACATATTTTCTGTGTAAGGATATAAAAAATAACCAACAAATATTTTTTATAGTCAAATTGTTTCACCACCCGAAAAATTATTTGGGTTAGCCTCTAACTTGAGATAGGGTAGTTAATTAAGATGATATTGGCTAGATGAAAATCATCAAACTTGAATATATGTAAAAACATTCGGTGACCTTTAAAAGGTGGGCCCATTTGAAAAGAAATCAAAGTGGTTTCACGTACCGACATAAGAATCCATCCACAAATACTATTGATGTAATTTGATAGTAAAAATTAAAATCATTTTTACTCAAATATTAAAGAAATTGTGAAATATATGTTAACTTTTTAGGGTCCGGTAGTAAAATAGATTGAGTAGGTATGCAGCGAGGTGTGGGGACTGTAGCTAGCTGTTTGTCAATATGAATTGAACCCCAATTATGTGTTTTTGAATTCAAGTATCCATCCACAAGTTGCATGATAATGGAGATATGCCCATTTAAGTTGATGGGGTGTGTGTGTATATATATATAAGGGTGGTAGTGTGGTTGTAGTTAAATTACGATCAAGCTCATTAATTAATTAGCAATGGGGATTCCACCATTGTTGATGGTAGTGGTTCTTGTGAGCCTGTGTTTGGTTGATGGCATCCATTATGATGAGAAGGAGAGTGTTTCAAATCGGAAACTTTTGAACGAATTGAATGTGCATGGGGAGAACACAACTTCAATGGAGATATTGGCGGCTGAAGGAAAAACCAAGGATATGAATCACGGTGGCGGTGGTAGTGGAGGCCGAGGGGGAGGGGGAGGAGGTGGTGGAGGTCATGGTGGCGGTGGTGGGAATAAGAGGAAGCATAAGAAGAAAAAGAATAATAGTGGTGGTAGTGGTGGTGGCGGTGGAGGCGGAGGTGGTGGTGGAAGCGGTGGCGGTGGTGGTGGTGGAGGTGGAAATGGGAAAGGGGAAGGTCATGGATGGGGAGGTGGGAGCGGAGGTGGTGGCGGTGGAGGAGGCGGTGGTGGTGGTGGCGGTGGGGGTAAAGGAGGTGGTGGTGGTGGTCATGGGGGTGGTCAGGGTGGTGGTCAAGGTGGTGGTGGTAGTCATGGGGGTGGTCAAGGTGGTGGTCAAGGCGGTCATGCGGGTGGTCAAGGTGGTGGTGGAAGTGGTAATGGGGGTGGTCAAGGTGGTGGTGGAGGTGGTGGTGGTGGTGGTCATGGGGGTGGTCAGGGTGGCGGTCAAGGTGGTGGTGGAGGTGGTCAAGGTGGTGGTGGTGGTGGTGGTCAGGGTGGCGGTCAAGGTGGTGGTGGTCAAGGTGGTCATGGGGGTGGTCAAGGTGGTGGTGGTGGACGTGGTAATGGGGGTGGTCAAGGTGGTGGTGGTGGTGGTCATGGGGGTGGTCATGGGGGTGGTCATGGGGGTGGTCAGGGTGGCGGTCAAGGTGGTGGTGGTGGTCAAGGTGGTGGTGGTGGAAGTGGTAATGGGGGTGGTCAAGGTGGTGGAGGAGGGGGTGGTGGTGGAGGTGGTCATGGGGGTGGTCAAGGTGGTGGTGGAGGGGGTAGTGGTCAAGGTGGTGGTGGAGGGGGTGGAGGAGGGGGTGGTGGTGGTGGTGGTGGTTGGTCAAGGTGGTGGTGAGGTGGTGGTGGAGGTGGTGAAGGTGGTGGTTGGGTTGGGGAGGAGGAGGCAGTGGTGGTGGTCAAACTTGTTGGTTTTGGGGATGTGGAGGAGGACATGAGTGATCATAATGAAATTGCATGACCGCCTTAAGTCTCCATTGAAGGTTTACTGGCTTTGCATTTGTGGTTAATAAATTTTGTTTTTCATTATGTCTCTTTCTACCAATATCATGGTTTCCCATGATTGATACTATTGTGTTTTTGACAATTTTCTAATTACTTATTACATGGGTATTAATTGTATGCATACATTATTAAAAAAAGGTATAATATTACTTTATAAACTACCACTTATTCTATAAAGATGCCCATATCGTACTTGCTAGACTAAAACCACAAGAACTTGTGTGCACTATCGTATTTACAAGTCTAATCACTTGACAACTTGTACAATTATTCCTTTATGTGATGTAATGTAATGTTGTATATGGTGATCTTATGTTCTTTATTTATTTACGAGTTGTTGTTTTAAGGACGAGATCCCAAATGGTTTCTTAAACTTAATATAGGGTATACCTTTCGGTCTAGAGCTTTAACAATTTTAATTTTTGTTGACAGCTTAATATAGGGTATACCTTTCAATCTTACACTCTCGCTCTATGCGTAAAGGTTATACCAGCATCACCAAGAGAGTCGTTTAAAAGAAACTAAAAGAAACCGTCGATCCCGGAACTATATCAAAGTTTGCATTACTAGTCCTTAAAGAGAATATTGTTGCACTTCACATTTAATCTTAACTATCTTATCATAATTTGTTCTTAAATAAGGCTTGAAAAGCCGAATCGGACCCAATTTTTAGCACCGACACCAATTACTAATCAATCCATGCGTTCCTAGAACCGTGCTCAAGGGTTTACCGTTAATCTTTTCGTAAAACATAGAATCACATGATCTTCATTAACAAACTTTCATCAAAATTTTAATTCGATTAGTGAACTTTCAAACTCATAATAACAACTAAATTTTCAATACTTTTATCTAGCTTGCTTTCTACCTTGAATGAATAAATCAAAACAACATTTTCAGATGCTCTTTTATTCGTCAAATGTAATTCTAGCTTGAATATATGTTTCTATAATCATCAAATTTTAACCATGGAATGTTTTAAAAATCCCTCTGATTTCTCTTTTTCACATTGCATCAAAATGAATAAATAAATACACTTTCAAGATTCCATTAAATATCCAAAAAAGGTGATGAATTGATACATATTAAATAATTAAAAAATTAAACAAAAGAAAATGCAAGAATCACCCAATAAATATTTTATTTATGGGTGTGGGAAACCTTGACTGAGATCTTTCACTCTTGGTACCAAAATGTACAATATAACATGTCCTTACATAACAATACAAATTAATGTTTTCATCAACCAAATTTATTTTCCTAACTAATTACGCTCTTGTATTTTAATATAATGTATGAGATGCAAAAAAGAGTACTTTGCTAGCTGGTTAAATTATAATGAGTTATAATTTTTAAAGATAAATTCAAACCTACTTTTCAGAAGAAAAAAAAGATAAACTTAAACCCAATAATATTAAAATGACCTCATATATAAGACATTAATTATATTCAATTTGTAAGATTTATATGCATTCATTTTATTTGGCTTCGGGCAATAGGAATAAGTAAAATAACTTTGCAATATTATACATAAGAGGTGATAAATGGATGGGTCAAAGACGTCAAGCAAGTTAGACATCGAGTTAAAACGAACTATTATTAGTTGGGTTGGTCGAATTGATATGTTTTGTCATTTGTTTTATCCCTCTGAAATAAAGAAAAGTTAAAAAAAAAACTATGTTTTTTAAAGAAAAAATTAGTAAACTTTTTTTATTTTGATTGACTAATTTTATGAACTGCTTTTTAAAACCAAAAACCATTAAGCTTTTTCGTTTTAGATAATTAAGCCTATTCAGCATTTTTTTGAACAAATAAACCATTAAACTTTTGAAAATAGATTATCTACATCTTGTAACAAAAGAAAAAACTATATGTAATCAACTAAAATGTTTTTAAGTAAAAGTAACTAAATCGGTTTGAGTAAAAACTATGTAAGTAACAAAAATCAAAAAGTTTGATATTTTATTTCACTAAAAAAATATTTAGAGACATAATCATTTAAAATAAAAAAAATTATTTAAAAAAGCAGTTAAATGACTTAATCATTTCAAATAAGAGTTTAATAAATTTTTATAAGAAAACAGTTTAATTACTTAATCAATTAAAACTTTCTTCTCTAAAATAAATAATGAATAAATATGGTTCTACTATATTATTAGAATGGATATTCACTTTTTATAAGAAGCTTTTTAAAAGTCTGGAACTTCAATATATTTTTTTTAGGGTTTATGACTTGTAAGGGTATCTAACTATTTGATTTGTATAAATATTACCATGAAACTATTTTTTGTACTCAATTGACCATTGAACTTTGTTTTTTTGTATACATTTATCCATTATGACCGGGTATAACCAGTTTTTTCTTACGTGACATTTAAAATCATTAAATAATGCTTATGTGGATATTACGTGGCTTTGATGTGGCATTCTCAATGGTATATTAAGTATAAAATATATACTTCATTGGTATATTAAGTAAAAAATATATACTTCAATGATAATATGTGTACAAACAACCACCACTAGAGCCACTACCACCACCACATCCACCACCACAACAGCTGCTGCTACCACCGCCGCCACCACCACCACCACCACCAAACACCACCACCCCCCCCCCCACACCTACCACCAAACTACCACCATCACCAAACCCACCACCACAGTCGCCGCCAACACCATCTCCACAACCGCCGCCACCACCATCTCCATAGCCACCATCTTCTCCATCTCTACAACCACCATCGTCTCCATCTCCACAGCCACCATCGGAAAATGAAGACCGCCAGATTTGCAAAATGGTATTTACCCCTCCAACACCACCCAGCGCCGCCCTTAATCCTCAGGCGAGAGCATCCCTTCAGCAAGCTCAGGTGAACCCTTCAAAACCCTTTTTCAATTTTGCTTAATCTTGAAGTTTGAGATTTTTAGGGTTTAGGGGAATTTGGGGGGATGAAGACGATGGTGGCTGTGGTGATGGTGGTAGTTTGGTGGTAGGTGTGGGGTGGTGGTAGCAGCAGCTGTTGTGGTGGTTATATCCAACTCAATCTTACCCACACTTTTATTATATTAAATAAATAATAAATAAAAGAGAGAGAGAGAGAGAGAGTGAGTGAGTGAGTGAGGGTGGGGGTGGGTTTTGCCGCTTTATGTGAAAGCCGTGGAACACGAAACCGAAGGTAACGTGATGGTGTTGCGGTAATAACCTGAATTCTAGGTTAGGTTATCGGTTAACTTTAACTGTGACTTCGTTTGTAAGGCTATTTGAGTGGAGGGGCTAATTGTGTAAGTCCTTGGAACTTGTCATGTTTGATGGGCTTTTCCTTGAGGTAATGGGCTTGGCCCTTGGTCCAGTATATTTAAGGGAGTAAATCTAGGGTTCTTGTCATTTTGGGAATGAGGCAAGTGTGTGAAGTGTGTGTTTTTGGGAGAGAAGCTGCCATCTTCATCTTCATCAATTGCTCTCATCATCCGATCATTTTCGGCATCAAGGTAAACACTAAACCTACCTTGTTATGATTGATTCTTGGTTTAAGTTTAATTTGAAATGAATTAAGTGTAGATAAGTTGGTTATGCATATTGTATGGTGTTTTGGGGTCTGCAACCAATCTCCTTGGTTCAGAACCCAGATGAATGAGTTTTCCCGTATCCAAATTCCTTGGATTCGGCTTTTCCTCCCCCTCCTATGTTGTAGCTCCTTGAATATGGCTTTTGGCCCAAACACTTATCCAATTCGGCTTTTAGCATAATATGGTGTAGAAATCGGCTTTCCTCCTAAACTTGTTGAGTTCGGCTTTTGTAAGGCCTTAGAATCGGCTTTGGTAGCTACACAACACATACATATCGGCTTTATATACTTGGGAATCGGCTTTCATGTTTTCTCCAAATCCATATCGGCTAATGTGAATTGTATTGGATTCGGCTTTAGCCCAAGATCTTATACATATCAGCTTTGTGTTTGCTTGGATTCGGATTTTGGCTTCCATGATCAACAATTCGGCTTTTGAATGTCTCCCATATCGGCTTCTAGCTCTTGATCTAGTTGGATTCGGATTATGGTATTACCATTCCTTGGATTCGGCTTTGGCATGGACTAATCCGAATCGGCCTTGTGCCATTTTGAGTTCGGCTTTCAATAGCTCCCACACACATATCGGCCTTGTATGTGTGTTTTCCAACCAATTCGGCCTTTGTGCAAGCCAAGCTAGCCAATTCGGCTCTTGTTCAAAGTTAAGCACACAATTCGGCTTTTGTAAATAAGTGTGGAATTCGGCTTTTGCTAAGGATCAAGTTAGAATCGGCTTACATGTTTCCCACACTTGATTCGGCTTTTATACAAGCAACACCAAACCAATTTGGCTTAGTACAAATCGGCTTTTAGCTATATGTCGAGTATCGGCTTTTGAGCAAGCTTCCTATTCGGCCATTGTGTGTGTATGAGGATTCGGCTTTTGTCCATTGGAGTGAGCCAATTTGGATTTTGTCTAGGACACTCGGATACGGCTTTTAACTTGAAAACCCTAACATCATTTCATGTGTTGTCATTTCATGTGAAACACATTAACCTTATCATTTCATGTGAACCTTGATGTTATCATTTCAATGTAAACCTTGGGTGTTATCATTTCATGCTAACCCTAGCTATCATTTTATGTGAGATCCTCATATCATGTTATGTGAGATCCTTGTATCATTTTATGTGAGCTTGTTACCACCTCAAGCGAGTTGAATCCATCATTCCATGCGGAAGTTAATCTATCATATCATATGAACTTTTTATCATTTCATGTGGGGACAATTGGCATTTCGGATAACACTTCTTGTAGCCATAGCCTTATCATTCCATGTGAGATCGACTACCCTCTTGAGTAAGCTTGTTTACTGTTTCATAAGGGGATATCTATCATATCTTGTGAGGATCCATAATATCATGTTTATCCTTTCATGTGGATCTATTCGTCGTATCAAGTGGAGTTGATTGACCTTTCATATGGAAATTGTTTATCATTTCTTGGGTATCATGATCCAATGCGTTATGTAGACTTGATGGTCGTTTCATGCAACCATTCTTGTGAATCTATTCCTCATTGCGAGCAAGTTTGTTTATCATTTCATGTGACCTAATTGATCATGCCGTGCATCGTCTCTTGAGATCGTGGTACCTTGTTGTCATTTTTATGAGATATCATTTCATGGGAAATCCTAATCGTATTCACTTCTTGAAAACCCTAGTTGGTCAACCGAGAAACCCTAAACTGTTGTTTTGTGTTGATTCGGATCGGATGATGATGAGAGCTAAGATTTTTGGTAACTAGGAAAGAGTCTTCCAAGTGAGTTAGTATGATCTGATCAGGGTTTGATATTTGTAGGTGCGGATAAGGCAGAGCGTAGCTCAGTTGGGGCAGGATCAGGTGAGTTCCCTTGCCTGAAGTGAATGGATTGCTTTTATTGCTTTTAAACTATATCCATTCAGTTTGCGAAATGTTTTGATGAGATTATACTGATTTTTGTGATAAATGAGATAACTGATGAATTACATGTAATGCATGCTTATATGATAATGTTTGAAATGACTTAGAGGCAGATGTGTTGAAGTATGGACATTGGGTACCTTTGAACTGCAATGTTCCTTGGGAGGTGTTTACCATTTGGCCTGATCTGCCATTGGGGGTACCTTGGGACACCGTCCCTTGGGAGAGATTTGATTTCTTGTGTGGAGTTTCTTTGTCCGTAACACATCTGTCCTAAGGTTTGCTTTGTGGATTTGTGATTTGGCCAGCGGGCCGGAACTGTGGTTTAAACTGTTTTGAGGGAATTCACTAGACCTTTAGGTCTAACCCTCGTTTTCAAAATCTAAAACCTTTTCAGGGAAAGATCGAGTTGCTAGAGGTAAAGAGAAGTTGAGCGCTTAGAGTAGCGTGATCAGTCGGAAGTTGTGTTTTTGTCCTTATAGAATCTCAGCTGTGGAGGGATGTTCCGCAAGCACTCTTAAACCTTTACTTTTGAGATAAGATTTTATGTTATTGCGTATTATATCACTGGGATTTATTGCTTAATGTTATATTCTGTTATGGGTGGTTTTGGGGCGTTACAGTTGCTGAGAACCCAAGGAAGCCAAAGTCGAGCCGAGGTATTCGACAGTCCCATAACGGATGGCTTAAGAAGATGTAGGTTAAAATAAAACAAATCAACTACACTTGCGACTTGCATTTTATAATCACATAAATTTCATATGTATTTATAATTACCTAAACTGTATGACTCACTAAAATCAGGTCGCTGTTTTAAAATGTGTTAGAGCTAGTAGACAAAGAAAACAAGTGTCAAACCATTTTGACTTTACCAAAAAATTTCATGTTTCTTTAATTGATTTAGTATAGGGAAATTAAGTTTAATAGTTAAAATGCACATTTAAATTGGTCTTTAAGTTATTATTCTTCCGTTTTTACCTAAATGTTAACACATTCGTAATATCTAAGTTTGTAGTTTATGGATCTAGATAAATAATACAGAAAAAAAAAATTTGGTCAATTTTCCTTACAAAAAAATTACGGACCTAAGTACACAATTATGGGTCCAATTAAAATTTTTTAACGAAAAAGTTGACTATATTTTTTTGACATTTAGCTAGGTCGATAAATTATGGATCTAGATATCACAGATGTGGTGATATATGGTAAAAGTGGAAGAGAAATTGCTATGAGACCAATTTTAGTGTGTAATATTTCTATTTGAGTCAATTTTTCTTTAGTTCATGTTTTTGAGTTAAAAAAAATCTATTTGAAGTTAAGAAGGCAAAATTATTAAAAGAAATCCCAAAAAAAAATATTATTTAGGAACAAAGATATGAACCGATATTACATAAGAAAGGGACTCTCTCTCTCTCTATATATATATATACATATATATAGGGTCGTCTTAATCTTTTACAGGCTTTGTTACACCTATACTAAATCTATAGATTGTCTGAATGAGTAATAAACAAAATAAAATATGAAATGTCATATCATATTAAAAACCTTAAAAGTTAAAATAACAAAAACGTTTAAAATGACAATGTGAATAAAATATCAAATAGACATTTTGTTTTTTGATCGACATATTCTAAAATCGAATAGTCAGTTTTGATTTTTAACGAAATTAGATAGGTCTTTTTAAGGTAGGTTTACATGTTTGGCCTATATAGATATGGCCTCTGGGCCTCAAATGCAAATAAAAATTAGGTCCCAATATGTTGGGTCCCTATTAAAAAAACGAAGATTTAACATGCTAACAAACGGTATGTATGCATCTTTAAGGTTGTGTTTGGTATATGAGACTGAAAAAGACAGGATGAAACAAATCTCAATTTCCACATTTGGCTCAACATTAGACAACATAAAAACTCATTGTATCATGTTTGATGTGACATGGATAGGGACAAGGACGGAGACTGGATGAGACAGGGCAACCAAAAAAAAACTTTTTTTTATCCCACTAAAGTAGGTGGAAGTGAAACAACATAAGACATCAGTAATACAAAAACTAAAAATTACTAATTTGCTCTCATTTATATGCAACTCTAATATAATATAAATTGGGGTTGTATTCCTACCCCTTCCTACCCAATTCTCACTCACATATACCTATCCACGCCCCTATAAGATCATGAGTACCACCAACATTTCTTACCTTCATATTCTCATGTCACCTTAACACCACATCACTTTTCTCTTTTATATCCTCTAAACACTAAAGTGGAGTACCACTAACATTTCATACCCCCTCATACTCTCAGATTTTTTTTATTATTTTAATATATAGTTAAGATCGAGGGAGAGGGAGAGGGAGAGCGAGAGGAGGGAGAGGAGAGAGAGAGGGGGGAGGTTTCAACAGCTTCCCCTACCCGCCCCCTCTACCCACCAACCTCGTAGCGCACTACTCGCGAACCCGTCGAACCCTCTCCCTCTACCCATCCCCTTACCTGCTTATGCTATGTTCAGCCTAAGGAGGTATATAGAAAACTTCTATTTATTTTAGGGTGTTGTTATGTGGACCCCCTTTAGCCTTTGATCCACTCACATAAAAGTAGACCCTCTATACTGGGTCCCACTTGTACACTCACATAACCCTACCCATTTCCCTCATAGGGGGTCCATTTATAATTCCCATTATTTTAATATAACCATTATGCATCCCTCGAAGCCGCCATCGTTAATCACCAAGGACCACCATTTACCACTGCCCAAGGCCACAACCACTACCATCATCTACCTTCACTGACCACCACCACCACCAATTGTCGGCCACCACCACCTATACCTCCTCCACATCGACTGCCACTACCTCATCTATCTTTTTCTACCATCTTCACATACTCCATGGCTATTGTCATCTACTAGTCACCATGTTGCCACTGCCTCTTCCTTTGCCTATCACCGCAACTACTTTCATCGTGCCTCCACTAATTCATAAGGATCTTCTAAACCGAATCAAACATAGTGTTTCATTTGTAAAATGGGTTTTTTCGAACTACCTTCAATTATATCAAGTTCTTCTTTACTTTTCATACTTTTATATATGTAAATATTTATGTATATTGAAATTGTTTTAGTCAAGTTATTTAAATATTTACTTTATTTTTGTTTATTCATGTCCTATCCGGTTCTAGTTGTACCAAACACAGACATACATTTGTCATGTCTTGTCCAATCATACCTACGTATCAAACACTAACTAGAGACCCTTGTATTTTTCATTTCTATTTGTTTAACTCGTCACCAATAAGGTCTTTCGTAGCATAAGAGGTTGAACTCTCAACCTTTCACTGACACATCAGTTTTCCATCTTCCTACCCTCAAACCCTCACCAACCTTTCAAATATCATACCACCAAGTTTTCATACCCTCATATCCTTAGCATTTTTATTATTTTAAATATAATATATGTATAGCGAGAAAGAGATAAAGAGAGGAGGGAAGAGAGAGAGCGGGTAGGGGTGGTTCATGAACCCTCCATCGAACCCGTGGCTTAAACCCACTAGAGGCGTACCACATACTCGCCGAACCCGTTAAAGATTTTGCCCCACCGTTTGTGCTATGCTTAGCCTAAATAAAAATCATATTAATTTGTTATTATACAAAAAAATGACAATTATCAGCTCTAAAATCAACATCAAAAACTATCATTGTTTTCTTGAAACATTTGGTGCACCACACAAATGGAAAGAGGTTGAGTGTGGTTAGGGGGTAAAACGAACCTCATCCATTCCAATTTGGCCATGCAACAAAGCCATGATCTAATGGATAAAAATTTTTATTATTTTTTTCAAGAAAAAGACATTTGATATTTAAAATAAATTTAAGTCGACTATGATCTTGTGTTTTTGGAGGGATTTGGTCATGTTGATTCGATTTCTTATTTTATAATATGAGAGTGACTCATGGCCGTCATAAATGGGTGGAGGAACGGCTGTCAAAATTGTAATTTAGATATTTCAATTTTAATAAAGTATCTATTATGAAAAGTAAACTCAAAGTTACAATATATTATGAGACACAAATAACTAAAGTTGTAACATCAAACGGTTGCAACTTTTTATTAAAGTGGAATTACGAGACTATAATTATATTATGGGAAGGTCTTGATCTGCTCGGGGTTGATCTTCTTTGGACCGGATTGGTCACAAGCCAAACAATGATGTCGTCAATTGGATCAAACTAAACATCAGTCCTAATAGTTCAAACTTTTTTAGACAAGTAGTTCTTTTAGGACCGATTGTATCATAGATTTGACCAGGCCAACTTTTAGCTTTTAGGAACTGTATGTACCGGTTTATGCCCATTTCTATACACATGAACATACACCTATATGAGCTACCTAACTGTACGACATCTCCTAGGGCTCCAGTTTCGAAATTTCTTTCATTTCCTAAAAACAAAAATAATATTTTCTTTTATTGTAAATAGCATAAGATTTAAGATTTTTTCCAACATGTTTTGTTGTAGGTATGATATGTCGTTATTTTAGGTTTTGTTTTATTATCTATGTAGTATGGTCAAACAAAAGTTGAATTAAATTTTGAAAGTAAATGATAAATAGTAGGATGGGAATTTGGTTTAGCAAAGGATATTCGAGTGATTTCTATCATATATAACACCATAGTTTAGAGGTTTTACGTTTGAATCTGAGATGTGTCAATAACCTTACATGAAAATTCATATTCATTTACAATCTTAAACTTATAAAACCAACGAATGAATTTAAATTATCCAAATAATTTGATTTAACTTAAACTTGTTGGATTTACTTGAAAATTAATAACATCAAGATGGAATTATACATAACTAATCTTCTTTTTTACTATTATTGTTATCATTATTATTTTGAAAATACAAGAAAATAATAATAAAAACTTTTATATTTATAATCATTAGACTTAAATATCTTGAGTTAGGTATGATTTAAACCAACTTGTTAGATCTTGACGTCAAATAGATTAGTGTTGTAATTGAGATAGAGTTAAAGAGTCATTGACTAGATATCGCAATCAAAAATAATCCTCAAGCGACAAATGGCATTCAAATTAAAGTTAAATTAGTCAAATTTTGAAAAATATGAGTAGATATTTTAAGCCATCAATAATAATGAAAAAAAAATATGTGAAATATGGTGGACAACAATTTAAAACAGAGTAAATGTTTAATTAATTTAAAATATTTTGGATTTGGTTGATTAACTATTTTTTCTATTTTTGTAAAAAGTTTCATAAATAACAAAGGTAATAAATAGGTTAAAATTACCATGTCTAGGGTGAATTTATCTCGTTATTAAAAATTATGTTGATTTGAATAATAAATTTTATTTTAAGTAGGTAAGTTAAAATTTTAGATAAAAAAAAACATACATTATGGTTACAAATTCTAGAGTTCTATGATGCACAACATAACATAGTGTGTCTGTTGATGTCACGTTAATCCATGTTGCGCATGTGTTAGGCAGGACGGCATCATAACGACTTGAGGCGTTTTACGGCGCACATTTTTAAAGACGTTCCTTGACTTTTTATTCTTTATTGAGTTTGTTTTTTTCTTTTTATCTTCTTATTATAAGCTTTAATATAACACTCACTTTTTTTATTAATGGAAATCAATGTAACCCTTTTTGCGAACTACATATCTAGGTCCTTAAATAATTGAAATACTAACTATTTATCTTTATTTATTATAAAACAAATCTTCATCCGGGTAATTTGTTGTGGATTTGGTCTTGCCTTGATGTCCATCTACAATCTATGTTAGCTTATATAACAAACCGATTATTTTCTTACTTCTTTTTATTTTTTTTCATTTTTCAAATTAATTGTTCCCTTTTGTCTTCTAATTAAGGATATCATTTAATTCATTTTTAGTTTTTAATATTTTTAAACAAAAACCTAAAGCCACGGGACTCTTTTTTAAGTATATATATAAGACAAATGACCAACAAATAAATGTCTACATCTTCGGTATCTTTGATGAAGTTTGAACTCTAGACTTAGTAGAAGGTCAAAGACCGTTTATTCATAGGACTCCTATATATTATTCACCTATCTATTCTTCTCTCTAGAGTCTAGACTCTAAACAAAGAGACTTCACTAGCGACAACATAACTGAATTCTCCCTATCATTGGTTCTCCTGTGTCAGCTTACCATCTCCGACAACACAAATCAAATTTAGTATATATTAAGTCTCTCAAGGGTGCCAAACAGGATGTATGCGATGATTTACCTCCTCCGTAATAACCGTGAAATTGATGCGATGGAAGCGCCCCAAAGGGTGACGTATACCCTTTTTAAATCCCCCCAATTGATGCTAGGTTTTTCTTTGGTGTTGTCGATCGAGTTTCTTCCATTGTTCTCCGTCTAGCATAGTGGATTTGGGTTTTTCACTTAGGCAACAATAATATATAATAAATTATTCATATGGATTAAATCATTGAAAAAAAGTTCAAAAAGTAATTATTTGAAGATAAATAAAAAAAAGCCAACATCACTAATAATTCAAATGAATTCAATTAAAAAAAATTCAAAATAATTTTCAAATCATTCACATACAAACTCTTATGTTAATAATTTCCGATTGTTTAAGATAATTATCCGAATACTATTATAGACCTAGGTTTATGTAAGACCAAACTGTTTCGTTCACGTGAAACAAAGTTGTTTTCGTAAGATCACGTGAGACGAAAACTTTACGCATGAAACTTTACATAAAAATACCGTGAAGGTAAATAAAATTCGAGTATTCATACTAAAAAACGTTATCTAGGTGGAAAAAAATCCAAAACAAGATAAAAAAACAAAACCTTCATAAAAAATAAATAATTCAAACCTTCACAGCAAAAATGTCGAACCTCCACATCAAAAAAACCGTAAACGTAACATTTACAGTGTTTTTACTGTGAGTGTTCAAAATTTTTACCTTCATATTGGTGTGAAGTTTTATACAAAAAATATTGATTTCACCAGTCTCACAAAAACAGTTTAATTTTCCGTGAACCTAACCCTTCCATTATAAATACGTATATAACATATGTGCATATATAATATTGAGAAAGAAGAAGAAAAAAAGAGAGGTGTATGGTGTGTGATTTGTATCGAAGTTTAAAGTGAAGAAAGAACCAAAGGTCTCTCAGAAAGTTGTACTGTACAACACCTCCAAACCAACAAAAACCTCTCTGGGCCCCCCTTCTTTTTAAATCTTCTCGTGGCTTGTGAAAGATACCTCCTCCAATCTCTTCATTCTCAACCCTTCGATCATGCAATCAACGGCCCAGATCAAATATGGATGCCACCATCTTACGCATCTTAACATTATCCCCACAAACTCATTAATTTTCCGCTTTTCAACGGTTTTAGTTTTTACAACACCTTTTTCATTTCACCCCCTAGTTGATACCAATATCACAACTCTTACCCCTGAACTTTATTTTCTCACACTTTTTTTTGGATAAGGTTCATCTAGACAATTTAGAACAGAAACTGAAAATTCAGCCGTCTGAGACTAAGCCTAGCCACAAGATGCGCATGAGGGGATTCGAACCTGGGGTGAATGGGATACCATCCACATTCCCCACAAGTCTTACCGCTACGCCACAAGCCTTGTAGTTTATTTTCTCACACTTTGTACCCTCCTACTTTTTGTTATGTACAGTTTGGGTCCAAAAAAAGGGTGTTGTTATGCCCCTCTATTGTGGGTTGCACGAGTATACTTACATACACACTTATCCATACAACCTATAAGACTACCCGTAACACTTTAGGGTATTTCAAATCAACTTTTCTCTTTTGTTCCCTCCTTACCCATACCGCTTACCCTGATTACATAAATTTTTCATTGATTAACCTGGGTGTCCGACCCATTTTGCGAGCCGACTAATCCCAAGAGCGACTACTCGCTTTGCAAATAGCCTGGAGTCATCGTATACAAACCTCTGTGGCCACAAAGAGGAAGTTTGTTGCTTCTAGGATTCGAAAGGACCTCCGGATATTTTTATCCTTGGAGACCAAACCTTTACCACTAGACATTGAGTTTCCAAGCCCGATGGACTCATTTGCTATATGAGTCCACGAAGGGTGTACCGCTATGCAAATAACACCCACCGAACCCGTAGGCCGTCACACGAGGGCGCTACAACTAGCCTAAGGGGCTGTTTACTAACGACTTAATGGGGCTTAATGGGTTTTTTGGGCTTATTCGCGCAGACACAGAGGGTGTTTACTAACGGCTTAATCGCACAGCCATGTGCTTAATGGGACAGCCTCCAAACCTCACTTGTCCCCATTCAGCCATGAAATTGGACAATTATACCCTCTCTTTTATCAGTTCACGTCGCCTCCCTCCCCTCTCTTCAAAATCGCAGCCAACAATATTTCCCCCAAATCGACACCACCATCTCGCCGGCCGGCCACGCCCCACCGCCGCCAGCCACGCACACCGCCGCCGGCCACGCCCACCCTAGCCACAAAGAAACACCACCATCTCGCCGCCCAAATCGACACCACCATCTCGCCGCCCACCTTCTGCCGCCAGCCACGCCGTCGTCGTCCAGACCATCCCGTCGCCGGCCACGCTCGATTTCCCCTCGACGATTTCAAGGTTTTTCTCTTTTTTGCCTTTCAATTTCAGTAAAGTTGTGTTGTTGCTTGTTTAATTTCGGTATGTGTATATATATGTATAAAATCAGATTTTGTTCTGATATGTATAGAATCAGTAAAGTTGTGTTTGATTTTGCTTGATGTTGTGTTGCTTGTTTAATTTCGGTATGAATTTATGTTTATCGTGTTTAGGTTTTCAATTTTACGAAGCAAAATCTGATTTCGTTTGTAGCTATAGATGGTTTATGTTATCGTACCAATAAAATCAGATTTTGTTCTATGTGTATATATATGTATAAAATCAGATTTTGTTCTGATATGTATATATATTTTGTTTAAATTCTGATATGTGTATATATATTTTGTTCTAGTCAGGGGTAAATTGGTCATTTCTGACATTCAGACTATTGATTCAGATAAAAAGGTAAACACCAGCATCAGTTTATCCAGACAGACAAAGTTTATCCAGACAGACAACTTTATCCATACAGACATACAGACAGGATTTGGTAAACAGCCCCTAAGGGAGCATGTATAAAAAACTCCAAAAAAATTGAAGCTAAAAATAAGAGATACAACTTTAATAAAATTAAAAGTTACATTAAAGTCTCTTCTTACTAATTCGGTTACCAGAAAACCTACCGCACTAAACCGGCCCGACTAACTAACTAAACCCGGTTCACTAACAAATCCTAATTTCCTTTTTTCTGTTTCCTACCTAAATTCCTTCCTTCCTTCTTCAAAAACTCTGAACCGGGAGCGTTAGACCGGCGCCACCGCCGGCTTCCTTCTTCTGCCGCATTTCCAAAACTTTCCGGTGGTTGTTAGAGTGGACTTCGCTCGAAAAGGTCGGGCTACAAGCCGGTCTATATTCCGGCAAAAGCCGACCGGATTTATAACGGACCCCACAAGCGTTACAAAGCGTCTTGGCTCCGAGCGGACCGGCGCGCCACTGTGGGGTCTTTTGTACTAGGCAATGGCTGCAGCGCCGAGCCGGCTGCAGACCAGCGCCGGCTTCGACCGGGTTTTTCTTCCTTTGTCTCTTGACCGGCGGCTTACCGAAAATCGACTCGGCGGTTTGAGCCGAGTCGTGGAAGAAGAGCCAAGGGTTTGAAGTGCAAGAGGAAGAGGAAGAGCTTGAAGCCGAGGAGTCGGTGAGCGGAGCCGAGCCGAGCGACCAGACTCGACCGCCGGTTCGGGTTCTTTTGCTTCGAGCCTTTGTATGAACCGGTGACGTAAAAGAAGGTTTTACGGTTACCATGGTTTCCGGTTCCGGTACCGGTTCGGTCTCCGGTTTTTTTTCAAGAAACTTTCCGGCCGGACACGTCAGCGAGTATCCGCCGGAAAATGAGTCGTCGACGAAATGAGACACCCACTCAAGGTCCGCCACGTCATCCGCCTGCAAAAAATCAAAAAAAAGAAAAAAAACCCATTAAAAAAATAACACAAAATTTACAAATATTAAGAAAAAAAAACCGGTTTAACTTTAACTTTCTTGAAATGGGTTTCTCACCGGAAGGCAAAGGTCGCCGGACTCCGGGATGTTAAACCCGGCGATGTCGTTTTCTTCCGGTTTGACACGTGGAACCAAAAGGGGTTTTTCGTAATTAGCAATAATATCATGGGTATCATCGTTTTGTTCCTCGAAGTCACCGTGGTCGGAGAAATCAAGAAGGCCGTCAACGAAGAAGTCGTCGCCGGCGGGGAGGGCATTTCCGGCGGAAAAGTCATCGGAAAAGGACTGTGGGTGAAGATGGTTGGTGGGTTTAAAACTGCTTTTCAAGGCGCCTTCAACACACTCCATATGGGATTCTTGAAATTAACCTAAAGAAAGCAAGAAAGAAAGAAAAAGACCAAATCTTGTGAATTAACCAGAAAGAAAGAAAAGGGGAGAGAATTGGAGGATAGAAAGGGAATAATTGAGGGGGAAAAAGAAGAAAAGAGGAGTAGAAGTAGAACTAGTGTTTTGGTGTGTTTGGTAAAGCATTGAATGTGAAAGAGAGAGAAGTGGTTTTTTTTTCAAGTGTGTGTGTGTGAGAGTGCTTTTTTCCCTAAAGTATTATCGGTCTTGTACAATGAAGCCACACCATTTGGTTTGTTTTGTTTTTCAACAAGGTTTTAAATTCAAATTTTAAAAAGTATGGGGGGTTAGGGTCATTTGTGTCAATTTGCATAACATGTGAGTTTCTATCCATCAACATGGAATTATGCAACTATATCAAATCAAGAAAATAGATTATTGATAAAAACAAATTTTTGGATGAAAGCACTCATGTATTTATAGATTAGATACATTGCTAATAGAATTTTCTTAAGCACCAATTTGGATAAAGTGGTGATGTGGTATCCTTTTCCCTTATGATCTATGGTTGTTTTGAGTTCAGTTTTAAATGGGAAAGTGTATTATTATTGTTAAATTGATATTTTTATTACGTGACAATGAATTATATAAGAAATTAAAGTAAATTACAAACTTAGTTTCTATGATTGTTGTTAATTATGATGGAGGTGTTTCATTTTCGTTGTGACAGAGGTTCTTGAAACTAACTCTCGTTAAAAGGCTCCGTTAGATCAAGGGTATTTCGGTATTTTTTTGTATTTTTTTCATTTTCTATTCATAATAAATTAATATTAAATTTGTTTATGTATAAAATATACAATAAAGAAACCTTAATCTAATCCTAGATTAAATAAACCCTTTCATACATGGCTTCCTCCACGTCACTTCACCGACGACTACACCTTTGCTTCCTCCCTCTCATCCATAGTTTCCTCTCCATTTACAACCACAACCATCTCCAGCCTCTCATCTTGTCCTCCCCATTTTTGCAGATCTAAACTCCAATCGGCAGGAAACCAATCACCACCACGGATTTTACACCCATGGATTTGAGCAACCATGGATCTTACACCCCTCATGGAGTAACATTTCTGGTGATGAAAAAAAGCTTCGATGATCTTGCCCTACTCTGGTAACACCACCAAATCCAGAAGAAGAAAAAAAGTCGATAGATCGAGAATATGAAATAGAAAGATAGGTCAAAGATACATGTACAAGGAAACCAACTATAAACCGGTACAATTGCCTGTGCCATCTTTGGTGAATGCCTTCCTCCCTCTTTCCGGGCTTTGTCCAGCGACCCCATCCCTCTGCCTTTCTTGGTGAAAACAACTCTCGTCACTAGAAACCAATATCACCACAATGGTAGTTCCAAATTTGAGCAATAATGGGTTTTGGTTTCCGGGTTTCCTCGATGGGTTCCACATCTAAGCAAGGATGAGGTTTGTGTTACAGGTTTCGTTGATGGCTCTAGGTTTGCAGATTTCATCGATAGGTACCAGATTTGGATCGATAGGTTCCTGATAAGCAAGCATGGGGTTTATCTTATAAACTAGTGTTATAACCGCGCGTTGCGCGGTAGTGCAAGTAACTTTTTAATAATATGCATATTGTCATCGATCGCCGTTCGTTGCATTTGTCCAAAACCATTGTTACAAAAATACAAAATCAAGATGCTTTCATATAATATAGGATGAACATTCAAGCTACTTACATTATCCTTTATATAATCATTTTCAATTCTAACATTTTCTTTTACACATTAATGTGGGACAATCAAGAAGTCACCATTTGATCAATACTTGAACCTTATAGTGTCATGTTAGTTGATATGCGACAATCGATAAATGAAGATTATTTTACCTTAAGGTTATATAAAATCGATTATCCAATCAGTATTGTATAAAGTTAAATAATTTTATAGAAGTACGGCGATGGTAATAATTATTTTTTTAAAGTATTGTATTAACTTAAATACAATATTAAAGTTAAATTGGTCGATGATCATGTATCAGGTATTAAAAATAATAAATATCAACATTCAATTTTATATGAGTCTACCTTATCATCCTTAATTATTCTTTCATTATATATAATTAATAAGTTTTATATCAAACTCTGTTGACTAAAAATGATAAAAGAAATATATGATTTTGTCGATTATAATCATGACGTGTATTATGCAAATTGTTTTGTGAAAATATATCACACAAATGTGATGTTCTTACCTACTTCTGTATAATTGCAACATGTTTTTCTTTATTTTGTTTATAATTGTTGTAATGTACTCGTTTGCAATTTTGGGGAAAAAAAACTTATTGAAATCCCTTTCTTGACCTGTGATTGCACGAAAAAGAACATGAGTTGTTAGTATTGTGATCATTCGACAGCAAGCAAGTTCAATCGGATTTTTTATTTTTCAGTTCACATGTTTGAGTTTTTTCGATGTTCTTAACATTGTTTCGTTATATTTTGATTAGTCCATAAAGTTTATGAAAAAAAGGTTTTATTAAATTTATGTAAATGAAATTATTATATTTATTCGAATATAACTTATATATTTAGTTTGATTTAATCTGAATTAATAATAGAGAATCAAATCCTTTATACATATTAATCATTATAATAAGTAGTTTTTCATTTCATTTAATATAGTGTTTATAGTTTCATTCATATATTGTTTTTATAGTTTTTTATATATATTTTTATTATATAATATTGTAGTAGTTTAATATTTTATATAATAATTTTATTTATATAGGTGTTGGCTTATTTTAATTATTTTTTAAAAATAATATTAAATATAATAAGTATCTCATATATTTAGAGGACCGATAATAAGTATTAACTATATATTAATTATAATTCTATCTATATACTTTTTTATTAATTAAAGAAAGGTTTTAATTAATTTATCAATTTTTTTAGTTTTATATATTGATTTCAATTTTTATATTAATTTTAATTTTGCAATTTGTATTTCATACGAAAATACAACTAATTCATATATGTATATATATACACACAAATCAATATATAGAGGGAGTTTCAATTGCATGTATTGCATGATCGACCATTTAGCATTTTAAAGAATTTATATAATAATATTATGTAAATAATAGTAATTGATTATTGTCATTAAAGTTATATTAAAGTATATTAATGATAAGTTATGTTATATTTAATTATCATAAGTATTTCATTTAATAATTCATGCGATTATTTGTCATATTAGTTTGTTGATTTATATTAATTAAAACAAGTTTACTATTATATTATTGCCAAGTAAAAATAAATTTGCATGTTATTTTATTTAAGTGTTGTGTAAGTAACAAAAATACTTACTCTAATATGATTTTAAATAATTAGTGAAACAAAATACTTAGAAAGATATGGAAGACCAAGATTAAAAAAAAAACTTTAGACCCTCAACAACAGTCTAAAGGATTGTATACCCGAATTAATTTTTCGAAATAGAAATAACCATCGGAGATTACTTGTTGAAGTTATATTATATATTGTATGTTGTCATCTAATATTGTTGCCAAGAACACACCCTCGGTTCTGTTGGTAAAAACTTATGAAAAATATAAAAGAAGAAAATAGAAAATATAATACTTACTCTAATATGATTTTAAAAATTTAGTGAAACAAAATACTTAGAAAGATATGGAAGACCAAGATTAAAAAAAAAACTTTAGACCCTCAACAACAGTCTAAAGGATTGTATACCCGAATTAATTTTTCGGAATAGAAATAACCATTGAAGATTACTTGTTAACACACCCTCGGTTATGTTGGTAACAACTTATGAAAAATATATAAGAAGAAAATAGAAAATTTAAATCTAGAATGCCAAAAAATGTAAAAAAATGAATAATATTAGAATTATTTAGAAGAAGGGAATAAAAAAAATATAAACCAAGAATTACAACAAAAATAAAAAAAGAATGATATTCGAATTATTATTCTCGAAGCAAATTAAAAACAATTTTGTTGAAAATAATTGTTTGTGGAATGATTAACAAATCGTGTGATGAAGAAGGAGAAAAAAAAAGTTTATTTGAAAAACATTTTTTTAAATAAGTATTTGTGAAATATTGTAAACACATCAAGTGACGAAAAGTGACAAAATGAAAAACGATTATGTTGAAGAAAAACATGTTGTGATGAGAAGAGATATGAAGAAATTTAGTAAATATTCTATCAAAAACATAAAAAAGAAGCAACTCAATGGAAGAGAAGAAAAACAAATTATAGCATCCTCTGGATCATTTATACCAAAGAGAGGAGGTTTTGAAGAATGATGGAAAAAATCGATTATCAACAAAAATTAATACATGAAAAAACTAATAATAAAGTTGAAATCTCCAACAATGATAGAATGAAGTCCAAAATTTGAAACATCGCAAACAAATCTCTTTTAACAAAAACAAAACCATAATAATTAAATTGGGGATTACAAAAAAAAAGTGGAAGTCTTACCTTGACAGATAGATACTTGGAGGATAAACTACTTAAATAGAGAAGATGATAACCGGTAAATCAATCGGAGAAAATGAATAGTCAGAGACTTAATTGGAGGTTTAAAGAAACTTAATTGGAGGTTTAAAAGGTTTAAAGAAACCGACTTTCTATCTCCTAATGAGTACGTTAAGAATGATGAAGAGTTTTGAATTCAATGTAAGATGAATTTCATATTGATTAACATTAAATTAAAATAAAATTAAAATTAAAAAAAATAAAAAAAAGGAGAAAATGCCACGTGGCAATGCCATGTTTCGGCTTTATATATATATATATAGATTTTTGTGTGCAATTTTTTGTTTTATCTATATGGAATTAAGAACATGTTTAAGGTTATGTTATTTTATTATTGGATTTGGGTTTATTAATATTGGTTTAGGTTTAGCTTTTAGTCGAGTTTAGTGAATAGAGTTTGGATTTTGGTTGATTAGGTATGTAATTGTCTTTGATGTATGGTCGCCGGAATCAGGGTATCCGTTGGAGAGGATGACTGGAATTAAGTTTAGCTTTACAACTTGTAGACCAATATGGTGTGTTTTTTTGGTATGCTATGTGCGGTGGGATGTGATGACCTGAGAGGATGACTATAAAAGGAAGAGTGGCCGAGGAAGATGACCGAAATTAGAATAGTGGTTGGAGAAGACAAATGGAAAAAAAGGAACAGGTGGAGTTTACTAGATTGGGGACAGGTGGCATAAAATGATTGTAGAAATTGAAAAGGTTTGATAAAGCGCTTTACTAATAAGATAGAAGGGGCTCCTCCCCCCCCCCCCCCCCCCCCCCGGTGGGGAAACCGCTCCTGGGTCGTCGCTCTGCTGCGTCTGGCCCGTCCACTAGGCACCTTTGAAAGGCAGGGAGTGTGACAACATACACGCTTCCCTTTACTCCATACCATAGGGCCTTTTCATCAGTTGCAGGGTTTGGTGGCCCGAAATTGACTTGGCTTCGCCAAAAGGCCTCATCTCCCTCAGTTTGTTCTGATTCCGATGAAGGATACTATATATTCCGCCTACACAACTACCTTGGAGGTGAAGCAGAGTGAGGAAGGCCCTCGTAGTATGACTAATAAACCCTTGAGTTAACAAAAGCATTTAACGGATGTTAGCTTCAGGACCTTCATCGTAGCCAAATTGAAACCATAAGAACCTGCGACATGAATTTTAGGGTTTAGGGACCATCATCGTAATTAAGGTCAAACTACAGGAACCAAATGTGTAATTTACTGAAGAAATTATCCGGTATAATTTCTTAAAAGATATTTGTTTTTTTTTTTTATAATTGTTAATGACATAAGGTCATGTCATTGTTTTCGATGTGCTAACAAAAATATGTTTGTAAAAATATATGAATTATTTATTTGTATACAAACTCACTCTCTCGAAGAAGCAGAGGAAGACAAGATTTATTAGAAAATGGGACAACTAGCTAGCTTTAATAGTTAGTACGGAAGTCATATATCCTAACTTCAAAGTTCATACATTTTCAATGCTTTCGGACGACTAATTAGCAATAAATGAGATTTTGGTTGTAAAATATACAAATAGTTTGATCAAAATTAATATTTCTATAATTTTGTATTTATTAAAATATATAAGTTTTTCATTAATAATATTAAAAATTACAATAATTATAAATGTAATGTATACTAGAATATAATAAAATATATTACATAGTATAAATTTAATATAAAATATATTTAAAAATATATTTATATTATGTATAAATAGAATAAAATTATACGAAAATATTAATAAATTAAATATACATAAATAGAATAATACGAAGCGTTAAATTTTACTTTAATTATTTAATATGTAAATATACTCTTTTACTAAATTCAGTTAAAATATTATATTTAGTTGATAGGTTTTACTTTATAATAATTAGAGTAATTAGTTACATATTCTGTCTTTATGGTTCATGAGTTTTAATACTTTGGGTTCCTATAATGAAATATGTGTAGATCGCATCTTCGTGGTTTGTATTCTATAATATGTTAAGCCTCTAAACTAACTCTGTTAAAAATATGCCCATTAAAGTAGCCATGTGTATGACACATGATGTAGGTTTTGATCATTAGCTTATTTTGTTATTTTCAATTAAAATCACAGAGATCAAAAATGTAATTTACTTTACAACATATATAAAACACATGTGGTCATCATCTCCTTCCCCCCAAGAACGAACAACTAGCAACGAATACATTCCTCCTCATCATCGAAAACTGTCATCTTCTTCCCCATCATCGGTTGTCATCATCTTTAGAACTAGGTGAAATGGCGATGTTCGTCCCACCCTATGCACCAAATCCCGGCCTGCAACTCCGACCCGGCTTGCAACTGAGATGGGCCAGCAGGTGGTGGTTTTGAAGAACAAACCTCATTCCATGACTTGTAACTCCAACCGCCATTCACCACCTTTCCTCGACAAAACTTCCTATATACACACACTGAACCAAATTTGCTTCCATCTTTCCACACAGAAGGGAAGGGGGTTGATTAGTGGTGGTTTAGTTGCGACGAAGAAGATAAAGGTAGGAATTGGAAAGGGAACGAGGTCGATGAGGTTAAGGTCCACCATCCTTCACTACATACCTATTATTTTTTAGCAAATTTCATGCTCTTTTCATTTGCATCCTTGAAAAAATCAAAACCCATTTTGCAATAGCGTTCAACAAACAATTTTGTTTTGATTTCGATTTCAATTAGGGTTTTGATAAGTTTAGTATTTGATTAGAGTTTTGGTGTTTTAGGATTAAGATTTAGGTTGTTTTGATGTAAGTTGTGTTCATATACGGGTCATCGGACAAGACAGAGTGGCAGAAAAAGAAAGGGAAAGAAGAAGGGAAACTGACAGAATGCAAAACCTAGATCGAAAACCCCAAATCAAATCAACAATTTAAATTACTCGTTGGTCATCGTTTAAGTATAGTGGTTTGGTCGTTTAAAAAGAAACCAAGATGTGGCAGGGTCCTCCAAGAAGAAGATGGAGAGGACGTGATCCATCACTTTTACTGTTTTACATATATGAAACCATCATCATATGTGTTTATCATCAACAATACAATTATGAATAACACTGAGTGCAGTGTTATTCAGTTTGAATAATACATGAATATTCAAACTGAATATGCACATAGCACAATTTTAGTGGTTCTCACATTCACAATAAAAGATGTGTTCACATATAAACTTTCTTATATATATATATATATATATAGAGGAAAGTTCAAATGTGAACCACTTTTTGGTTGTGAACGTGAGGAAAACCGAGAGCGCGAGGCGACTTTGAGTGTGGTCCCTCCTTTAATTCAATGCCCTCCCATGAATCGCGCCTAGTCACCCACCGTGGATCTGACGTGGCGCTTAATCATCCGCCACATGTCGTGCTCTTGGTTGTCCTCACGTTCACAACCAAAAAGTGGTTCACATTTGAACCCACCCCTATATATATATATATATATATATATATATATAGAGAGAGAGAGAGAGAGAGAAGAAAATTCAAATGAAAACTCATCACAAGAATATTCAGACTAAATATGCCACGTGGCTCAGGTGCTTTTTCTTAAATAGGAGAAAGGAAAGGAAAAATGATAAATGGTAAATATTAGTGTGAACCAAAAAAAGTACGAGTAAAGTTACAATCTTAAGGTATTTTTACTATTGATGGTAGGTTTAAATTCAATTTTGTTGTTTTAGTTGGTATTCATAATATATTCATAAACTATACCATAATATTAGATCTTATAAATTTACAATGTGTTTATAAACTATATTAGTATTTGTAAGAACTATTCATAATATGTTAATGTTTTGTACATATTAAAATTTTATGTGTATATGCATGCATGTCATGAGAGAGGAGATAAGGGAGATAAGAAAGATAAGAGGAAAGAGACTTTTTTAAAGTTATAATGGATTTACTTTTTTAACTCATTTTTATGGTGTAAATTGAATCTCAAAAATCTTAGGAATTGTAGAGTTCTAAAAAAATGCCTCGTGTATACAAACATGTATATGTGTGATAAAATGAATGGATGGAATAGGTTTAGGATTGTATTGACTTCTCAATAACTTTCATTTGTTTTTCCAGTCTGATAAATAACTAATATTAAGATGGTTTCTTATTTTTTGGATAATGTAACTTAAAAAGTTGTAAAGATTTGATTATACACTACACAACTTGTAAACCGTTTAACTCATTTGTACTAAACTAGTTATTTTTACCTATTTATCTCTTGGGAGATGTTTAAATGGAAACTCAAATTTGATTGTGAACGTGAGAACAATTGAGTGTGTGTCACCTATCCTATTCGGCTTATATTCAGTCTGAATAATACAGGGTTATTCAGACTAAATATTATGCATTATTCAAGGTGAATAATACAATATGCAGACTGAATAATATTGAAAGAATCTTGTATTATTCAGACTGAATATACCACGTGATACGTTGTCGTTTGTCTTCACATTCGCAATAAAAAATGAATTTTCATTTGAATTTTCCTATTTAATCTCTCATAAGTAAATGGTAAAATAATTCATGAATTCAAGTTAGACTTATTTCACATAAATGGTTCAAAAGTATGACCCAAATGGTTGTTGTTTAGAGCTTCTTTTGCATTGAATATAGGGCTTCATTAGATGTGATGTAACATAGACTCTTACATATTTATAGTTGTCCATCTACAATGAGTACCTTTTTTAATTTATTTATTTTTTCAATCTTTTTCACAACTATATGTATTTCATCAAGTGGTGTTTGGTAAAAAATGAAAGGGGGTCAGAGAAATGGAATGTGAAATAGTTCTTATGGTTGATTAGTATTCTGTCACATTACTATATATGATACCATCATCCTCTAAAAATGGAAAGATAGGAAAGAAAACTTTTGAAAATAGAAAGAATATAATTTTGTTCATATCTTAAATTTGCACTAAGAAATGTACAAAGGCAAAAAATGATATATGCATAAATACTTAAGGTCGGATGTGCAAATCACAATATTCTATACCCACAAAAAATCAGTTAATTCTAATTTATACGTACCAAATGAAAGAAAGAGATTCGTTTCTTTTATTAACTTATGTTTACTATAAGAAAACCGTCCAATCTGTTGGATGTCGAATATCTTCAATTTATTTTACTGATATTTTCAAAGCTACTCGCGCGTCATGTATAATTTTTAAAGAAACCAATATATATATATATATATATATATATATAGGGTCAGGTCTAAAGGAAAGCTAGCCTTAAATAAACAAAAAACCAAGGAGTAGCCTACATCTGGACCATATGGATTTGTGCATATGGGTAATTTTATAATATGCACACATGCATATGCATTTGCACTTGTACATAAAGACCCAAAAAAAAAAAAAAACTAAAATTACATATATAGTGCATATGGTCTAGATGAAGGACTACGAGAGTGTTCCCCAGTTTTTTTTAAAGATTTTCCCTTGAATCCTTCTCGATATGTTGCATTTAATGTATATAGTTAAAAAATAAAGTAAACAAAAATAATAGTTTTAACTGTTAGATGTATTTTATTTCGTAGATTTTATTCTAATGGTATTAATATAACTTTTACATACACATGAGGTTCAACCTCATTTAATTGGGTTAACAATAAATAAAAATATTAAGATTTGCAAAACCTATAAATAACATAAAAATAGTATGGCTATTTGTATAAAATATATTAATTGTTTTCTATCCTATTTCAAATTATGAGTTCATTATTATCCTTTAATGAATTTTTTTAACTAATACCAAAAATAATTTAATAATGTGTACACTTTTATGGACACAAGGTTTATACCGAACCCAAGTTTTTTTTTTTTTTTTTTTGAACGGCAAATCTAATCTACTCCTAAATTACACCTTTTTGTCCACCATGGGGCTTGAACCCTTGACCTTTGGTCAGGGGGAACACCTTACAAACTCCTGGGTACCGCTGGGCTAGAAGTTTTGAGGGAGACTTTGATGATTGTAGGAGTAATGGCATGCCTTGGAAGCAAAGAGTGCATAAAGTGGTACAAACCAAATGAATTTGTCTCACCTTTTGTCCTAACCTATTTTGATTGTATTCCATCCTATCATCCTATTTTTTCAAATTTCTTTTAAAGGGTGTTTTAGTCCTTTTACAAATATCAATAAACACTATTCAACTAATGGATGCTCATTTGGGTTTGTTTAAACAATTACAAATGATCCAAACCCGAAACAATAAAATGGTATTATTAATATGTACATCGTTCATAATCATAAACGTAACAAGAAGTGTAAGAGCCATACATATGTTAGCATAGGATGTTATAATAACACTTTTGATATGATTCTCAAGCATTTAGGGATAATGCTTCTTGTTTACTTAATTGTCTTGTTTAGACCTTGACTATTTTGAGGTATGTAGTTTACATCATTATATCTTCCATGAAGTTATATATATACCCCAATGAACTCAATTTTAACCATTTATAATTATATAGGGTGTTAATCAAATAAAAACCATTTTATTAATGAAAACTCGTGTACTACAACGTGTGAAGCCTTCAACTTGAAGAAAATGTGGATTTTGGGAAATCCTTGAAACGTTAATTTCTTACTTACAACAACAATGAACACTATGTGTAAAAAAAATAAAAATACTTAGAGGGTGTTTTCATTATTCATTAAACTAGTATTTTATTGATCGTGATTACAACGTAAGAGTTTTATCTAATACGTAAAAGGTAAACATAAAGACTTAAATAAAATGAATAATAAAAGGATGTGATAGTTTTAGATTTATCTACTTTTATTTGTTAATCAATCTAAAATTTCTTAAAATTTATCTGAGTATAACTATATATTTCTATTAGGACACACATATATACATACACATGATCAAACAAGCCGCATAAGGGACAACTTGTATACAAGAAACTGGATATGCTTCTTATGTCATGTTAATTAGTAAGAAGTGACATTGACGAAACATCACATCTTTTTGGATAGATCCTAAAGCTCATGTGCCGGGATCGTAGGCTTCATAATCCTAATTCTTGCCACTTATGTTTCGTTGTGTAGCATACTCGTTGTCCAGTCATACTTTGGATTTTCATAAAAAAATAGACGAAAGAGTCTTGATTGTTGGATATGTACTAAAACATCACACGTTATTAGCATATAGCTTACAAGTAACATGTATAGACACGAGATATTAGTGTGTGTAAGTGTGTTTAGAAGGCTAAGTTATGTTCTTTTACGCCATAAAAATGCCTATACATTCTTTAATTTGTGGGTTATATCTTGAAAATTCAATATTTTGGAAAAATATTAATGTTAAAATTATTTATTATCTCATAATTACAAAGCTAATGTTAACGACTTTAGTATGTAGAGACGTCAAATTGATTATGTTTTAAAAGATCTATTTCAACTATTCAGTTACCAGTCAAGTATTTTATTTAAGTTATATGTTCATATATTAGTCTAGTGTAATTCAAATAGCAGCATATGTTGTATTTATTATCAGAATCCAAGTCAAAATTAGACGAATGGGGCGGGCGCTAGAGTTTCTTCTCATCCAGTGAATTCTTTGTGGTTGGACTATGACCATAGTGTGACGGGTAATGCAATAAGTAGATAAATGAATATTTTTTTAATCAAATCTTATATGTAGATTAAAATATAACTCATAAAAAGATTAACTTTACACATTGTCAACCATACCCATTAATAACAAGTATGGATGAAAATGGAACGGGCATAACATTCCCCATACCTGACATCGACCCTTGTTTAACCCCCCCCCCCTCCCCCCTCCCCCCTCCCCCTCCCCCTCCATTGACTAACCCCACCCGACTAATCTCCAATGGGTTTAGGGGGAAGGAATCCTTGACGGGTTCTTGGAATACAAACCTCCTTTAAGATACAAACCATTCAAACCCACATCAACCAATCAATTTCTTTTCTTATTTTAATTGTTAAGCTTAGTTATGTCATTTTGATTATGTTTATTAATTTATTTATGGTAATTATCCAATATTAATAATAAAAAAAATGTGTTAGTAATGATTGACATGTTTCCATATCTCTCTTTTTTTTAAGCACCTAATTTGAAACCATTTGATTTTTTGTTTTGAAACGTTAAAACACAATCCGTAATACGCTTCTTTTAATCATTTTTGGTTGGGTGTTTGAAAACAAAGGAAATGATCATTAAACTCTGTTACGGTCTTGTCGAAGGCCATTGGGTTGCTTCGGCTTCCTCGGCATGATTCGGCAACACCATTGTGGTTGCTTCGGCTTCCAGCATCCTCCACCCCCTTCGGTTTCTACATGCCGATCGGCAACACCCCACCCCCTACCCCCTCACCCCTCTCTCTCTCTCTCTCTCTCTTTCTTCCTTTTCTCTATCTCTCTCTTCTTTCTGTTTTTCTTATAGATGGTCATAGTAGTTATCACTTACCAAAAATAAAAGGCTCCGATCATGTTTCCTATTTTGAGCTTGAAGATGAAAAGAACCATTATGTCTTTCCAAGATATTTTTATTAGAATATTAAATTTAATTTAATTGTAACCTAAACAAAATTAGCTAAATTTAATCTACACCCTTGATTATTTCAATCTATGTTATTAAGTGGTTTGTAGGGTTTGTAGGGTTTATATTATAAGGCTATGCTTAGGGCTCGACATGAGCGGGCTCAACGGGTTGGCGGGCTCAGCTAAGACTCCAGCGGGCTGGTGGGCTCGACTAAGACTCCAGTGGGCTGGGCGGCGGGCTCAAGCCACGGTGTGGCTAACCTGGAGTAGTTGTTGTGTGTTGTGTGTGGTGTGTGGTGTGTTTAAAATAAAATTGAGAGGGCTTGTGGGTTGGGGGTACAATTAGAGAGGGGCCTCCAAAGGGTTTATAGTAGGTTTATGGTAAAACTGATTTGGGACAGATGTGACAGAGGGCTTAGAGGGTTCGGCTACTGATAGCCAAAGAGATGTTTGCAAATGAATCCCCTACGTATATTCTCTTTATACGCACAATATATGAATAAATGAAATAAAATAAAATATTAATCGGGTACGAATTTGAAAGCATGCAACGTTGTCCCCGACCCCTCCAAGTATCAAAATTTGGTCCCACTCCCGCTCTGTTACCCACCAAACCGAGAAATACCCACCCCGCAAGGATCACCGATATGTGCCTCATACGGATAAAATTTCCATCTCTAACAAAAAGTCATATATGTATATATATATAGGGGTAGCATCAAATGAGCACCCTATAGATGTTGCACACCTTTAGAACCCATCTAAATCATTAAAAATTTAATTCTATGGTATATATTTAAAGGGACCTATGTGCAAATTAAGAAAATTTATGGCAGTTGTATTAATGAGATGAAAGACGTGCATGGGTATAAGCGTCATTTTGGCAACAAGATTAAAATAGTATGCATATGCATATGCATCCATCTGCATATACATCCATCTGCATATGCATATTATGTATATAGGGTGCTCAAATGAAATTTTAAGTAAAAAAAATTATTAAGTACTTGAAAATTTGTAAAATTACTTAACTGACGTTGCTATTAATTAAATATGGATAGTTCTTGATTTTATTTTAATGGTTTAGATGGGTTCTAAAGGTGTGCAACATCTATAGGGTGCTCATTTGATTGTCCCTCTATATATATATATATATATATATATATATATAGAGGAGCCTTCATGTAAAAACCACTTTTTTTGTAAAAACCCGTAAAAACCGACTAAAAAATAATTTTTTTTACGATTTTTTTCCATCAAATGTTAGAATTGATATGTTGTTTCACATATATTTTTTTTCATAAGATGAATATCATCCATGAATTTGTTTCATAATATGAATAAAAATGTTGCAAATTTTCGATTCATAATATGAATAAAAATTTTATTTTTTCATGGATGATACTTACATTATGAAAAAATATATATGTGTAACAATAGTTAATATCATAGTATTTGATAAAAAAAATCATAAAAAAAATTATTTTTAGTTGGTTTTTACGGGTTTTTACAAAAAAAGTGGTTTTTATTTGATTATTCCTCTATATATATATATATATATATATTTGTTTTTGTTTTTAAATTCAAAAATAGAAATAGTTAAACAAACATTTTGCGCCTATTGGCTACTGCCACATGGTCTTTCTCCGTGATGTGGAGCCGGCCTCATTGAATAATCAATCATAATGTCTTAAATGACAAAAACTACCCTATCGTTGAAGCCGCCTACTATTAGTTTCTTTGAAATTTTCACAAGTTCTCTCTCAACTATGGGTTACTTTTCACTTTTTGCCATTTAGGCTACACCCTTTACAAATTCGGTACTTACGTCAATACCTCGTTGCTTGGTGACTTGGAGTTACCCGTTAGTTCCATCTTATGCAACTCACACTTGCATCTTTATTTTCTTGCTAATCTTTATTTTCTTGCTAAAATCTCATAGAATTAAAGTCGTTATGTTTCTATATTAACACATTGAATACAACAAATTTTTTGTAAACACCGATAAAAAACAATCTTTTACTTGAATGGAAATTATTATGTTGTAATCATGATGTGGTTTTTTACCATCAAAATATGCTTATCAGTTTTGAATATAGCTATTTTATCAGTTGGTTACGTGACCATTTATCAAACGTTTAACGGTAAAGCTCTTGTAATCAAGATTCTCCATCATCACTTACCTTATCGGATAACATTTTTTTGTCATAAAAATTGATTGTTGGTAAGCATTAACCAGGTAAGAGTTTTCTCTCTCACTTACTCGGTAAGAATCTCATTTCTTACTATGCTTCTTGTCCCTTTATATGCCCACCGGTAAGTTAAATGACACCGGGTAAACGTTTGATAGACGATTCCTAAAAGTATATGAACATTAAACTTCTTAATATGATATTGAGACTATTATCAATGAGACGATAATGACATCATTAGTAAGAGAAAACGAGATTTTAAATGACACTATTGAATTCCTACCTTCTACTGTACATCTAGGAAAAAAAATGTCAACTTGAATTATTTACATATATGTGATGCGGGTCGAGACGTGGAGGAAAGGGTCTTTAAATTTTTAGAAGCCCATGATCAGGGGTACCAAACAGGGCGACTTTGAAATGGCATAACTTTTGCTCCAGGTGTCCATTTTGGACGATCCACCTATCAAATCGAAGCTTGGAACAGGGGCCTAACGAACTTTTAGACCGAAAAAACGCCGTTTAAGCCACTTTTTAGTCATTTTTGTGGTTTTTTTTTTGTCTTTTTGGGCTTTTATTTTGGTCCTTTTATGTTTGGCCCATTGCTTTTGTCAAACTCGTTTTGGTTTTCTTATTTATGTACATGCCTTGTAATATGGATGGTCAGATTATCAATTCACGAACTTTTCGTTTTTCTCCCAACTTTTGGATTCTATGCAGAATTCCAAAACTTGAAGCCTGAAGCTTGACATTCGTTGAATCAACAAGCTTTGGAAGAAATTGAACATGGGTATTTGTGAATCAACGTGTTCATATTTGGTATCACCCGTATACGCTGCATCAATATAGCTCTACAATTTGATGAATCCTTTGATGCCAAATCGTTCATATAGTGAAATCATATATATATTTGGAATGATCATACAAATATACGAAGAAGTCATGAATGTTAATGGACTGAGATATACAAGCATTGAAGCATTATATATTACATTTTAAAGAATGAGCGGTCTTCTTCGATATACACTACTTAAAAAAGGATATTACCGACGGTAAAAACAGTCAGAAATCAATATTATCAACAGTTTTCCGAACAAACGAGTGTCGCTAAAAACCTGTTCGATAAAAGCTATTAAAGGTTTTTTTGACGGATTTTACCGACTGCTTTCTGACTGTTTTATTTACCGACGACGGCTTTCCGGCCGACGGGTTACCGACGATTTTCCGACTGCTTTTCGATGGTTTTCCGATGACTTACTAAAAAAATAGTCGGTAAGCCATCAAAAAGCAGTCAGGAATTCCCGATTGCTTTTAACAGTCGGTAACGGTGGTCGATAATACACAGTTTTTTAGTAGTGGTACGAAAACTAACATGACCTATAGTTGCCATCACTCAAAACTAGAAGCTATGTTCAAGATTATGCCATGTTAAGTTCTTTACAACTGGTTCTTTCATATACGTCATTTAAAACTAGGCATGGTTGAAACTGTTAGAGTCCCACATCGGCTAGACTTGGACCAAATCTTCACTATATATGTTGGAACCCCCATTCTCTCCTCAAGGGCTTTTTTGGAGATTAATCTAGGGGTTCCACATATTCTAACATGGTATCAGAGCCAAAGTCTACCACTCTACGGACTCACATGCCGGCACTCTCTTGACCCTCTCCTGGTCCTCTTGTGACCCTTCTAGGCTCTCTATCTAGCCTCTGTTGGAGGGGCCGTGTTAGAGTCCCACCTCTCCTGGTCCTCTCGTGACCCTTCTAGGCTCTCTATCTAGCCTCTGTTGGAGGGGGCGTGTTAGAGTCTCACATTGGCTAGACTTGGACCAAATCTTCACTATATATGTTGGAACCCCCATTCTCTCCTCAAGGGCTCTTTTGGAGATTAATCTAGGGGTTCCACATATTCTAACAGAAACTACAAAACTGATCTAACCAGTTTGGTTCTTTGTTTTTCAAAATCAAGATTGTTTTCTTATTATATTTCCTATTTGTTTTATTTTTACTTTAAAACTTTAGTTGCTTATCGAGTAAAAAAATTATTTTTGTTAAATTAAAGAATGTGTGTAAACATTTTTTTTAATTTTGATAGTTTATTTGTTAAAAAAACTGTTTAGGGCGAGGAGTTAATCATTTCAAAAAAGTTCAATAGTTCTTACATCGAAAAATTCAAGGGTTTTTTTTTACAACTGAACCTACTTTACTCCTAAACTACATCTTTTCCTATAACGGGGCTCGATTTCAAGGACTCAATTATTTAAATGGAGAATGATTAATGAGTTTTTCGTTTAAAAAAAAATAGTATTCAAGCCAATCATTTAAAATATTATTGGTTTCTTTGAAGTTCTTTTTAACCCAAAAAAGAATTCTAATTATATATTTTTATTATAAAATATCTAATGAAAGTTTAACGATTTAATGGGTTAGGTATAGATGCTTTTTATGGCCGTTTGTACAGCCAAAACCCATTGTAGATAAATTGATTTCATATGTAACTACCTTTATATCAAGAGAATAGGGTGTAAATTAGGGAAAAGTATATAAAAAAACCTAAGGTTCAATGCTTTGAGATTTGTTTTTCTAATAGCTCTTAAAAAGTTTGATTTTATTTTTGATTTTTAAAAGATGATGCTGAAGTCTGAAATCTAAATCAATAAGACTGTCTATTTTTATAAATCGATTTGACCAAATTCTAAAAAATAAATTGAGATGCATGCAACAACACTCTAACTGTCTTTCAGTGTTATGGCAGATTGGTTATCGCTCGGGGATTCATAGCGTTCTAACCGAGTTCAAGGCTTCCCGTACACATGCCTGGGGGCATTTAAGTAAGACCATGTTTAGCCCCCAAAATCATCGAGGAGTAGTCGGACTTTGACCCAGACACCCTTCAAAAAAAACAATACTCTAACTTATGGGTGGATTAAATACCCCTTTATATATTTCAAAGTGCACCTCTATATATTAATTTTCTTCTCCTACGTTATCAATGTAATATTTAGTGACAAGCTAATTACACTCTTTTAAATTGTTAGATGCATTGTACCTAGTAATTTCTTCTTCACACATGTATAATACCTAAACTAGTTTACTTTTACGTTTATAGTAAACAACTTTACTTAATTCTAATTAGGGGTGTTCATAGGTTGGGTTGATCGGATTGAAGGCTTTTGATCAGAACCCAACCCCATCTTTATGGTTTGAAAAATCTCAACCTACTCAAACCAAACTCATCAACCTAATACGCACAGTTTGAAAAAAATTCAACCCGATTAAACGTTGGTTGGGTTATTTAATTATTTTGCATCAAGTTCTTCGAATTTGTCAGGTTTTGAAGCATTCCTAAATCCATGATTCTAATATTAAGGTTATGTTTGGCAAACTAGCTTATAAGCTAGCTAGTTGCTGATAGCTGATAAGCTAGCTGTTAATTGATAAGCTAGCTAGCAGCTGATAAGGTAGTTGTTGAACAAATTATGTTTGACAAAAACTAGCTTATGAGTATGTAAAAATGACCAAAAAATATATCTTTGAATTTAATAATTAATATTAATAAGAATATAACTGCAATGAGTTACTCAAAGTAGCGTTTCAAAAAATTAGCTTATGATATATGTTTAAATAGCTTATAAACTAATTTATCAACTATCTTATAAGCTAGCTTATTTTTGCCTAACACGGCCTAAAAATGATCTAAATAACATATTATTTAAGCAGATTTTAACACTAATAAATAAAAATCATATAATATGATGTATGTATTTGGAATAGAAGAGAAAGAAAGGCACAGAGTACGGATTCATTGCGTGCATGGGAATCTTGATTAACTTTGCTTTCTTACACAACCAGTCCTTTCAGTACGGACGCTTTTTTCATGTGTGTGTGGGTCCCTTCTAAAAAGTCAGGGGCTGTTTCTGCAATTTTATGGATAGGTCAAGGTCTTAATTTGAATTTAAATAAAACTCTTTGTTGGATTGTATTTATTGCCCTTGGAGTTTTGTTTAAGCTCAGTTTAGACCTTGATATTCTACCACACTCGAATTATCAGCCCCCCTTGGAGATCTTTTTTTTGGTTTGCAGCAAGTTCGTGGATTTCATCATATTTTATAGTTTAGGAATTTCGTCATTTGTATTAGTCAACATATCTAAATTCTTTTATTGAGAAGTTTTATAATGTTTTTTAAAGGAAAATATAAAAAAATTATTGAAATATAATTTAACGAATCCCACCCTTAGTTTACCAACCACCTCGGTATTTGAATCCATGACATATACAATCAGTACTTGTTCAATAATGTTTTATGGTAGATATTACATTTTTGTAGATTATGTTTCTTACTCAATACTTGTTCAATCATCGAGTATGAATATATGTGATATATATATATATATATATATATATTAAAAGCGACAATATTGAGTAGGAAGAAATCATTTTAATAAGTAATTAAAGAAAAAGAATATAAATTACTATTTGGTCTAAAGTATCAATCGCCTAATTACCAAACAACCCGAAGCCAAACTATATTCAATTTAGTTATCAGGTAATTTTGAAAACTGTCGAAATCAAATAACCCAAAAATCGATATATGAAATAACACACCATCTTAAAACAAAATACAATTTCATTTTTATTTAAAACGAATAAAATGCGATGAATTTATATGAAAATATTGAACCTAAACATCATATGATATTCCCATTGAGTACCATGTATATATTTAATAGCTCATGTCAAATAGGAATTTTTTCAATCAAACTTTTTCTTATAAATAGTCAAGAAACCATAAGTTAACACCTAAAAACTTTAGTGTTGGTGATTTATAATACTTTTTGATGCATCCAGACGAAAAGTGGCCCATTGTAAAAATTAATTAGGACACCGCACTTTAAAGAGCCAAGGACATGGATCAACGCACAAAAAGTAAGGCAAAGTTGCAATTTGTGGCATCTAGAACTAGAAGACATTCCGCGACTTGTGGCACCTTAAAGACATACTGCAACTTGCGACACTGCTAGAAGAAAACTGCCTTATGATGTTGAATTGTAATTCTATTAACTATTTTTAAGAACAAATTTGGAAAACAAATTTGGAAGAGGCTAAGAGGTACAACCTTTTATTTAGTTACCATGATGATAACCTTGTTGTATAACATATCTCTTGAAACTTCAACATTGGAATTTCCATCACACCTCATTCGTTTATAAGGGTTTGAATGTCTTAGATTTAAAGTTTTCAATAATCGATCTGTTTAGAGCGAATATATATATATATATATATATATAATATATATGTTATCAATTGATATTATGATAGTTGTAGATATCCTTTACTTTACTTTATGAGGTAAGTGATTGTTTTTGAAATAAAATATCTCTAGACATGAAAATTCTCAATATTATCAGAACTAGAGATACATAAGAGTCATGAGAATCATATTTAAATTGAGGACCAAGTCTTGAAGGACCTAAGTGGGCCTTGACCAAGTCTAGGAGCTAGATTAAACCGCATTGTTAGACCAAGTACAAATCAACCACTGCTAAGATAGAGAATTAAGAACCAAACATGGCTCGTTTAAAGGCATGCTCACGATAATCCAAACATTTGAATTTGTTTCCGTAGAAGCAACAAAAACTTTAAAAATCAATCAAGATATCGATATTATGTTTATCTGGTAGCAATAATAACATTTAGAAAAAAGAAAACATTTTGATGATTTTTTTATTTTTCTGAAATGTAAATCGGCCAATATCGATTAGAATTAGTTGGACCATCAGAACCAAATCAAGCCTTGTTGATCCAGCTCTCCTAAGACCTGATGAAATGATAATGATCCTGAATCTTTACTTAGTGAATAGGTTTTTACTTCTGTTATAGCTTGAGGAATTATCACTGAGTCTGTTCAGTGTTATTCCATGTTACTTGTGCTGTAACTTAACTTTATAGATTTCAGGATCAGGATCAGGAGACTAATGAGTCTGTTCTGCAGTCTACTGATCCTATCCACTGAAGTGAAGACCTCCTCCTGAAGACATTAAGATCATACACAAAGAACCATCAGCGACGTCGAAGAAATAGCTGATGACAGGAACAGCATGCTCGTGATCTGAAGACGGAACTCAGTGATAGCAGTCTGTTCACTATCGTATGACATCCTGAAGATTCATCAGGATACACGTGACCCTGAACTTCCTCAGTTTCAGGACTCTAGTCACTGATCAGTATCCTGATCCTGAAGGATTAGAACAATGTCTTAGTCTAATGCACAAAAGGATTATCCGCCTTTACTGACACAATAGTACATAAGGGCAGTTACTTTACTGTTCCCTCCGTACTTATCAGACCTCAAGGCAACTGTTTACAAACATCCTCTTTTGCACACCATGCAAAGAGTATTTGTTTATAGTAAAAAGTACAACAGACCACTCACATTGTGACACGTCACAATAGTAGGTCTGCATGCATTTAATGCATGGAGTATAAATAGGACGTGAAGAGATGTTCTCCATACTTCTTCTTTATCCAAAAATACTCAAGTCCTTTCTCTCTTATTCCCTCTATCTTCTTTCTTTATTCTCTTCTCACTTAGTGCATAGTGAAAGAACTTAGATTGTTTAGTTTAGACTAATTGTCTTTTCTATTTCCGCAACAATCTGTAAATTCATATTGTTTATAAAACAAGAATTTAAAAGTGAGAAAATTGTGTGATTATATTCAACCCCCCCTTCTATAATCCCAAACACTATCCTTACTTGAAGGTCACCTACTTGGGACCAACAAGCCTAATATTTATGGATCAAATCTTTAGATAGGGATCAACGTTTTATTGCTTGGACTGAGCTAGTCAAGGATCGAACCCAGGGCCGGTCATTTGCCATCTCTAATCAAAACTACCGTTTAATTTTAATTTACATCAATCATTTACCATCTCTAATAAGAACTACAATAAAATTGAAACGAAGTTTCATTTAATGGTATACATAACAGCATCCACAGTGGTGGAACCTTTAAGAACCTCACTTATCATATTTTTTTTACCACGTCATTGTCATCTCAACAAACCAAGAGCCTCCTTAAAACTCTACAATTGAGGTTCTTATAAAAACCTCACTTCCCTCTACTTATTTATAATATAATTTTTATTTATGTAAACTATCATATAACAGAAAAGGAAACTATTACAAGAACATGAGTTCTTGTTCAAGCACCCAGGTTCCAATAAGAACCTGTGTTAGACCCTACTTTGAGGTTGTGAAGAAGTCAAGGGTCTATCCAGTATTTTCCTTATTCTAGTATTTAGCTTTAGTTTATGTTTGCCCTCTTTTGTAAAGAGTCATAGACTCTAAGGGCTTGTCTTGTAATTTCCTTATACCTAGTGCTATATAAACATTGTTATAGCCTAGGGTTTAGAGTAGATGTTAGTAGCCTACCTTTTTGAATGAGAAGCAATCCCAAGAAGCATATTATTCTCTTGTCTTCTCAATATCATACTACCAACATTCTCACCACTATTTGTTCATCATTGCTTAATCATTTGTGTTAGTTTTCTCTCCATCTATCATTCTCTTCAATCTGGGATTCACATTTGGTATCAGAGCTAAACCTTTGGTGGATTTCTTGGAAATTTTAGCTTATTTGAAATGGTTTGAAAAGTTTTTGAAAAACTTGGTTTTACCAACTTTTGCTCACTTTGAGCCTTAAATCCACTCCACTCTTATTGTTTTTAAGTGATAAGTGTTTTCAAAAGGTTTTTTTGTACTTGTTTTACACAAATTGGAGCATTTTTCACTGATTCAAAAAGTGGTTTTTGATGATTTTTAGCTGTTTTTCGGAGCTCCTGGTCACCTTTCCCGAATCGGGTATTTTGAACTGATTCATCAGCTCGAAACCCGAATCGGGTAAGTGTACCATACCCGATCCGGGAATTGCACGTTACCCAATCAGGAAAACCTCGGTTTCCCGAATCGGGCAACGGGTTTCCCGAACCGGGTTTTGCTCAAAATAGTCCAATTCGGGTTTTACCAATACCCGAATCGGGACTCCACTGTTCACCCAATTCGGGTTTTCACAATACCCGAATCGGGTTTCGCGGCCAGATCCAAATCGGGAATCTCACGATCCCGAATTGGGTCTCACACTCTTTGACCCGGAAATTTTCAATTTTCGCGTCGAATCCGATACTTAGCCATCTTACTAAACCGTTAATCTTTCTAGGCTAGTTGTGTCACGAGTGCTCGCCCGAACAGTCTTTTTCGAAAACTTTTCCAAAACCAAGTTATCCACTCGAAGGGGATCTTTATTTGTGAGGATATGATGTCGAGAGAAATTGTCAGCATGGGGTCTGAGTCACGTCCCCCAGTGCTCGTCATGGGAGAATACGCTCAATGGAAGCTTAGAATGATCCATTTTCTCGATCAACTTGATAGAAATCTGATGAAATCAATCAGAGAAGGTCCAGTAAGACCTACAGTCACTATCGCCGAAGTACCTGAAACCGACACCTGTCCACTTCTGCCCTCATACACGGTGGAGAAACCTTATCACCTGTATAGTCAAGAACAACGCGAACGTCACGAAATCGACAAACGTGCTATGTCTCTTCTCATCATGTCTCTCCCAAATGACATGTATTCCCGCGTCGACAGCTTCGACAATGCTCGGGACATCTGGATCGAAATTGAACAACAAATGCAAGGGGAGACACTGCTTCAGAATTCCAGAAGGAATCAGCCATGAATGCCTACGAAGGGTTTCATGCGAGAGAAGGTGAATTGCTGCACGACTCATATCAGCGTTTGAACTCCCTAGTCAACGATCTTCGAAGACTGAAGGTTGAGAAATCACGCTATGAGGTGAACGTGAAGTTCTTGAAGAACTTGAATCCAGAATGGCGAAACCTGGCCATTAACATCCAACTCAGCAGGAACCTTGGACAAATGGGTCTCCATGATCTGTTCAGCATGATGGTCCAACATGAGGAATACATCACCGGCAACAAACCAAGGAAAGCTATTGACCCTCTTGCACTAGCTGCAGTGCACCATGGAGGATCAAACTTACCGGTAAATCCCTACCCGGAAGAACTCTACCAAGACTACCACTATGATGTGAGTCAAGACTACTATCCACACAGTGATAACTACAATGATCCAACGATCATCACCGTCACTGATGAAGAACTGCACAACATGAATGAATCCCTTGCATTGATCTCACACAAAATGCAACGATTAACAGCTAATCGGGGATTCAACCGTTCAAACTCTCATGGTGGAAACCGTTTTGGTCCGGGAAGAGGCGGACAACCTTCATTTGCCCAAGGAAGAGGTCACTACCCACAAGGAGGTAGATTTCAGTCATCTGATCGTGGAAGAGGCGGTCGTGGAAGATTCGGGAACAACTTCAGGCCTGACAACACCTTTTTGGAGTATCAAGGAAACTCAGGAAATGGAAGCATCTATCAGGGCAACTTTCAAGGGACTGGATACAATCAGCATGGTTCTAACTTCAACAACCAAGATGGTGGATACGGGCAAAACCTTTCTGGACAAGGTTACTATCAGCATTCTGGGAGCTATGATCAAGGAAGGACTTGGCAAGGTGATCAGAACAACCACGGTGGAAACTTCAGCAGTGGGAGTCACTCCAAGCAACCTCCACATGGGAAGGGAGTTCAGATCAGTGAACAGTAGTCGGGAGCAAACAATGCTCAAATCCAGAATCCTCAACCCACACCGTCATCTCAAGGCAAAGCTACTGGCCACGGACCCACCTGCTTTAAGTGCGGGATGCCTGGCCACTATGCTAAGGACTGCAAAGCGGTGTACAAAGATGCAACTTACTTTGAGAGGAAGGCTGCTCTCATGAGGAAGAAGGAGAAAGGAGTAGCCCTGTTAGTGGAAGAGGAGAACTGGGTGATCGAGGGAGAGAGTTCGGACAAAGAAGATCACATGGTCAATGGACCGTGTTTGATGGCTGACTTCGAAGCGCCAGACAGTGGCAACACCGAAGTGGTCGACTTTGATACTGAAGCTGGCATTCAATACAACAACGACGCTTTCGAGGTATCCTCTATTCCCGATATATCCGAATGCACAGCGCTGTTAGAGTCTAAAATTAGTGCGCTTGAGAGAGATCTCCAAACGGAGAGAACTCTCGTCACTAAATTCAGAACCGACAGTGCCGTGTACAAGAGCTCCTACGAGGACTTGTTAATGTGTTATAATCGTGAAACTCTCGAGTCTAGCATCAGAGAAACCAATCTTGTGAACAAAATCTTGTCCCTCAATTCATCTCACGACGAACTGAAAAGTAGTCATGGTGAACTCGAGCTCAAATTTAAGTTGCTTTCGGAAGAAAGAACCAAACTGTTTTCAAAAATCAAAGAGCTCGAAGACAACAATCTCAAGAGGGGTCAATCTGAACAGACTCTGCATATTCTCACTGCTCATGCCAACAACAATCCTTTCTATCATGCTAAACCCGGACTAGGACACTCAGAGAAGAACATCCTAGATAAAGCACCGTCCAACCTGTACACCTTTGAGAACATGTCTGCATCTAAGCCTAAACCAGCTTTTGTAGGAGGAATCACTACTGAAGAGTTTGTTAGACAATCTGTGACCTTTAGTGAAGTGATCAATGGAGAAGTCATAACTAGGACGACTAGTCTATCTGATAATGCCTCCATTAGTCCTCCCACCAGTCCCACTCCCATAGGACCTATCTTCACTCCAGCTAAGGACCCTAGGAATACCAAATCAGACTGGGAAAGTATCAAAGCTAGAACTCCTAAGGTAGCGATGCCTCCCATAGATTATTCCAACCTAAACTCAAGCTATGACTCTAGGGAGATGGAATTATCAGAGGATGTCTTAGTTATCCCCCCAAAGGATGTTTCCGCAACTAAGAGTCCGGACCTAGTCAAGCTGGAGAAGGAGATTTTTGAGCTTAGGTTGAAGGCCATGGACTTAGATGCCTGTCAACATCAGATTCTGAATCTAAGAGCGATTGTCTCGGAAAAGGACACATTGGTTCTCACACTTGAAAAGGACCTTCTTGAGGCTAATGCCGAAAGAATAAGGCTCTCTTCTGAGTGTGAAACTGCAACCTCTTCATTTTCTTTCTTCAAAACGAAGGTTGCAGATCTTCAAACACGGTACATCCTCACAGACATTCGCCTTGAAATAACAAAAGAACTTTTTCATGATGAGAGGATTAAATATCGTCAAGCTTTAAACAACCAACTGGTGTCCAATTCCCTTTTGAAAAAGAAAGTCCTTGATTTTGAAAATCTTTGCTCGATAGAATCAGATGATGATGAGACTATCCTTAGTTCACACCATAGGATCAGTGACCCTAAGACCGTTCAAGACCCTACTGTTGATTATAACCTTAAGATATTCTTGAATGAGGGTGATGATCCTTCCGGATTCGTTCCTAAGAAAAGGGTAAGCGTTCCAACCAAACCCGATGAGTCTACTGTTACACCTGCATCCAGTTCTGAGATAAAGAAACCCACGGGTGGAAAATGTGTTGGTACTGACAAAGGGAAGTCAGTTAAGCCCCACGCACCCAAAGGTCTCCAGAACAAGAATTCCAAATCTACTGATGCTTGTGTCTCAGCGAAACCCATAAAAAGTCTTGAGCTCAATTCAAGCTCCTTTGAAGTGGGTGAGAACTCTCGGGCCAAACATAATCAGAAACAACCTTTCATTCCCACAAAACCTAATTTTCAAAAACCGTCATCTGGAAAAGGTGGTAAATCCATTTCACACAAACCGTCCTCTAACTCACACATTGCTTCTAATGCAGTTGGGAGGAAAGAAGATGGTGGACAAGATGTGAAGCCACCAAGAAAGAATCAAGGAAGGAACAACCCCATTTCTGCTTTCCCTAAGTGGCGTGGTCCTAACCGTGCGGGTCTAGGCCATGCCCCACCTAGCGTAGGATTTGATTCAAACCTGTCTGTAACCCGTAATGGGAATTTGAACAATGTTTTTGCTACTTTTAGGAATGACATGTGTACTATGTTTGACAATCTCTTGCGCTTTGGTGTGGCCAGTTCTTTAAATGCTCATACTTTGAATGCCAAGTCTCATAAGAGACGAAGGAGGCGAAGAGGCAACTCTAAAACCTCCTCCTCAGTACAGTCCCCTATGCCTAAGGAGCAATCCGAAAAGGAGACTGTACCGAGTGTTTTACCTGCTTCATCTAACCCTAAGGAACCCATTGGGCAATGGGTCCCTAAACAAGCTTAATCCTTTTGCAGGTCAGTCATGTGTGGTACATAGATTCAGGAGCCCATCGACACATGACTGGTCATCGGTCCTTCCTTTTTGACTTCGTTGAAAAGTTTGAGGGATACGTCAAGATGGCTGATTCAAGACCTAAAAGGATAGAGGGGTATGGAAGCATCACAGACGGGAAGTATGTTATCAAGCAGGTGAGGTTTGTGAGGGGTTTGGCCTACAACATGTTCAGCTCTAGCCAATTTTGTGACAATGGCTACTGGTGCAAACAATACATGTACGGAGCTTCGGTAAACACGGAAGATGGAGATCCCGTCCTAACTGCACGTAGAACTGGGAATCTGTACACCACCGTCTTCAGATGCATTCCCCAATCACACCCTCAGTTTGAAGATCTATCACAACCAGACAACAAAATCTGTTTGCTCGCGAAAGCTACCAAGGCGGACAGTTGGTTATGGCATCAACGGCTATGTCATCAGAACTTCAAAGACATGAACAAGCTGGTTTCAAAAGGCTTGGTCAGTGGACTTCCTGAGACACGCCTCTCCAAGGACACACTTTGTCCTGCTTGTGCGTTAGGAAAAATGAAGAGAAGTTCCCATCCTCCAAAGTTGGAAACTAACTGTCGAAGTCCACTCGACATGATACACATGGATCTTTGTGGGCCGATGAGAATTGAGAGTCTAGCAAGAAAGAAATACATGCTAGTCATGGTCGACGAATTCTCTCGGTTCACTTGGCTTGAATTTCTTCGTGCCAAATCTGATGCTGCGGATCGAATCATTGCCTTCATCAAACGGATCCAAGTTTCCTTGAATCTAAAGGTGAAGAAGTTGAGAAGCGACAACGGAACCGAGTTTCGCAACTCGAAGTTGCAATCCTTCCTTGAACATGTGGGGATCTCTCACAATTTCGCCGCCGTGCGTACCCCTCAACAAAACGGGGTAGTGGAAAGGAAGAATCGGACGTTAGTCGAGGCAGCAAGATCCATGATGGCTCATTCAGGCGTACCTAAATCATTCTGGGCTGAAGCAGTTGCAACGGCATGCTACACACAGAATCGTACTCTCATCGTAAAGCGAACCGGAAAGACCGCTTATGAGATGATTGAGAAGCGTAAGCCTGACATCAAGCATCTACGAGTATTTGGTTGTAAGTGTTATATTCTGAATGACCGGGAATATTTGGGAAAGTTTGACCCCAAGGCTGATGAGTCTATCTTCATAGGATACTCACCACACTCAAAAGCCTATAGGGTCTACAACAAACGATCCCAAACCATCCTGGAAAGTACCAACGTAGATTTCTCTGAAACCGAAACTCTCTCTGATGCTAGCTCTAGTAATCCCGATGCTATTCTGCCTGATTTGCCTAATGCACCACCGAGCACAGATTTTAGACCTAACACTTTTGATTCAGATTTTATAGATCCTTCAGACTATGATTTGCCGATCTTAACTGGTCCAATCATCGTACCTGCTGCACCTGGAAACTCCACGACGTCTGTATCGTCGGATGCTTTCGTGACAGAAAGCACCTCTGAGGCTACTACGTCCACTCAGAACACGACTACAGAACCAGTGGTCTCACCACCTCAGAATTCATCCAACGAACAACCTTCAGAAGCTTCACCAGAACCCGTTGTAGCACAGACTTCAACACCTGTTCGTGCTCCGGTCACGGAAGCCGCTCCGCAACCATCTCCGAGCACCTCTCAATGATCGTATGCTCAAGTGGTTCGGGAGCCCAGACTGGAAGTTGTTCTGAATATTGAGCCGCTGGGAAGGACTGCAGGTGGTCCTTCCGGAGGAATCTAGTCAAGAAACTTCGTCGTGCAAGATGAGAACGACACAACGAACAACCAAGAGTCCTACATCACTCTTCCTCATTCAAGGAAGTGGTCAAGAAGTCATCCTCCATCCCTGTTCATCGGGAGTCCATCTCGGAATGTCCAAACTCGATCATCAAAGAAATCCGACAACCTAGGTCTCTTCGCGTGCTTCTTAAGTGAATTCGAGCCGTCGGAAATCTATCAAGCTCTGTCAGACCCGGACTGGGTAAGAGCCATGCAAGACGAACTGGCAGAGTTTGAAAGGAACAAGGTTTGGCGCCTGGTAAAACGACCATGGGGGAAGTCCATCATAGGCTTGAAATGGATCTTCCGGAACAAAAAGGATGAAAACAACCTTGTCATTCGCAACAAGGCTCGTTTGGTCGCCAAGGGGTTTCGCCAACAAGAGGGTATCGATTACGACGAGACGTTTGCGCCGGTTGCAAGGATAGAAGCCATACGGATCTTTCTCGCGTACGCCGCTCACAAGAATATGATGGTATACCAGATGGACGTCAAGTGCGCGTTCCTGAATGGTGTCCTTCACGAGGAGGTGTATGTTGAACAACCCGAGGGGTTTGTAGATCCGAGGTTCCCCGACCATGTCTATGCATTAGACAAGGCACTTTACGGTCTCAAGCAAGCTCCACGAGCATGGTATGAAACTCTTACTATCTATTTGCTAGGAGCTGGCTACAAGAAAGGTACAATCGACCCCACCTTATTCCTTCGTAAATCAGGTGATGATTTAATTATCGTACAGATATACGTGGATGACATCATCTTTGCCTCTACAAAGCCTGAGTTGTGCAAAGAGTTTGAGCACACTATGAAATCACAATTTCAAATGAGTATGATGGGTGAATTGACATTCTTTTTGGGACTTCAAGTCCGTCAATGCCCTGAAGGCATTTTCATAAACCAATCAAAATATGTTCACGACTTATTAAAACGCTTTGATGTGGTTGGCTCAAACTCTGCTGCTACACCAATGTCCAGATCATTTCAAATGGACGCCGACTTGTCTGGCAAGCCGGTTGATCTAAAGAAATATCGGGCCATGATTGGTTCTTTGCTATACCTCACGGCCAGTAGACCTGACATTGTATTTTCCATGGGTGTCTGTGCTCGTTATCAGTGCGACCCGCGTGATTCACACCTTAAGGCTGTGAAAAGAATCCTTAGGTACCTGAAGGGCACGCCAGATTTTGGCCTTTGGTACCCAAAGGGTTCTAGTTTTGAGCTAATTGGCTACACAGATTCTGATCATGCAGGTTGCAAGTTGGACAGAAAGAGCACATCCGGAGCCTGCAAATTCCTCGGGAACAAGTTGGTGAGTTGGTCGTCACGTAAACAGAACTGTGTGTCATTATCCACGGCCGAAGCTGAATACATTGCGGCCGCGTGTTGTTGCTCACAAGTTCTATGGATGAAAACCCAACTGGCAGATTTCGGGTACACCATGAACCAGATTCCAATCTACTGCGACTCTCAAAGTGCCATTCAGATCACCGCAAATCCAGTTCAACACTCCAAAACAAAGCATATCGACATTCGGTACCATTTCATCAAGGATCATGTCGAAAAAGGTAATATTGAACTGTACTTTGTGGAAAGTGACCTTCAGCTTGCTGATTTGTTCACTAAGGCCTTTGATGAGAAACGCCATTTCTTCCTTCTGAGCAAGTTAGGGATGTTAGACCTCCCGCCTAAAGTCTAGGGGGAGCTAGGGATCTGTTAGGATGCATGTGTATAGGGGGAGACTTGAATTTATAGCATCTTTCGAGGGGGAGTGTATGTATAATCATATAATAGTTTGTGCTAACGTTCTCGGATCCACAGTACAATGGATACCATCCTGGTCTTTGTTTTGTAGGTGTGGACGTTCACAACGACTTCTGATTAAATCAGATCAGGACTCGCGCTAAATCCGATACCGGGGTTAGACAGTTAATACCCGATGAAAACATATCCAGGTTAGTCGTTACGTTGAGGTCTAGGGACTGAACTTGTGTATTTTTGTGAACTTGCAAGTTCAGGGGGTGGATGGGTCAAGTTTCTGAACTTACAAGTTCGGGGACTAAATCTGTCATCTCCTGGAAAATAAGTTCAGGGGCTGTTTTTGAAAATTTTATAAAACTCAAGTTCAGGGACTCGTTTTGCAACTTTCGCGAAACTTGAAGTCCAGGGGGTGTTTGTGCCATTTTCGAAAGTTGAGAGTGAAAAGGGGGTTCACTTATCCTTAAACTGATAAGTTGACTTCCTGATTATAAAAAGGAAACTTTGTTTCTTTCTCTTTACGTTTTACAAAATCAGAATATTTTCAAATCTTTCTCTCTCACTCAAGAAACCGCCAAACTCACCGTCCCGCTTCCGGCCACTTTCCGGCATTTTCCAACCTCCGTTCTATGATCCGACTACATCCAGACGATCACGGTAAGATTTCGGACACAATGATACTAATCTTAACACCTATCTGTTGCGTTTTCTTTACCGAATCGAAGCCTAAAGCTTCTTGGATAAACCCGAAACCCAAACTCCTTGGAATGGGTTTTCGGGACGTCCAATCGATCGTTTGTTGTTTAGAAACTTGTTTAGAACTTCTTTAGATCATAATGTGCTAGTCTAAAAGTTCGTAGATCGTGTTTTTGGCCGATTTGGAGTCGTGGAAAACCGACAGTCGCGGTTTCCCGACTCGGGCATTCAAGTTACCCGAATCGGGTTCTTTGAATGTTCTTTGAATATTCATAATACCCGAATCGGGTTTATTGAATGTTCTTGATGTTATTTGTCCTGATTCGGGAAACCTAATAACCCGATTCGGGTATTCGGGTTTCCCGCATCGATCCTTCGTGGAACCCTTGTTTTCTCGTTTTCAAAATCCCGATCCGGGAAACATGGTTAACCCGATTCGGGTATCCAAGTTCCCCGCATCCGTGTAAGGGTGGACCTTTTGAACTCGTTTCAAATTTATGTTAAGTGTTTTTATCATCTTTACCGATTCGGGTATACTCAAAACCCGAATCGGGTTTCTTTAGGAAATCCAAAAATACTTTTCTAAGTTACTCCCTTTACCGATTCGGGTATACACCATTCCCGAATCGGGTTTCTTAAGGAAATTCACTCATCTTAATTGATCTCAATTCCCGACTCGGGAAACTGAGTAACCCGATTCGGGTACTCGTGTTTCTCGACTCGCGTTGAGTCGAGGTCATGCCTAAAATTTTCAAGTGTTAGAAAATTGGATGATCATGAGTGTTGTCTTACCCGATTCGGGTTTGACACAATCCCGATTCGGGTTTTGCCAAAACCCGAATCGGGTTTGGGACACTAATGTTTCTCCAGTTTTTCCTAACACTTGATAGCTCGTTGACCATTCTAACTTCGTTTATGCCTTTTCTTTAAACAGAGATGGCCCTACCAATCAACGGAGCTGCTGACCGTGCACTGATCTCCGCGGAGGATCTGAAGCCTATTACTCAGAACAACGAGTATGTGGATCTGACCAACTTCCCAGCCCAGGAGCCTGTCATCCTGGAAATTCTGAAGGTGCACCCTCTGGCCTATGCTCTCGAGGCCACAGCCAGCGTGCCAATGATCTACCTTCAACAATTCTGGAACACTTCCAGAATTGTCCATCATGCTGGCGGACGAACGCTTGTGGGACGCGTTGATCAGACGGAGATGTCTGTCACACTTGATGACTTCCGTCGCATCATGCATCTGCCTACTGAGACTGCTGAAGCCCCATTCGACCAGATAGTCGAAATACCGATCCTGTTCAGCAAAATCCTCGCCATCGGTGTCATGGCAAATCCGGGTCAGAAGCTGAACGGCATTTCTCAGGTAACAAACAACATGTTGCCACCTCTCTGGGCGACTCTGTTCAACATCTTGAACAGATGTCTATCTGCCAAGGTCAAGGGCATAGACAAAGCCTCGACCCATCTGTGGCAAATCATCCACTCGATCATCTACGGTCGAAGGATCGACACTGCGGCCCAGCTTTGGACTGACGTCACACGGGACGTAGATCCGAACGACCAGCACAGCAAACACTCATCCATCCCGTGGATGCGTTTCTTTGCCCTGATGATTCGCGACCACATGAACCGTCATCCAGAGGTCAACCCTCGATCTCGTCACCCGCTCTTCAAGAGCAAACAGATCACCAGATCCAAGACTCGGGAACTCAAACCCGGTCAAGAGGAGATGCCGATACCTCGCCATGTGTTGGCCACCGCGGATAGGGAAGCAGCGGCGTAGGACTATATAGGGCGTCCATAGGTCTAGGAGACATGTCCACGGACTCCTCAGAACCGAGGAGCCCTGCCCAGGACGTGCAAACCGTCCATCAGTCGGCTCGGGCCTTAGGTGCCGAGCCCCGGGGTGCCACTGGGGGTGCCTCCGGATCGGGTGTGGTTCGAGTGGACGTGAGGGGGTCGCCGGGTAGAGTAGTCGGTACTTCCGCGGTTCCACATGTGCCACAAGTTGGTCCGAGCGCACTTTACCAACGGGTGCGTCAAACGAGAGGTCGCCGCACACGTCGGGAGATGATCGATGAACACTCCGACGAGTACTACGTTCGAGCACGAACAAAGAGGTACACCAGCGCTCAGAGGTACTCGCCGCCTTCTCCATACCAGTCTGACGAACCGGGGCAGCCTGTAGCACTATCACCAGAGGTACAGGGTGGGGACGTGGAAGCTTCCCCACAAGAACAAGCACACGTCCCTTCGCCTCCTCAAACCGACGCTGCTCCCGGACCAGAAGGAGACCCAGAAGGTGAACCCTTCGGAGACAGTTCCAGTGATGCATCCGGCCGTGACGAAGGCCGTGACGAGTCCTCCTCCGAGAACACTCCGTCCAACCGTGAGGTTGTTGACGTCGAGGCCACCGAGTCCGAACAAGTGGACTTCGACGATGGTTCTTCCGAGGAGGTGGACAACCTCAAGAGCGGCAAAGCTCTAAGAGAAGAAGATGAGGAGACGTCATCCTTCAACGGAGACTACTCCGTGGACATCCTCAAGCAGGATGATGTTGATTCAGACGGCCGAACCGAAGGTCGTGTTGGTGAAGAAGATGAAGAGGGAACAGCAGTGGAGAGACAAGGTGATGAAGACCTTGAGGGCGTACGTGAGGGTAAGCGAAAAGAGACCGTCGACGAAGAGGTCCATTTAGACGAAGAATGGCTAAGGATAGAAGAACAGGGAGGAGAAGAAGAACCCACTAGGTTAGACACCCTAGGACTCCCTTCTACCCCGAGTCATTCCCACACAGAGGCAACCCTCACTCAGACCGGTCACTTGTTGACGTCGGGTCAAGACGCTGGCAGCCAACCAGCGCATTTGCACGCCCAAGCCACCCACTCGGCCATCTCTCAACAGATGGTCGTTTCATCTTCGCACGGGGATATAGCACAACTTCCACCGGCCACTCACTCGGAGTCTGCCGGTGTTGATATCAGAGAGGAGCTGCCCCCCTCTCAACTTCTTTTCGTGCACCAGTAGTCTTAGATCCACTTACCGAGACGTTTACCGTCATTCACTTGGATAGGACACTTCTTGGAGCATCATCCGCCCGCCCGAGTGGCCTGGCCGGAACGGGGGGAGTCGGCGCGTCTGATGACGCCCTTCGAGGATCCACCGGAAGTCCTGACATCGTCAACCTTACACCAGCGATGACTTCAGGCCGAGAGAGCACCTCAGTAGGACTCTTCTCGTCAACCGGAGCCCAAGTGGCACCGGGTACTGTACTACCGGGACTGGGTCCGACGGATTCGGGCGACATCCTTAAAGTCGTCCAAGCCAGGTTCGCGGAGCTCGACCGCGCCGAGGCCTCTCGTAATGCCAAACTTGAGGCGTTCGAGAGTGCTCTCAACGAGCAAAGGGGAGAGATCGAGACACTGAAGTCTCGCGACGCCGAACGGGAGGAAGAACTGCACGAGCTACGACGCCAAGCAAAGGGCAAGTCGACCGAGCTTCAGATGCACCAGTCAGTGGCTCCTCATCGTACCGAGCCTGTCCTCCGCCTACAGCCTCCGCAACCAGCACCTCAGGGAGCCATTCCGGGCTACGTTCATGAAGACGAGTTCAACATGACGGTCTCCGCGCTGACGACTCAGAATGACAAGCTTTCGGCCAAGCTCAAGCGCGCGGAAGAACGTCTAGCCGCCAGGGATGCCCAGTTGCGTGAGAGGGAAGCACAGTTGGAGGCCGCCAACCGACGTATCCGCGAACTCGAGGCAGCGTGCTGGCCTCAGGCTCAGTCCTCAAAACGGGGACATGATGACACTGACCCGGGCGCAGGTCCTCATGAGGGGGAGATGCAAGGAGCCAAACGACCTCGCATCGGCCTCGCTCAAGCCTCGGGTTCCGCACCTGCTACTACAGCTTCAGCATCACAACATGCCAGCTCGAGTGCCCCGTCCGAATCAGCCGCCGCCGATACTTCCTTCATAGACTCAGATACGGAGGCGATTCCCGACATGGGGAGCTGGCGCTACGAGCCAATTCCGGCGGGTGAGGTAGTTGACTTTCCTCATCTGACCGAGACAGCAGGGATAGAGGTCGTTCCCCCGGAAGCAGCACCGACAGACCCTTCAGATTTTCAGATTCCGGAGGAAGCCCGGAAGATTCTTCGGTCGCTCGCTCAGAGCCTCAGGATTTACAAGAAGGGGGACGATATTCTCCAAAACACCGACTACACCAGCTTTTTGTCAGCGTTCGAGTTCCCCACTCCGGACGCTCCTCGCACAGTCCACTCAACCGATCCAGAGACCTCCGCTCCAGTCGTCATCCAGCTCAACTGGAACCACTCCGTCATATTCAGACCATTCCTTGAGGAATCCTTCAGCCGCATCTTCCAGCAGGAGAACCTGCACGTCTGGTCAAGAAAGGTTTATTTCGGGATCTCGCACATCAAGAACAAGAGGAGAAGGACTGCATACGTGCACCAGAGGATGTGCAACTGGGCCACCCACGGACGTCAAAGAATCAGACGTCGTTTCATCAAGGTAACTGCTATGCGCCCTTACAGACATGGCCATCAGGTGTTCCTTGAGTACGACGTCCGCATGTACGGGACCGGCATTCCTCGTGGTGTGTTGCAAGATTGGACCTTCACAGAAGCAGATCTAGACCGAGTTCACCTTGAAGACCTTCTGACGCTCATCAAGTACCTCCAGGGCCCGATACTCCGACCTGAGCACTACAGAGACGACACCGAAATCTTGAAGAAGTATGTTCGTCATGCGATCACCCTCGCGCGTGTGACGGACTACCAGCTTGCTATTGAGAGCCGCCAGCCGAAGGTCAACTTGCTCCGGCCGAACCTGCTCGTACCTGGTATCGACGCTTATCTTCCATACATGCCAACCAGGATACCAGAGCACGGGGTCCTTTATGTGACGATGAAGAAGAGGGAGCGAAGATTCATGCGATTTAGCGAACTTGCTAAATTCTGCGACGGAACCCTTCTCTACGTCTTCAACGGGATGCAGAGCAGACTCTTGGCTGATCAGGTACCGAGTCGGAAGTTCGTGGACGGAAAGGGAAAGATTTTGGAGGCGATGAACCTGATAGAGAGAAAGCTCAAGGAGAGGCTCATGTACAGACGAGTGGAAGCGGCTATGCAGATGCGAGCTAGGATCATTGGTGAATGGGAGGAGTTCCTTCAGATGTCGAAGTGGGAACCAGCGCTTGAGCTTCCACCACCCTTCTGACTTCTTCCCAAAGGGGGAGATTGTTAGACCCTACTTTGAGGTTGTGAAGAAGTCAAGGGTCTATCCAGTATTTTCCTTATTCTAGTATTTAGCTTTAGTTTATGTTTACCCTCTTTTGTAAAGAGTCATAGACTCTAAGGGCTTGTCTTGTAATTTCCTTATACCTAGTGCTATATAAACATTGTTATAGCCTAGGGTTTAGAGTAGATGTTAGTAGCCTACCTTTTTGAATGAGAATCAATCCAAGAAGCATATTATTCTCTTGTCTTCTCAATATCATACTACCAACATTCTCACCACTATTTGTTCATCATTGCTTAATCATTTGTGTTAGGTTTCTCTCCATCTATCATTCTCTTCAATCTGGGATTCACAACCTGTGACTGGGCAAGAATCTCTGTCTTACAATGGATATTCTTATAAAAACCTCATGAAGAACCTTAAGAAAAACCTGCATTATTGATGCTCTAAAAATAGGACACACTATTTATCTTTTAAATGATGGTACTTTTATTAGTTTCCTAATTATCTACGTACTTGTACAAGGTTTATTTAAACATCTTAGTTTGAATTTAACTTAAATTTGCCTTTTATGAGCCATAACAATTTTTTTCCTACTAACCAGACTAATTAAATTTCTAAAGATAACAAGATTGACGATTGAACGTAGAAAAAATTTGATATATCATATAAAAAATAAAGAATGAAGGTATTATTTTACCATTAGACATCTATATTTTTTGCATTTTAGTCCAAAACTTTCTGTAGCTAGGAACACTATGCACATAATTAGTTATATTAAGGTCATGTTGTTTGTAGACATATCTATTTAAATAGTTAAACTTCTTTTATACCACATTCTAGTACATTATTAGGTCTATACTAATGAAAGAAAATGCAATACAATGGGTTTAAATTTTTTGGCATGTTTTTGGAGCATCCCTTTTTCCCATGTGAGTTTATTCACCAACTTCCATTTTTTAAAATTACTTTAAGTAAATATAATAGTAAAATATAAACTACCTTTATTGTTTATCATTATTATACAAAAAAAACTTCTTTAGTATTCATGACAACTAATTATTAATGTAAACAATGTCTATTTAGTATGCAAATTGGAGTAAACAAAATTGAACCATAGACAAGACATGATTAAGGAAGGAGGTATGCGGAGAAAAAGAGAATGTTTTAAGGTTTCAATTTAATACTAACTAGTGGTAAAACTGCGCGTTGCACGGTAGCGTGTGTAACTCATTAGAAATATGCAGATTGTCACTATTGTTTGTTGTATTTGGCAAACATTAAATTTTATCATAACCTTTTATATACATATTTTCATTTTTAATTTACTTTTTTTTATCAATGTAGAAGAACTTACACAACATTAATACTCCACCAATTCACAAAACCCAATATTTAAAAAAATCTAAGAAAAAAAAACATCAATGGAGGATTCTCATTGATTTTATGGTTCTTCATTTATATATTTATATTGATTGATTTTTTATTATTTCATATAAATTTAGTTTAGGTAAACAAAAATGAAATCTTTAATTATATACACAACATGTTATCATGTAAATAAAACGTAACTACTTAATAAAAAATGTATCAAATTAGAATGAACATTATAAAATCAAAGATATATAAGAATAATAAAAATTATCATCAATGATTTTTAAAAAGTTACATGTGTTTATTTAAACTTTTTATAATAACATGTTCATATCAACATAAACATAAAGATTGTTATGTAAATTAAAATAAATGAAAATATTTTTAATTATATTGGTTGTAAATAACCTATATAGTTAATGATACTAATTTTATTTATTAACAAATGAATTTGTTTATATACTATTGATTTTTGTATTAAAAATAAACAAAAAAGGATACTAATTTGACAGTTCTTTATTAAACCATATCTTAATTCTTACTTTTATATAAAGTATATATGTAACTACTTTAAAATGAAAAAGAATGTGTGACCACACCAAAAATTAGTGAATTGCGATGTGTGATTATGTCTAATAATTGCTTGCAAATCTCTGTCTTCGAAGTGACTATGAAAGAAATTTCATTAACCACCATTCAATATTAGCTTACAAAAATAAAAAGTAGTTATATACATATATGACAAAGAAAATGGAACATGACAATTGCTTGCAAAGAGATTTCTCTATCTTTGGATTGACTATGAAAGAAATTTCATTAATCACCATTTCAATATTAGAAAATGTGTTACACACATATATGAGAAAGAAAAGGGAACATAGAAGGAAGAAAATAAAGAAGGCGTAAGTACAAAAAACTGAAGTATCAAATGAAATTCCATTAACCACCATTTCAATATTATTTTGCAGAAGGAAGAAATGGTTATATACATTTATGAGAAAGAAAAAGGAACATAGAAAGAAAAACAAAGAAGACATAAGTACAAAAAAATGAGATATCAAATGAAAAAGATGTTCCTCATGCGGCTCTCCCTCACCATGAGTACCTCCTCCGTCGGTTCTCCAATTCTAGTCGTGCAGAAAAATATGGATTCATGATGGAGCTCTATAATTCATGGGTTAGAAGAATATTATCAAATTACAATGGGGGATAATCACTAACCGAATCAATATATTGAACAATACCAAAGTTAGAACCCTTTACAAAAACAATACAAAGGTTTCATCATTGGGAAAAACCAAAGAAAAATTATTACAAACAAAATTATACAAAAAAAAAACTTTAAGTCCTAATAAATAAGTAAAAGAGATGCATACCTCTATTAGTTTCTCAGAGTTTATGTGAAAAAAGGTTAATCATCAAAAATGGACATGGTGAATTGAGGACAAATCATAATTTATAGTATATAATGGTTGGGAGATGAAGAGTGGGAAAGGAAAATGAAGAGATGGTATTTAAATACAAACATAAGTACCAATTAATATTCATGGGGTAATTAGTGTTGCAATTAGAAAAAAAATGTAAAAAAGGAGAATAAATGAAAAAAAATATAAATGGATTTCTAGCCTTTAGAGGATGCCACCTCATTGTTGGTGGTTCTTCCTTTAATATATATATAAATGATGGTTTAATATTTTATCAATTTTGTATCATATTTCATATATTTTATTGGATCTTTGTTATATTGCACAAGATATGCAACATGTTTTCATTCTTTCTCCTATTCCATATACCAAACACACATGGTGGCACAACTAATCTTGATTTAAACTTAACCTTAATACCATGTGTTTGATTTAATGCTATTGTTAACTTGAGTAAACTTTAAATAACCTTTTTCAGTTTTGAAGTAAATGTTGAAAATATGAAAACATACCGTTCTTAAAAAATTATGTAGTTCTATCTTACTCTCATCAACTCTTAGACTCTCAGTGTCGTAAAATCAAAATTTAGTAAATTACTTCAATAAATATTCTAAAGTTTCTCCACAACAGATAATGAACATTGAAATCTCTAAAACAAAAGTACATTCATATCCAACAAATTATGTATTTTGGAGATTACAACATGGAATTCATTAGGAAAATATTTCATTAATCTAATATTATATTGTATATTTCTCTAAAATAGAATTTCAAAGTCTTCCACCAGTGAGAATATACTAAAAAGTCTTTCTCTATACTTATAATCATTTCCATAAAGTCCTTTAAATTTGGAGAATCGTGCTTGATACACCGATTAATTTGGTGCAACTCGGTGTATCTCATCCTAATATGCATCTAACGATGGATGACCATTTCTCACATTTTTCATGTTAACTTACCAAAACCTTAGTCAACCCCTAATATCTCCATTTTAAATAATCACTTGTATGTTTTAGGCCGTGTTTGGTAAAAATAAGCTAGCTGATAAGGTTGTACATGTTTGGATTGAACATTAGCTAGCTTATTGAAACGTTAGTTGACATAGTGTTTCAATAGCTTTTACCAATTATACCCTTATTAACATTAGTTATTATATCTAAGAATATCTTTTTTGATCGTCTAACATAATTTATTCATAAATTAGCTTATAAACTATCAACTAATTTATCAACTAACAACTAAGTTTTAAGGTAGTTTATGACATCCTTAAAATAAAACATTTGCTTGAAACACACTTGTTTTAGAACCAAAGAATAAACATCACCATTCACCAATACCATAATGAATTTGATAAATCTTATAATATGTCCATTACATTACAAAAATTCCACATCATCAAAAAGAATGCTTACATGGCAAAAGTGGGGCCCCACACAAACCAGGATTCCCTAAAAAAGCAGAAGCAGGAATCCTTGCATTATGCCCAGGAATTTCCCCAATTAGCCTATTCCCAGAAACATCAAATTCCTTCAAATTCTTCAAATTCAACAACTTTTTTGGAATCTTTCCCATCAACCCATTCCTAGAAATCAAGATTCTCTCCAATTCCACCCCACTACCCAAAGATTCCGGAATAATTCCACCAATCGGATTATCAGAAAGAACCAAAGAAACCACCAAATCCATGGCCGATGATTCATCCCCAATCTTAATCGGACCTGAAAACGAGTTATCCGAAAGATCAATTGAGTTGAAATGCCCAAGTGGGCCTTGTACGGTTTTCGCGAAAACCGTGTTGATCGCGCCGGAGAAGTTGTTGGAGTGGAGATCAAGATCGGTTAGCAGCGATAGCTTCTTGAATTCTGGTGGAATCGCGTTGCAGAATGCGTTTTTCGATAGGTTTAGGAACGAAAGATTCGTCATGTTTCCGATCCAATTCGGAAGTTCGTCTGTTAATGAATTGGAGGATAGATCCAAAGACGAAATCGTCGATGAAGATGAGAGAGTACTCGGAAACGGGCCTTGGATTCCGGTGTTCGCCATCATTAGCCGGAAAAGATTCAGTTTTGAGAACCAGTTTGGTAATGTTTTTAGGTTTAGAGGGTTGAAAGATAGATCAAGAGTTTGTAAGTTGTGTAATTTGGCTAGCTGGGGTGGGATCTTGCCGGAAAGATTGTTTCTTGACAAATCGAGCAATTGGAGATTGCGTAAATCGCCGAAAGTTGGCGGGATTTTTCCGGTGAACCGGTTGCCGGAAAAGTATATGGCGGTGAGGGTGGTGAGATGGCCCATTGTGGCGGGTAGGTTTCCGGTGAGTTTGTTGTTCTCGAATATCAACCGTTGGATCTTTGGTAGGTTTCCGATGGATGGCGGGATGATTCCGGTGAGTTCGTTTTCGGATAAACGACAGAATTGGATGGAGACGAGGGATCCGATCGAAGACGGAATGGAACCCGAAAGATGGTTTTGGTTAAGGTAAAGAATCTGTAATTCCGGCAGCGATCCGAGAGATTCCGGTAGGGTTCCGGTGAGCTGATTTTCCGACAAGTCAAGAAATTTAAGATTCTTTAGCTTTCCGATCGTTACCGGAATAACTCCCGAGAAGTTATTCCAATGGAAATCGAGTCTTGTGATCGAAACCATGTCTCCGATCGAAGACGGAATCATCCCGGAAAACCGATTCCCGGAAAGAACAATTTCCGATAACGATCGAAAAGATCGAAAAACCGGAGGCGGGATCCTCCCGGTGAGATTGTTATTACTAAGATAGAGCTTTTCCAGCCGGAAAAGGTTCCGGAAAGTGACCGGAATTGAACCGGAGAGCTTGTTGGAATCAAGAAACATGTGGGTGAGGCGAGATAATCGCCCGAACTCCGGCGGAATCGGGCCGGACAAATCTTTAAGGTTGCTGAGATCAAGAAGTTGGAGAGAGGAGAGGTTAGAGAGAGAAGGAGAGAGAGTACCGGAGATGGACGTGTCGATGATGAAACCGTCCTCGCCGGAGAAGAGCCCCGAACGGGAGACGTTAACGACTCTTCCGGCGGAATCGCACGCAATGCCATTCCACGATTCGCAGCAATCGGATTCCGGAGTCCATGATTGGAGGAGGTTGGAAGGGTCAAAGGTGATTTTGTGTTTGAAGTGAAGTAATGCATGGTGATCAATGGGGTGGCAAGCTAGTGATGTTAAAGGGTAAAAAAGGAAAGTGAAGAAGATTATGGAGAAAGTGTTGATTATGTGAGTTTGGATCTCCATTGAAGAGAATGAGAATGAGAATGGAGAATGAAGAAGAAGAAGAACATGGGGGGAGTGATTAGTGGGAATAGTTAGTACATTAACTTTTTATATATAAGAACAACATATGAACAAATATTCATACTAAAGTGTTTTGACTCTTGTATATCATGCAAAGTATCTAGGCTCTTTCTAAAAACCACATGGGGGTTAAGTGAAGATGTTTGAATAATTTGGGTTTATGGTTTGCAATTTTAAATGAATTTTTAATGAAGATAACCAATAATTCATATATGAATCATATTGAATTTTTTTACCATATTCTCAATCTTTCTACATATAAGGTTGGATTGATTTGGGTTTAAGTGAAAATGTAGGAATAATTTGGGTTTGTGGTTTGCAATTTTAAATGAATTTAATTAAGATAACCAATAATTCATACATGAATCATATTGATTTATTACCATATTCTTAATCTTTCTGCATATAAGGTTGGATTGATTTGGGTTGAACCACATACTTAGTTTTGTGAGAGTACCTTAGGATCGTTGGATGACCAAACCTTTACAAGTACAACGAGCCTTTATGGCGAAAAAAAACGACAACAACGAAACATCATAGGAAAAACGTAACCTTCAAAGCCTTTGGAGTGTTTTTCGTGAAATAGGTTTGGTCATCTAACGGCTCCAAGATGGTCACATGGGTGTTATACGTATATCATTTAAGAACAATTTATGAGAATTATGCGAACACTTACGAGTTAAAGAATGGCTTTTTTGTTTCTAGACTTGACGGTTAGCAAAATATCTTCATAATGCTTCTCTTTCACATTCATCCATCTTAGTCTTCACATTTAGTTCTTTCACGAGCTTTCACATCTTTTCAGGTACCTTCACATACATGAATATGTTAACATTTCAATCATGTTAGTACCAAATAAGTCAATGTAGACAAATGAAATAAATGAATGTAGATGGAGGTGTATGTATGCAAGTGGGATAGTGACAAATGTATGTACTTTTGCTTGTTTCTTCTCATATGAATCCAACCATATATATATATATAGAGATATATGAATAAGAGGTAGGTTCATACAAAAACCTACCTAATTTGGAGGAACAAAGCAACTATCGCCACATATTGATGTAGGCCCATATGAGTCCCATATAATAAAAAATCTGCCAGGATCGAAATTCGTAACAAGAAATAATAAGAACCAAGATCTATTAAGGAAGTCGCGGGATAACACCTTAATATTTAGCAACAAGAAAACAATAATGAATTGAAATTGAATTGCTTTTCTGTTGAATGATTACAAACAAAGCCCCAATTTGATTGAACAAATTCAAACAAACGTACAATACTTTTCTATTGTAGGGATCAAGAATAATCTTGAGGCTAAAACTTTCTATCACTCCTAATAATTCATAGAGTAGATGACTAATCTATTTATACAGGACTTGATTACAAATATAATTACAAAAAATAAATTGATCTTCTAAATCTCCATTATCTTCAGAATCTTGGTAATTATCTTCATTCCATAAAAAAATATATCTCTTGAATTCATTCTATAATTATCTCCAAGTCTTTGTCTTTATCTTCAAGCAAGATCATTTCCTTATCTTTCTCTTCAAGTAATCTTCTTTCCTTATCTCGGACGAGCAGTAGTAACCAGCAGTGGTAACCAGCAGTGGTAACTTCAAAAACCCAACAAAATCATATATGATTTAGTATTGGGATCTACTTAAATCATATATGATTTTTTATTATGTGGGATCCATATGGGCTTACATCATATGTGATTGTGAGGAGTTCTTTTGTTCTTGCAAATTGAATCTGTTCTTGTCTTATCCTACTTTATGTGTATATATAGTTGTAAGCAATCTTTCTCAAATAACCTTTCCTAAACATATCAAACGGAAGCCAAACAATAGAACATGCATCACCATATTTTCTGAACCAAAATTGAACCATATTACACGATTAAGTGTTTTCGGTTTACGGTTTGAATTTAGTCTGACATATAGTAATCACAAGATTGTTGTGGTCAATTAACTAAATTTTGAATTAGATCTTATTAAGTTATACTTGAAGTATTTACTTATTAAACTATTCATTTCATCATAATATTATATTATGCGATTTCATAAAGCAAATATCATCTATGCACTTATTAGAGAGAGCCTCATCATGCCACCTATGTCGACATAGGACCATTGATTTTAAAAAGAAAAAGAAATTGACCATGGTTTAATATAAAACTAAAAGTGAGAGGGTAAAATGGTGGGGAACATGTTATGATGACACAAGGAGCTATTATGATTTTGCTTCCCAAGCCATATGCATGTACATTATCATAAGAGGGTCAATTACATTTTTGTCCTTGTAATGTTCATATGTAGGGTTGTCTATTTTTTTTTTAATTTTTTTTAACGGCGAGTTAACGCACACATGTTTCAGCGGTATCGGGTCTTCTTACGGACAATCCCACTAATCCATTATGACCCGGCCTTGAATGACCAGATCCAGAGTATGGATATCTTAGGAAAGTTCGTCTTTGAGAATCGAACCCTTGTAGTGTGATTTTCACCCTAAACCCCCTAAGGATGTTAATTGGAATCTCTAAAACAAATGCCGTCAATGAACTTTTGTTAAACTATGCCATGTGCATAAGATATTATCATGTTTATTATGGTTCGAGACGTTTGTATCTTCATATTCGATGTTTATCATATTTCTAAACTCATTTAGAATTCATGAATTATGGGTACAATGATAGGCTCTTGTGATAAAGGCTTTGATAGTTTTGTACACATGTCTGCATTTGTATATAAAGACTAGGCTTAATGAACTAATGGTTGGTTTTGTTTCAATAACTTGGGTTCTATATTTCCCACAAGTTTCTTATCGTAACTAAAACTCCGTAATAGGCTAAAAACAATAAGAAAGATTATAATATTGGATAAACAAAATTGGGGTTAATATTTTAACCCTATCCATATAACACGAGTTCATATATGAAACTACCCCTCTATCTTCTATACACACTCATGCAAGGAATTAGCCGATTCTTTATAGTTAAAGACGCATATATTGACCGGATATATGGGTAGGTTCAAATGGAAACTCAAATTTGATTGCAAATGTGAGGACAACCGAGAGCGCGCTACGTATTCTACTCGACTCATATTCAATCTGAATAATACAAAATTATTTTGATTGAATATTACGCATTATTCAAGGTAAATAATATGATATTCAGTATTATTCAGTTTGAATATTGTATTAATCACCTTTAATACTGCATAATATTCAGTGTGAATAATCTTGTAATATTCAGACTTGAATATGCGACATGTCGTGCTCTCGGTTGTCATTACATTCGTAATGAAAATGAGTTTCCAATGAAACTTTCATTTTCATGTGTGTGTGTGTGTGTGTGTGTATGTATATAATTTAGGCTTAAGGTCATATGAGAAGTTAAGTTAGCGGTGAAAAGTGGATCACAACTTTTGACCTCTTTTAATATCATTCCCAAGCATCTTAGAAAGAATTGATTAGTACATCTTATCCTATTGTGCACCTATTTCTCATCCAACGTTTGATAATCACTTCTCACAGTAATCTCAACTTTTCACAGGAACCCAACCATATATATATATACTTATAATAAATAAGTAACTAGAGTGACACGTGTCATTAGAGGCAATTTACATTAGCAGTTTAATTAGCGCACCCACACCTCTCATCCCTAAATCTCTTATTAATTCAATTATAAGGCTACTTTTAATTCTTTATTTTTCATTTTTCATTTTAGACTCATCGTACAAACACAAATAAAATATATAAACTAAATGCATTAAAAAATATTATTACTTTTCTTACAAACTATACCATTGTGATCATTTTGTCAATAACTCCGAAGTGAGTCAAATATTGTATATTTTTTGATTTAGTTATATTATTAAATATCATATATATATATATATGAATTAATGTGTTTTATATATCCTATATTTTTATTTTTCATTTTACACATTTATCATATTAAAAATTAATAAAATACAAATTTTCTTTTATAAACTATGCCATTTTAAACCACAAGGGTGGTGACGTACAAGGAGGGGTGTAATCGAGTTGAGCTGAGCCGACACAGTGCCAAGCTCGAGCTCGACTCGGTATCAAAACTCGAGGCTCGAAACTTGATGCGAGCTCGATCGAGCTTTAATTTTCAAGCTCGAGCTCGACTCAAAGAAGTACTTGGTACTCTCGAGCTCGGCTCGACTAAAATTCAAATTTCAAGTTTTCGAGCTACAATTACTAATCTGGTAGTAAAAACTTGTATGAAAGGGTCGAATAACGAAAGCATTAAATCTACCATACAAGTCTACGTTAAAACGATAGTCAATTACAACGAAGGTAAGTAAAACTAATATTTGAAAACAAATATATTTATAGGGGGTACAAATGTAATTTGGTTATATATTTAGGGTAAAATAGGTAATATACTATAAGCTCGATAAGGCTCGCGAGTCTTACGAGTCGAGTATTTTGGAGCTCGAACTCGGCTCGAAACCTTACTCGAGTAACTCGAGCTCGAACTCGTTTCACGTCGAGTCGATTTCGGGTATTTTTCTAGTCAATCTCGAGTAGCTCGCCAACTGTCTCGGCTCGATTACACCCTACGTACATGCAAAAGGTCTAGGTGGAATGTGGTGAAATATCCCATCTACCCCAGGTTCTAGTCCAGGTGCTAGCATCTTGTTGCCAGACTTGGTCTCAGACGACCATAATTTAATTTTTAAATTGCTAAGAATGAATTATTCCTAATTGCCCGAAGTGAGAAGCAAAAATATTCTGATAAAGACGTTCCTCAGTAATATCATCATGACTCTCGAAGTCATGCGCAGTAGCAATACCAAACCAAATACGACGAGTAGTGGGTCCTGAGCTAAGCCTTGGCTAAACCTTGGAAAGTCTAGGCAAAGCCTAGATGAACCTTTAAAAATTACCTGTATTATTATAATTCTCTCATCAAGGTTTTTAAACAAGTTCATTATTAAATATTTTTTATTTAATAATATTATAAAATATCATAAGTACATATAATTATTTTTCAAGAATGATGTATCAAGATTTTTAAAAAATTGTACGTCTTACACCTCATCTATATTTATCTAAGTACAAATCTCAACACATCTTTATTTTAGACCACACTTGGGTTTTATTGGGCTTTAATCGAATATATTGAACATAATTCGGTCTAAGTGGACTTTATTGGGCTTTAACATGTTTAATTGACTTTACGGATTTTTTTTGTTTACTTAGGATGTTTTTGGTTTTTTGGGCCTTAGTTGAATCTGTTAAACTTTAACTGAATATCTTGGGCCTAATTCTGTCTAATGGGTTTTATTGGGCTTTAACATGTCTAATCGACTTTATTATTTTTTTTTTGTTTACTTGAGATATATTTTGGTTTATTGGGCCTTAGCCGGGTTTGTTGAGCTTTAATCGAATATATTAGGCCTAATTCGGTTCAAATGGGTTTTATTGGTGGCTTTTTTTGGGTTAATATATTTATAATAATAATAATTTAGTAGTTAACAAAACTTAATAATAAATACTAATTATAGCTAAAGTTTTAAAACTAAACAAATATGATAATAATAAATAATAAATATTAATAATTTAATATTAATTAGTAATAATTTATCAATTTCTAATAAAATTAAAAAATTAAACATTAATTTATTATTATTAAAACTAAATAAATATAGTAATACGTAATAATAAATATTAACAATCTGTTGTTGATCTTATCTGTCGGTGAATTCTTTTCGTTGTTAATAATACCATCCGCACAAAGTTCATCGACGGATTTCATTTTCAGACGGATCTTCCCGTTGCTGAAACCCTTCATTTTATTAATGGATACCATATATGATACAAACGATCAATCATATATGATTAAACACATCTTACAATTAATATTGTCAATATATAGACGTTTAATCATATATGATTAAACACATCAAAAGGTCGTGCATATGATATCACACTTCTCGTCTTCTAGCAAAATATTTAATTTCTCGCATGATCCTCCATCTATAATCGTAATCAATATACAACTTCAGTTTTCACATAACAACATAAGAAAATTAAGATCTGAAATTCCTTAGAGAAAATTATACATAACAACATACTGACTACTAGAAGCTATTTAATAGTGTTAGATTGGGGCATTATAATCTATACTCATCACCTAGCTATTTTTGTTAATAGATTGTTCATTGCTAATCCTCAATTTAAATAATCACCTAATATATATATAAAGAGAGGTTCATTTGTTAACATTCAAATGAATCGGAAATTCAAGCGAGACGAGGATCTTGGGGGTCGTATGCAGAGCCGTGAGGAATGTTGTTAGGATGCACACAAAAGCCATAGATATCTGGTACGCCATTTGAATACGTGATAGTAGACTCATAGTCTCCCCCGTTCTCCACCGTGCCATATTTTTTCTCTAGATGTCGTGCCGTCTCCTGATAAAAAAAATAAATTCCATTTCATTTAATTTATAGTACTGCATTTTCTTTTTCTTTTTGTATATAACAGGTACTACTATTTTAAAAATAAAATAAAATTATTACTTGGTTACAAAAATAATCATTATATTCCGTTTAGTGTTTTAGGAAACACATTGTAAACCTGACTGTTATCTTTTGCAGCTTTACAAGTAAAAGGGGTTATTTAATTATTTTGTACTAACTAACAAGTATAATTAATGATTACATGAAAGGTTGAGTTGATGTGAGGACTTTCTGTTTTCATGAAAATAGTTGTAAAGATATAAAACACACTCCACATTTTGCTGTTCAAAGTCTTTTTTGTAGTCTTAACAAACCAGGCTGCATGTCTTTATGATCCTAAAAGTTGTGTATATATATAGATATAGATATAGGAAAGTTCAAGTGTGTGAACCCATCTTCATTATGAATCGTGATCACGTTATGACCAACAAATCATGCCACGTGGCAATTTGAATCGGCACCTAAGCTTTATTCATACTGAATAAATTGAATAAAACTTGAATATTCAGACCGAATATTGCCACGTGACGCAATACTAGTGGTCCTCATGTTCACAATAAAAGATGAGTTCAGATTTGAACCTGACCCTATGTATATATATTGGATATTTGTGGCTCAATGGATACTTACATAGCCTAGTTGAAGATTACCATTTCTTTGCTCCAAGTTCTTCACCTGTAACATTCAGATTTGAGTTTTCCAAATAAAAGGACTACATTTTATTTAATCCATCCACAAACAAAAATAAAATGAAACAGAACTGCAAAGAACTAAAATTACTAATTACCCTCTTCCTGCAAGTGTCTGTCTGAGTTTTGATCACATGATACTGTCAAGCAAACCATCCATAAATCATTATATAGATAAACATATATACACACATTTGATCATAATATGAAGCTAGCCAAATATAATGATGGACTTATTAAGTCTTGAAAGTTCCAAAAAGCGTACGAAACCTTGCGTTCTCGCAAATGGTAAGCGAATCTTGCATCTGTTGCTCTAGAACAGTGAGATCATTGATGTCCAAACCATCTAGATCTTCTCCAAGAACTCTTTGCCTGCAAATTAATAATGACTCCAATTTAAATTCTTTTAACTTTTTTAACTAATTGATCAAATTAACCAAAAAAGTTCAATCTTTATTGAGCATAATTAACCTGATGTCCTTCCTAAGTTTATTATTGGTATCTTTCAGCTTCTTCATTGTTTCCTTCATTCTCTACACATGCATATATAATAATGTCATCATCATGTTATAATTATAGAATCAATCTTGAAAAAAAATCTTTAAAATAATGTATCCAGAATTAATTAATTAAACCTCATAGTGTGAGCTCCAGAGATCAAAACCTAGTGTTTTCTGATACATATCATACATCTTTTTAGTCCTGTGTAATTAAATTTCCCAAAAATCAAGATTAATTAGTTAAAGGTGGTATAGTAGAAGATATATATATATATATATAGATACAGAAAAATGTGTATGTATATGTACGTGGTGGATGGGCTGATGTACTCATGGAACTTGCCAGTGTTGGAGAACATAATGAGAGAAATCTTAGCATCACATAGAACAGTGAGTTCATGAGCTTTCTTGAAGATCCCATTTCTTCTCTTTGAGTATGTCACCTGTCTGTTTGTGTTGTTCTCTATCTTCTTTATCTCTATCTTCCCTCTCCCCATCTCTCTCTAAATTAAATCTCTTTCTATGATGGTTTCTTGAAACCAACTCAACTGTATATATGTAACCAACAACAACTTACTTAACCAAATGAAAAGAAAGATATGATAGTGGTTGGGTGATTTCAAGTCCTTTTTATAACCTAGAATAATTATATTTTGATATATACTAGATGTGTGCAAATGATGATGGTTGAGATGGAGTTGGGATGAGTGGTACATAAAGAAGGGAGGAGTACATAAAGAAGGTTACTAAATATAGAAAGGTAGGGAAAGTGGGAAGAGGTTGAGTAAGTAGAATTGCTTTTGCCATTTTGGTGAAAGTGCTTTTTTTCTTTGGATGGGTTTTCTCTCTTTTTTAAGTATCATGAAGTGTCCATTCTTAACTTCCCTTTTCATATTTCACTTCACATGTGATCCTCATGTGCCATGCCATGAATTTCTCTCAATAAAATGCTTGCTTACATTAATTGTTAATGAGAGTGAACCTATCACATATACATAGATACAATAGAAAGTTACTTTAGGAACCCTAAATTGGTTAAGTGGCAACCGCTTGTAACGTGTAATGTGGCACTCTTACGGATGGATGTGAAAGTCTTATTCATCATGAATCATACATTTATGATAAATAACATGTCCATATTTCGAGTGAATGTGTCAAAGGTCATATGTGAATGGTTCTCCGATCTCTAGCCGATAAATCACTTGTTGGGCTAGTGGTAAGATTGTCCCTGACTTCCTTGAGGTCAAGGGTTCAATCCTTGCACTACTCAATATTTGATGGGTACCTCCACCTCGCAAATGCCTATGAGGCTCGCAGTTTGGGGACTATTTGGAAGATACGGTCCTGGGTTTAATTCCAACCGGCTGCGGGAGACTGGGACAGAGGGTTGCCAGGGGCGCGCTCATGGAGGTAGAGTGGCGTCGGTCCAATGGGGCTCGGGGTTAAGTGTCTCCGCCAGAACACACTTTTGGAAGAGAGAGCGGGGAATAATGAGAAATTCATTAATTTATGAGAAGACAAAAAGTTCCAAAATTAAAGGTCACTTGCAATGTGTCGGTCAAAAGGGACATGGGTGACTTGGTAAATGTGACCAGAGGTATCCCTCTCTGTGTTAGTAAATGCAACATTTGCTTAATTATATATGGGTTAATGTCTGTATCATATGCAATCATATATAATCTTAGAACTTTTTACATTCTAACAAATTGACCATCTTCTTATTTGAATTGAACCTGACCATATATATAGGGTTTGATTAAGAAAAAACCATAAAAAGGTAAATTGGGAAAGCACCCAATATATAACCATTCTTTGGTTCATAGAAACATGAAATATTTTCAATTACTTTGATATACATACCAAATAAATGATCGGTTAACAAGATATTTCTCTAAGTTTTCTCTTTATATTTTTTACGAATTCCCTCTTTAAGTTGAACTCCTCTCCATATATATTTTACATTTGTTCACGTTGCTTCTATTCCAAGGATTCATATTCAATCACCTTTTTTTAACAGGGGGTTTGGGAATGGAAACTGATCAATTATAATGATTGCATGTTGTGGTACAATTGAGTGCATCATTATCCGATCTTCAATAATGAAACATTTATCAACAAAATGAGAGATATTAGGATATAACACATTCTTATTTCCATAATTCCACACGATGTTAGTTAAATCAAAGACTATATATTGGTATAAGAAATCACTATCTGTACCATCGTCTTGAAAGTTAAGTCTTAATTAGGAGGGTATGTCACAATCAATACCTTGACTACTTGTATGTACACAACTGCTAAGTGTCCTTAAGAGTCATCGACACTGACACTCAATCTCTTCAATTTGCCATGTACTAGGGGGTTATTTACTAAAATTTTACGGAGTAAGAACTTACAGGCATGGGTCAATGTCCTCGCTTACTTTATCAGTTAATAGTCTCGACTATTAAAATGGATTGTTCATAACTGTGTCTCTCGGTAAGTACTAACCAAGTAAGATTCTCTTTCACTCATCACATAAGATTCTAGGTCTTTGGCATACTCACCTAGTAAGCTAAGTGACACTGACATGTGTTTATCCCGTAAGTGTTTTGGTAACTAAACGGCTCTTGACACCAAATTCAATTAATCCTTTCCATTTGAAAGAATCACGAATACTTGATAATTGAAACAATGACTTTAATTGATATCTAATATATATTTAATGTTATTGTTCATCTTTAATCTATTGATGGTTAGGTTTACTGACACCAAGTTGTTTTCGTAAGACCCGTTAGACCATAAAATAATATTAAAACTCCACAAAAAACAATAGTGAAAGTACAGAAACCACGAACATTCACAACAAAAATATTAATGTGTTGCTTCATCATTGTTGGCCAGCAATTCCATCACCATCAACATCATTTGAAGAGGTTGAGAAGCTTTATCGAACATGGATGGAGAAAAAGTGGAAAACTGTTGCGGTCTGTTACCTGTTTTGTGATACCTTGGGTGGTTTGGAGGAGTCAGAACGAAAAAGTCTTCGATAGCAAGCTTCAATCCATTCTTGAACTGGTAATTGTGGTGCATTTTTTTTCTCATTTTTGGGTTTAAAAACAGAGTCAAGTTGGGGATGGAAATTAGGTGGGAAAATTAGAGTTGTAATCCCCTTCATTGTTCTCGCACATTTTGTAATCTATCATTTTGCTAGGTTATGTTCTCTTAATAAATTGTTTCCTTGTCGTTCCAGAAAAGGTTATCCAACTTCACAGATGAACTTGTTAGGTTGTCTCACTTCACACTAATAACTTATTGTAACACTTTTTAGTGTTATAGACTTGATAATTGTGCTATAGACTTGATATCTTTATATCCTAAAACCTGATTTTGTTATAGTAAATTAATATGGCTCTCAAAAAAGAATACTACTATGGTTTTGTGCATTTTACAAAATGAGATTATAGTTCAAGATAATCAATGGGAACTAAAGTTAACATTCTATATCCTATGTCGATCTGGTCTCTAATAATCATGATCAATTTTGAGTCGCATAAGTCTTCGGCCGCCAAGTTGACTTTTGGGCACTGAGTATTCGTTCATGGTTCTTAAAAGATGTTAAATAAACCTCCCAATGTAGCGATTCCAACAAGTTCTTGATTTCCTCTAACATGCTCGAATCATCTCGAACAATTAGTTTCCCTCCCGGCCTCGCAATTCTGTCTACCTCTACTATCACCGGTGTGATCTTACATCTGCAAAAAAAAACCAGAGAACCAAGTATTTTATGTATTATACACAATGAATAACTTTGAATGTTATTCATCATGAATATCACATTTTCATTAATAATTCTTAGAGAATTTGTTTGTGGGAATTACCTATTTTTCAACTTGGAAAACAAATGATCCGCATGAAGAAGATCGTAAGTTCGAGGATACGTGCTAAACGATTCACACCAGTCATGGTAAATCCCCAAAAGACCCCTCTCGTATATCACTGGAAGCGTATCGGGAGAATCTATGTTCACGACATTCATCACCCATAATTTTAGATCCTTCAACGCCGCAGCAAACCTACATAAAATCAAAAGTTGTTTAGTTTCTAGTCGCAATTTATATGTCCTTCTAGAGCACATTAAAGATTCTTCTTGATCTTTTAAAAGGGATCAACTCAATTGTCAATAAGGTTTAGGCCACTATAACAAAATTGAGTTTTATATATGATCACATAAGTTTATAAGAACAAAAAAAGTAAAGTGTCATATATCAAAAAGTGTAACAATAAGTTATGGGATGTTTTGAGTCTCATAACAAGTTTTTTAGAACAACTTTAAATAAAATGTCGCATTAATTATTTTCTACAAAAAATGCCCTATAAAAAGACAAATATATAGGACACTTCTAATTAAAAATGTCCAATAAACTTACTGTTACACTTTTAGATTATGACACCTAATTTCTTGGTCCTGTAAATGTATGTCTTATTAAAAACGTTGTAAGACATCCTATAAACCGATTTTATCGTAGTGGACCTTTAGGGCCCTTAATTCCTACGACATCACTGGTTCATGGCTGCTCTCTAGAACCCTTGAGATTACTTAGGTGCATGCAAAAATGGTTCGAACAGTTATTAGTAAAAGAAGGTAGTTGATGAAGAAGAATAGTTCTTACCCCCCATAGACAGCTCTCATATCCATAACATTTCTTACATTAGACCAACTAATTTTTAAACCATTCATGTAGGTTTCGGTGACTACTGATTTCCAGTTTTCATAATCTTGTTCAAAATCATTTGGAGCTGGTTTCCCATAAATTCCGATCTGGCTCTTGTTTAACCAATAGGGAGGAGCTTGAACTCGGGCTGGCCAATCTTCAGGCCATTGTGAACCTCTTTGTGCCTCCATAGTCGCCACCTTATGCATGCATGTTTGTAAAGCTACATACCTGCCAAAACAACATTTAGCGGATCATTAATTTCACTATGAAATCTCAACTATTGACAATATCAAGGTTATAGAATATCAAAGATGTCTAATGTTTTGATAGATTGCTTTAGACAACTTAAAAATCATAAACCAAACAATTATAAGTCTTATGTAAGACAATGCAATAAGTTTTTAAGGCCAATGTTAGATGTTTTAACAAGTTTTTTCTAGATATTTTTAAGTAGTACATGTCTTTGTACGTACATAGGTATTCTTTTTATAAGACATTTTTTCAAATAATGTACAAATTAAATTAAGAAGACGTTTTATCTCTATGTTGCTCCAAAAACTTGTTAGACGTCCAAAAACGTTCTATAAACTTATTGCAACGCTTTACATAAGACACACTAAAACAAAATCGGGTCTATAGACCCCTAACATTAGATGTCTAAGTGTCCTATAAAGTATCATATCTAAAAGTGTTTTATTCTAATAAGTTTATATGACATTTTTGAACGTCTTAACAGACTTTTTAGGATATTTTTAAAACTAAACGTCATATTAGTTATTTTACAGGACAAAATTGAGATGTGCCCTATGAACAATTTTTTTTGTAGAACATTTGTTGTATAAGACATTTTTCATATAATATTTCATAAATTAACTAATACAACACTTTATTTTAAAGATGTTCTAAAAATCTGTTAAGACCCCGAAAACATTCTAACAACTTATTGCAACACTCTTAGATAGGACATTTTATCGTTTGGTCTTGTAGACCAAAATCCTTCTAAAGTGGTCTATTTGGCATTTAAACTTTTCTTGCCTCCTATAAACCCAAGTTAATTTATTACACTGTTGCATAATTATTTGGTGTTATAAACTTAGTACATCAAGACATTTGGGCATCTTTTTCTCATGTAAAACCGATTTAATTGCGTTACCAAAGATTGATTAAAAAATTCCTTTCTTACTTACCATGCGGCATCTGGGTTATCATGACACACAGGAGGTTCTTGTGTCTTTCTTTCATCGTAACATTCATTTGTGGTTGGTTTTTGGTAAACAGCAACACCAATTCCATTCACTTTATCCGTCTTGATAGTAATAAGCTCCCAACACATAGCCGTTGTTAGGGCAGACATCGCTAAATCGAAGATCCTATGTTAGTTATATTAAAAAAAAACTAGTAAGTTCGAGTTAAACAAGAGTTTTCTAACGATATATACCTTCCCATATCTCGACATCCTCTTTGTTTTTCTGGTAAACGGGTGTTGCTGACCAAACAAAATAACCTCCTGGCCGAAGAACCCGATTAAGCTCCAAAAGAAGCGTCCCACCTTCACACAAAAGAGAATAGCAACTTGATTCTAATTGTTTATAAACATGTCAAACTTTGATACTACAACAACATTTACGTCAAATATGTCTAAATATCTTCGTAAACTGTTTTATGGGTCCATAAGATGTTTTTGGACATCCTAAAAGTTTATTTTTAAAGAAAGATTAAATTTCTTAAAAGTGTCCAATAGATAGAATAATTTATTTCAAAAGTGTTCTAAAAATTATTGGAACATTTAAAAAGTTTGATCATATTATAAGTCCCCTAAAGTAAATTCAGACATATATGATGTCCTACAATTAAAGCCCTTCTTGTTGTAATGAATGCTTAAATGAGTTGAAAAAAAAGAACCAAACCTTCTCTATGCCAAGGTACTCTACAACGAGCACAATGAACAAGATCGAAAACCCCACTCGAAAATGGAAGGCGTTGAGTGCCCATTACAGCGGAAATCGCTGGTATTCCTCTTTCTAGAGCAAATTGAACTTGAGCTTCGTGTTCATCTTTTGGCGCAAATGACATTGTAATTACGTTCCTATCAAATAAAAAACCTCCAAAACTTGCAACTCCGCACCCGACATCTAATACAACTCGAGTGTGTTTTCCCCATTCGATCTCGGGTACTATCTGCACTCCATAAGAAGTTGAAGAAATTGGGTCGTTAAGCGTTTCCGTTAAGTATCTTTTGTCATTACAACAAAAATAACGAATACAACATTTTATAGGACTTTAACCAATACAACGTTTTTGGTCGACGACGTTCTAACAATTTCTTAAGATACGATTTTTAGAGGCCGGGTTTTTTTTATTTTTTATAAAAGAGACAACTCTTTAATTTGGTGTCTTAGAAAAAACTAATAAGAATAAAGAAGATAAGAGACAATTATTTGCCATTTGGTCTAGTAACCTTAAATAATAACATGCATGTCTATTACAATATTTAGACAAACTTATAAATCCGATTTTATCTTATAATCTTTATAAATTAAGTAGTTGGTATTTAATTAATTACCTGTTGCACGAAATCAATATAATGGAGAGCACCATGGATAAACTGAGTTCCACCTCCAGGGAAACTGAGAAATTCACCTGTTAACTTCATCCAATTTTGGTGCCCTTTTTTTGCTGCCAACCCCTTGTGTGGTACGTTACTGAACCATATCTGCGTTGTACACCCTAAAATTTATCAAGCATTTGTGACTATTTAATTATCATGCATCTAATTATTTTATGATATAGTTTTGTGTTTAGCAGATGTAAGACTCCAACAGTATTCGTACCTTATCTCGGCTCTGAGGCCACGAAAGAGGAGTCTTGTAACCCTCCGGGAGAGGAACAAGACACGTTGGAGGCTCATCGGGGCACAACCTTTGCCGATGCTCGTAATGGTTCCTTCTACCACGCAATGCGCTTATCGCTTTCACGTTATCTAAGCAAGGGATGTAGTCATTCCCGGCCGTAACGTTGCACAATTCCCATTTGTACCCTTCGTCGTCGTTTTTCGCTGTATCCCCGCCATCATTTTGGCTTCTTGAATTATGGTCCGTGGATTGATCGGCTTGAGTCGACCATTCGTTCTTTGCGTCGTTCGACTCGTTTGGTATCCCGAAAGATCTCGTTTCGTCTTTCTTTGATGTTGGGGTGGTTTCTTTCTTAGCTTCTTGATTTTCAAATTGGGTTTTCGTCTCATTTGCAATCGAGTGAGATTGTATTTCCGAATCCTCGTCGAGTCCTTTTTCGTGTTCTTCGTTTTTCGTACGGTTTTCTTGATCGTCCACGTCCGTAGTCTGTTTATCTTGGTTTATTCTATTGCTTTCTTGAAGATCTGCTGCATTTTCGGTCCTTTTCTTGTCTGTGATCATGTTCTCGGTGTGTTGTTTGAACGGTTTCGTGTCTTCCTCGAACGATTGCGTATCATCCGGCTTCTTTTTTCGCTTTTTTTCTTGTCGATTGACGATATCAGTATCATTTAAAGTCTCGGAAACATTGCTAGTGATTTCATGATCATCATGTTGATGAGTTAATTCTTTTGATTCATCATGTTGGTTTTTGGAGAAGTTTCGATCCATTTCGGCATCATGGGCCATGAAATCGTCGTCGGATTTAATGGCGTCGGCCGGTAGATCACCGGGATTGTCTTCGAAAACCGTAGGATTGGTCGGGATCTTTCGCGGTAGGTTTCTCTTACGTTGAACGTTATCGAAGACGGTATCCATGATGATGGATTTCTTTTGGGGGGAAACAATGGAGTTGGAGGTTAGCATCCAAACACCGAAAACGCAAACGAAAATGAAGACGACAACGGTGGCCGTTGATGAACAAGAACCACCGGTCGGTCGTTTGGGCCCGCGGGATTTTCCGACAGCCATAGTTGTTGATTGTGGAATTGAAGGAGAATTAGAGGGAAGTGAAAATTGCTCATCAAAGGATGGAGATGGAGACCTCTTGCTAGCTAATGTGTTTCCTTCATTTTAGGTTATTTGTCTTAAGATCCAAAAGGCATGGAGACTTGTTGTTGTTGCCATTACCTCTATCTTCTCTTCTCTCCTTTCCTTCATTTTAGGTTATTTGTCCCAACCTCACCTTATCTGGACCTCCATTCAATTCAAAGGGTTGGATCAATATTTCTTCATATATATATATATATATATATATATTATTTGTATATATATATATATGGAGAAAGGAAGGTTCAAATGAGAAGTATTAAAAAATGAAAATTAGAGAAGCGATCTTCACTACTCATCCGATTAATAAAGGCGGTTTTGATTGGTCACGGAGGACGCGATCACGGAGGATTGATGCGATTCATGGAGGGTGGAGACGATTCAAGGAGGGTGATCTGGTCAAAGCCGCATTATGACCGAATGAGTGATGGAGTCACTTCTCTACGTACTTCTTATTTTTAGCAATTCTCATTTGAACCTCCTCTCTCTCTACTCTCTCTTCTCTCTTCTCTCTCTCTCTCTCTCTCTCTCTCTCTCTCTCTCTCTCTCTCTCTCTCTCTCTCTCCCTCTCTCTCTCTCTCTTCTCTCTCTCTCTCTCTCTCTCGGTCAAGGTTCAGATGTGAACTTATCTTTCATTGTGAATGTGAGAACCGCTAATATCGCGTCATGTGACAATATTCAGTCTGAATGTTCATGCTTTATTGAGACTGATAAAACATGAATATTCAAACTGAATGAATAAAGCTTAGACACCGATTCAAATTGCCATATGACACGATTGTAATGGTCGTCATATTCGCAATGAAAATTGAGTTCACATTTAACCTTGTCTCTCTCTATATATACATACGTATATACATAGAGAGAGAAAATGGAAGCATTGCAAGAAATTAAATTTGAAATATTTTAGGAGTTAAGTGTCATGAATGCAAGGTTCATTAAGAATTAATAGGTCAATATATATCACATGTGCATATTATAACATAAAATGTACATTGTTTCATGAATATTTAATGTAAGTATCACTTTTATGCGATACATCGCATAAATCATTATGTGCATTGACATATGTTGTTGAAATTCATGAAATCATGTAAGTACATCTAGAGAACCGATGAAAATCTATATGAATGGGCTAAATAAATGATTTAGATGAAGGTTGTATGGGTTGTAACCTTTTAAGGAGTTGTATAATAACGATGGCATATATATAACAGGGTTAGGTGAACTCAATTTTAGTTGTGAACGTGAGGAGTGAGGACCACTAAAATCATGCTACGTGATAATATTCACTCTGAATATCATGCATTATTTAGAGTGAATAAAAATGCCTAAGCTTTTTATGTTGCTTAATAATTTTATACTTTCAAATTTGTCAACAAATATCATTATGCATGATTGGTTATATCATCATATATTTTAAAACTTGACGTTTATTTATTTGTTTTAGACTTTTTTTTCGTTTTATTTAAATAATTAAATTATCCCCCCTAAACGGGTTCATTGTACCCATGAGGTTTTTCCCCTTAAACATGTCAGGGATTAGGCTGGACACGGATAGGGGAACATAAAATGGGGTCGGGGTCTGTGTCATGTTTGAAAAAAATCCGGTTATAAAAAAACTGGTTTCGAATAGTTTTTACATGAAATCGGATTTTTTATGCACCTCTATTCCGTCCGTTGCCCGTCCCGTGTCCAACCCTAAGTATGAGGGACGAAAATCGAAACATATTTTAAACCATAAGGATGAAAAAACAACGGACGAAAATCATAATTTAAAAAAGTATAGGAATGAAAATAACAATTTTCAAAGAACCGGAGGGCAAAAACGTAATTTAGTCTAAACTTCTACGTGTTGTCCAACTGCTGGTCAAAGCATGATCTTGAGTTTTTTAACCTAAAAAGGTCTCGATTCCTTCTTGATCTTGGCATCTTCATAATTTTCTGTTCTAGGGTTTTTGGATCCTAACACAGGTAGGTACCCCCTAATTCTAATTCTATATTATAAATTACTTTCTTCATTTTCTTCTTTTCAGATTGTTGGATCATTAAATTTGTATTTGCTTCGATTCTTGTTCAATTTCAAGCGGAAAAGTTCGAAATAAGGATGGTTTTTAGGGGAAATGAGTCAATCTTTTGTGTATTTTATGGATGCTTTTGTGGATGTATGCCTAATTGGTTAATTTATGGTTTGATTTTATGTTTAGTGATGATAATCATGGAAATTTCGCAATTAAGAAATGATAGAGAAATTATTATTCTTCATTGATTAAGGAAATTAGAAAATTTAGGAATATGTTTCATGAATTCATGTTGTTAATGCTAATGTTATTGCCATAACTTATAATAAGGTGATTTCTTTCATGAATTTAAACTTGTTTGAGGAATGATGAGTTGTGTCTTAACTGAGAATTTCAGTTTCTGTAAGTAGAAAATATGAATAGTGTGTGAATATTCTGATGATGATGATATGTTTTGTACTCTGCTCTGATAGTTTTGTGATTTTGCTTTAACATGGGGGATAAATTCACATATTAGAGTGATGCAGGGCAGTAGCATGTTAGAAATGTAATGTCCCCTATATCGAGTTGATCATCTCATGTATGAACTATGACCCAACCCTTTGGTGACGAAATGAAGGAAAAAGAAAATGGAGTTTTTGTTGGTATCATAGAGCCAATGGCTGGCACGTAGGTATGGTGCATAATCCCATGGTATGGCACTGGTCCTACTAAGGGTTTGAGCTAGTAGGGTTTGAGCTAGTTATTTCAACAACATAATATAGTAGATTTTTCATAGTGAATTCTTCTCCTCTGGCCATGATTTTTTTCTGCAAGAATCTCCCCATAAATATCATGGTATTAATCTCTTTTAGTTTCATATGCTCTGTCATAGCATGTAACAACAAAACATAGGCACAAAGATAAGCATCCTCACTACAATAGTTGTTACAAGCCTTGAAAGCATCGGTTCTTTAAATGATTATATATGGTAGACTGGTGGTGATAGAAGTTAGAACTCACATGGACGTGTGACTCTATTCAAAATCTGGAAAACAGAATTGAGAACTGAACTCCCGAAGTATTAGTTGTCTCATGTTATGCTTTCTAAGCCAAAATCCGCCGTGCTTCACCTCTGAGTAAGGAATTTTCCATGTAGCACAGGCTGCACGGTTGACGTGTCACTTTTGCTCATCACCTAACAAACTTTGTATTTACCTTCAGAAATGAGTGAACCCTCTGCATACCATGTTGGAAGTACCAGTAATACAAATAGTCAAGTACCAATCCACTTCTTATATGATTTACTTTTAGCAATATAGAATCTATGGGGAAATGACTTAAAAAGTACATTTTGTGCTAAAATGGGTCCTATTGTTTTATAGAGATGCATCTTATCTCAGGCTAGGGGGCTCATTGAACCTGGTTATCCTCTGAATAATTGTATTACAAGTGGAAGCGACTTGACGATGTATCTTCTAACGGCATAATGGTAAAGCCATTCAGTTAGAACTTTACTGAGATTGAAGTACAAGCGTTGTGCCCCCACCACACCCATCCCAGAAAAGAAACCAATATTGCAGTGTGCAGAAGAAAAAAAATCTGTAAGGAAGCAAAAAAGTCATACATATGCATGGTAGATAATTCAAATTAAAAAGCTATTGAACCCTGCTTAATTAGGTAAGATTGCATTTACCTTGTTTTTGGGAATCTGGAAATGGAACTTGTTCATACTTACATAGTTACATAATTAGCATAATCGTGATTTATAAGCAGCATATATACTAAAAGAACCTAGCTTTTTGCAGTTCCTACAATGGAATCAGATACAGAACCTAACCACACCATGATGATTGAGCAAAGTGCTCCACATAACATGCAGATTGATCCATCAAGAGCTCGTTTTCCATGCTGCATTGTATGGACACCCCTCCCTGTTGTTTCATGGCTTCTCCCTTTCGTTGGTCATATTGGAATAGGCAGAGAAGACGGAGTCATCTTGGACTTTGCAGGACCTAACTTTGTGTGTGTAGATAACTTCACGTTTGGGGCTGTGGCTCGTTATGTCCAAATAAGCAAAGAGAAGGTATGACCTCTTGCAATAAACTGAATGATCGTCATCATTGTTTCTTAATTCTGATATTAGCATTGGGTCCCGTTTATTGGAATAGTCATCATAGAATGAACCGGGGTCTGTTTGGTGTCACTCTTTAATGTTTTCTGAATGATTCTTGTTTTTCAAAACTTTACAAGTTAATATGCATGTGAAAGAAATAATTCAAGTAACTTCTCTCTGTTCTGTAATACTCGTTACGTGTAAAAGATTCTCATTTTTGGAGTCTCATGAGTATTCTACGTTTCTGTTGTTACAATACTTGGGAGTTCTCTTATTATCATTTACATCATTATTGAAGGGTATTTGAGACATATTACATATAGTCAAAGAGTTCCTATAAACTATATGCCGAGTCAGCTGTTGCAATTTTCATACAGAAATCAAGAGTTCATCAATGACATGACATCAAATGCATATGTATATATGAGAGAGATGGCACTCGTAGAATCTACACGAACCCAGTAGATGACCCTTAGATCCATCCCTTATCTCACAACACACATGCGGATATGCATTAGAACCGGGTCAAAATAAGAGAACAAGAAAACGGCCAAATAGCATGTGATTTTATATGTGATTATGGAACACGGTCAATGCAATGGTGAGCGGGTGACTTGGCGCTCGACTTCAGATCACAGTCAGAGTCACGTGAATCACATTTGATTTTACATGTGACATTACTCATGTTAGCAGTTAGCGTAAAACCACTTGTGGTTCGGCCATTTTCATGTTCTCTTATTTAGTTATTATTCTCGTATGAACCTGACTCTATATGTGTATATTATATACACACAAGCACATACATAAACATTCATGGGCAAGTTCAAATGAGAAACCATATATATTTTGACAACCTAGGAATTAACTGTTTATGTTTTATTCATAATTAATGCCGTGATAAATATTCATGGTGAAAACTATTCGTAATCAAAATACGTGATATTCATGATGAAAATGCATCAATGACGATTAATATTCATTATTATTTAGGGTTATTCATCATGAAATGGGGTATGAAAATAGTCTTAGGCTATTTTTTTGCCATTTTCTAAGCTTATATTTCAACGAATTACTTCTTAACCCTTGCATTCTTCCGGTACAGTGCTCCATAACTCCTCTTCCGTCCGCCACATACAGAAACGAAGAAGAATACGGATTAGTAGAGTCGGGTAGAAACCAAAACACGTGGGATGATGCCTTAAGAAAGAGCACGCAAGAATACCAACACCGAACATATAACATCTTAACATGCAACTGTCACTGCTTCGTGGCCCATAATCTCAACCTCTTGGAGTTTCAAAACGGTGGGTGGAACGTAGTCAATGTGGCGACATTGCTCCTGCTGAAAGGTCAATGGGTAAATACGGCATCCATGATTCGAGCTTATCTTCCATTTGTGATCATATTCTTAATAGGAATCACTTTTGGAGGAGCTAACTTTCTTACTTTTTTGGTATTCTTTGCACTTCTTCTTGTTGGATGGTTTATTTTGGGTACATATTGTTTCAAGAACTTCATTAAGCTGTAGTAGTTTCTTTTTTTGGCTTATGGCTGGATTTTGAGTTTAATTGTATGCAAAGACTATTGATTGTATAAAGATTTGGTTTATCAAGGTTATCTTCATCTTACTTTTTGTGTAAATACGTTCTTTTAAAGACTTTTTTCTTTTTCTTTATTGCAATAATACTCACTTAAAGTAGAGTCTAAGGGGGCGTTTGGTTCGCAGAATTTGATGGACTCTGATGGAATTGGAATGTTGAATTCATTTGACCAGATTTCATTCCCTTGTTTGGTTCAAGGTTTTTGACGAATTGAATATTTGAATTCCATCAAATTTCTTGAATAAAGGAATTCATCATTCCTTGCCATTATTATTCCTACAATTTAAAGAAGTTGTGGATTGTTTGATATTACTTTTTAGTTGGGATTTGATTATATCCAACGTATGACATATAACATACCCGTGCAGTGTTGATAGAGAACACTTTTTTGCTTATTTATTTGACATGTCAAATCGAATAAATTAACATCTTATTTAAAAGGAAAATATGTATGGAAATGTCTTTCGTCCCAAAACTGGATGCTTTCATGAAGGCTTATGTCGCAAATACGATAAGAATCGGAGGATCTTGTTAGGAGAAGAGTTAAGCTAAGAAGGGGATTTGGGCTATTGATCACTTCCAATCTTAAGCTCGCTAATTCTATGAATTGTGTTTGATAAGGAATTGATATGAAGTATCTTAGGAGTTAATATTTGTTTAAAATTTTACTAAACAAAGTGATTTTTGGTTAAGATGGGTATGGGCTTTAAATGCTAAAACTATGTTTTTGATTGATAATGTATTATTAGTAAATTATTAACTATCATTAATAATAGAGTAAGTTACCATTTAAGTTCTTGTGGTTTGTTATAAATTTCTATATTTCTCCCTGTGGTTTAGAAATTCTCATTTTTGTCCCCAAGGTTTACAATTTTTTCATTTTTCATCTCTGGGCAACCTTTAAGCACAAGGAACTAACATAGTAAATAAATATAACCATAATGACCGAATTACCAATAAACTACGACGAAAATAGCAATAAATTATAAACGTTAGAATTTCTAAACCATACCGATCGTAATTTTTAACAAACCATATGGACGAAAATTGTAATTTACTCGTAATAATATTTTATTTATTCTTAATAACCAAGTTAAATTTTTACAATGAATACTACGGTTTTAAAATTGTGAGTTGTTAATTTTTTTTTCCATCAGTTATGACAATTTCGTCCTCACAAGATATGCGCTATTGAATTTATAATTTATCTCTCTTTGAGAGGTAAACTTTTACTACCAACGTCAATTCTCGTGTATTTTCTCCTTTTTATAATATCAACTAGATTATACCTGTGCGCAATGCGACGCAAAGTTTATCAAATTTAAAATTATAGTGGTATAGTTTATTAAGAAAACAACAAACGTAGCCTAAATGAACCGAAAGTATAAAACGCGTCTAGATACATGTTTAGGCGGAAAAATCCTGAAACCGACTCACCAGACGACGACACGTGACAGTCTAGTTACTCTTTTATTTAATTAATAATATTATTAGAAAAAATAGGGAAAATGATGATAGGAAAAGAAAACAAAAAAAAAGGTATATTAGCATGGTATGGGCAACATAGCAACATCCCAAACAAATCCTTGATAACAAACAGAAACAGAACAGAAACAGAAACAGAGATTTTCTTCATTGGATTTGGGAGATTTTGAAAATGGGGGAAGAAGGACAGGTGATTAGTTGCCACACTGTTGATGCCTGGAATCAACAGCTCCAAAATGGCAAGAACAAATTGGTATTCATTCCATCATCATCATACTTGTGTGTTCATTTTTTGAATTTTAATTAATTACATCCATTTTAATCATCATTCATAGTGATACATATTATATACATACATATATATATATATATATATCCTGAGATTTTGATTATGATATTTGGTCGTAAACAATACTATTGTGATTGGAATCATCAATGGCGGACTGTTTTTAATGTTATCGATCTCCTTTTTCTTCTGATTAGGGTTCATATAACACAAGATCGATTCATATGCTAATTGACCTGAATTATGATGTTTACTATCTAAACCACACAATTTGATGACTAATTAACATTAAATTATTGATGTTAGTTTGATGCATGTTACTGGAATGAATGGATCTTAATTTTTTAATTACCCTAACACAAGTGTGTAATTAATATTATGTACAGATAGTTGTGGACTTTGCTGCTTCTTGGTGTGGACCTTGTAGAGCCATTGCTCCATTTGTTTCAGAGCTGGCTAAAAAGATGCCCCATGTTATCTTCCTCAAAGTTGATGTGGATGAGTTAAAGGTATAAATAAACAGGTTTCTTTAATATTAGAAACAACAAAATTGCATCAAAATGCAACATAGTTTGCTTGTTATCCTATTTAGGCTATGTTTGGCAAACTAGCTAATAAGCTAGCTAGTAGCTGTCTAGCAGATAAGCTAGCTTATGAACAAATTATGTTTGACAAAAACTAGCTTTTGGGTAAGTAAAATGACCAAAAAAGGTATCTTGGGATATAAAAGTTAATGTTAATAAGGGTATAATTGGAAGAAGCTCCAAAGAGCTACCTCCAAGTAGCTTATCAAAAAGCTAGTTTATAAGCTACTTTTTGTCCATCCAAACATGTACACAAAAAATAAGCTATAAGCTAGTTTGTGTTTACCAAACAATGCCTTAGTATAACTAAGAATTTCCCGATCAATGTAACAAAGTCTCAAAATGTTTGTTTTGACCGTTAACCTATTGAATTTGTAACATTTTGATGGCCTAGATATCAAGTTTATCGTCCACTTTGTAGTAAACTAACATGTTGATTTTGTGACATTTGATAGCATGGATGTTAAGTTTATCGTCCGCTTTGTCGTAAGCAAGTATCAAGTGTTATCAAATGTTACAAGGTTAATAGGTCACGAGTCAAAATAGGTAATAAATAAGAAAGTTTGAAACTTTGTTGCATTTTGAGGTATTTTTGGTAACAAATGGGTGAAAGAGTTTAGTTTTGATTTATAGAGGCAATCTTGGAATGATTTTGTTTCGGGTGGTATTGCAGGAAATTGCATCGGATTGGGGTGTGGAAGCAATGCCAACTTTCTTGTTGCTGAAAGACGGGAAGACGGTCACCAAGATCGTGGGTGCAAAGAAAGATGAACTTCAACAGACGGTCATCAAACATGCTGGTAACTCTAGTTCGAGTGCATGATTCAGATTTTGTTTCATCCCTTACAAGATTCATAAACACTTAGGCCAACAGGCCTATGGTCTTATAGTTCCCTTTCATGTGTTTCTTTCAACTTTTCGTTTTCTTTGTTTTAAATTTAATCGAATAACATGCTTTTAGGACATATCTTAAAGAAAAATAAAGAGATTTTGCTACGCGATTACCATTTTGTTAGGAAAGCACATGTTTTTTTTTTTGTCAATTGGCTTCATCAGAAGGCAATGGACAAAAAGCAGTTGTTATGACTTGATGGCTTGAAGCATCAACTGGATGTTGAAATTTAGAGATATCAGGTGCAATATCTCAACAAAACAAAACAAAACGGCAAGCACCTTGTGTGCGAAAAACTATGATTCTTCAAACGCAACGTAAATCTCCAGAAAGAGATGGAAAAAATAACAAATTCATGAAGGTAAAAGCATAAGTATAACTGGGACTCAATTGAACAATGGTATTCTCTATATGCATCTACTCCTAAACAAGAACCTAATGCTGGGGGTTCATTTTTCCCCCCATTATAACACAAAACAAATTACAAAAATCACACCAATTTGGTACTCAAACCCAACACCTCGTTCCCAGATTTCCGCAAGAGAGACTAAGGACTAGTTCCCATCACGAACCTCACAATTTGGAATCCCGTAAAGGAACTATGCTAAATCCTCGAGCACATTTGGTGTTAACTGATTGATCTCTTAACTAGCAAAACTTTAGTCGGGTCTCCGCCAAGTTCTTCAAAAAGCACCAACAAGTTATTTGTCGGTTTTAACCAAGATCTTGGCACATGGTACCTGAAACAATACGTATTAGTCAGTAAATGTGCATAGCATTAACCTCAAGGGCCAACCCAACCAGCAAATAAAGGTTAGGTCTTGGGCTCCTCCCCATAGGTTGCCAGTTTCCTCAGGGCTATTGGGATTTTCCTGGCTGTTATCTTCAGGACCCATGGGATTAGTCAACGTGAGTGAAAACGGGCCCCGACATCGACAGTTGACAAAAGAAAAATGTGTCATGTCTTGAAGTGGTCTTACCATCTTTGGGTTGGTTGACCACACCCTATCTGGCAAGTCAATGGCCGATAGGTTCCAGCATAATGGCACCCTTGGCAATCACCGGTAGCATAGGTTGTCCAATATCTTCCGATGCTTTGACCATTGATCCATGCTTGACCTTTTCCCATACTATTCATGTCCAGAGCCAATGGGTCTTCACCATCAGGTGCATTGAAGTAAGCCTGCAAAGAATTGAAGGCCCTTATGGCTTGATTCATTGATTACTGGTACGAAAACAAAGTTGGTGTTCATCGTCAATTGGATGAATCCACTTATGAAACCAAGACAAACGAGCCCAACATATCCCATCTGGAGGTGGGGTTGGGATAAGATGTATAAAGACCTGACATATGCCCTAAAAAGTAAATAAGTTGGTTTTCATCGTCAAACCAGATGAATCAACCTATGAAACCAAACCAAATGACCCTTTCATGATTTGTTTGTATGCTTGCCATACCTTGTACCATGTTAACGGTTGTTGTTTTTGGGTGATCAAAGAATCTCGAGTCCATTCGACGGAAGACATAGAATCTGAGGTGATAATATTCATGGCCTCTCCCTTCAGACCAACCTGTTCAAAAATGGCAAACCAATGGGGGAATCTTAGCCTGTGTTTGGCAAAAGTTGCTGAAAAGCTAGCTGTTGGCTGATGATAGTTAATAAACTAGTCACATTTGATAAAAACTAGTTGATACGCTAGATAACAATATAAAATGACCTAAAAGAGAAATATAAGGGGAGAGGGCATAATTGGAAATTAAGTGAAAAAGCCCAAAAAGATATTTGAAGTAGCTTTTCAAAAAATTGCATTATAGCATACCAAATGAAGTTTTTTCAATAAGCTCATAAACTAAGCTATCTTATGATGGTCAAGCATGGCCTTAGTTTAAATGCCAAAAACATCAAGTTAAGAAACAAAGTAAGCCCAACCTGGTAAGTCCAATTAGCCCATGACAAGTCCCGTTTCCCTTGGTCAAGACCATACAGAGCCACCGGACCCACGACTCCAGTCTCCCATGTTTCATAATGTCCTCCGATGTTCTTCACAAAAATGAAACATCAAGTCTTTCTACTGCAACCAATATAAATAGTAGACCAATATAAATAGTAGAAAATCAAGAGACTAACCGGCAATCCCATGGCCACACTAAGTAGTGCGATCTTGTTGCTTCCGGCACGTAGATTGATATTTTCTTTGTACGTAACTTTCCTATGTTTTCTTGATCCAAACCCAGAACCTACAAATGTTTTACAGTTTAGGGTTTAGGGTTCAGGGTTTAAGTAGAGAAACAAATATCCCATCAACATACCCGAGTGTTCTCCATTTACAAACACATGTAGAGCATGGCCAGACGACTGCACCAAGAGCTTCGGGAGCTCCCCTCCGTGCAAGAAACGTTCGGATGAATCAACATCAACACTATACAAAACAAAAAACCATATCCGTTATTTATATGATTAAGATTAATAGGATGGATATGTTAAAATACGAGTCTTACCTAGTTGTATACCAAAGATAATCACTAGCATCCCTTGTGACATTAACTTGCTCCAATAGACCCGTTGTAGTGAATACGGAACTCTCATCAGATTTTGTTACATCTTCGGTATATGTCTCCCAAGAAAACATTTTGGAATCGCTCAGTAACATCTCCATTTGTGTGGATTGAACTCCAACCTGCACCAGTTTTATAGGATTACAAAAAAGATGTGTAAAAGTAATAACTAGTGTAAAGTTAGGTCATGTTTGGCAACTATCGAGCTAGCTGTTAACTGATAAGCTAGTTTATTGAAAAGCTAACCTTTTAGGTCATTTTACATTGTCATCTAACTTATCAGCTAGCTTTTACCAAACAAAGCCTTGATGAAAGTTACGTACATCTGCTGTGTTGAAACCAACGTTTTTGCAGTCGGGAAGGATGCTGATGGACCAAGGAGGTAAAGTGTAGTGCTTGTTATTAAACGTCACTTTTGCAGCGTTATTCGGATCGTAGTTTGAGAGAAAGGCTGCGCAGTGTTGTGATCCAGGAGAGAATGCATGCGCCTGGAAATCGTTAATTGTTTAGTAAAGATTTTTTTCCCCGGTCTTCTTTGTAGTTAAATATATGAAGATGAGAACCTGTTGAAGGTTTCCCAAAGAGGTGATAATGGGATCTGCTGAAACCAAAGCAGGCTCACATTGCTTTATAACCTTGTGAAGCTCCTTCAAATGGCCGTATTTCGGTTGCCGGATCAAACCTATACAGGGTTCACAGTAAAGGATAAACATTTCTAGCAGTTGAGTGTTAGAGTCTCACATCAGCCAGACTTCGACTATTTCTGCTCGGTATATGTTGGAACATAGCTTATTTCTCAATAGCTCTTTTGGATAGCAATCTAGTGGAGTTTCTCTTATTCGAACATGGTATCATGATATTACAGCCAAGGTCTAACATTCTAGGGACTAGACACTTGTGGCGTGTTTGGTACCCAAATAGGATAGAACGGTTATTCAGTGTTTGGTAAGATAGGATGGACAGAAAAGGAGTGGTAAAATGATCGTATTACCCCTGTCCCCTAATGAGTTGTTTAGTGTTCTTTTATTACATAATCAATCTAAATGGAAGTTTCGTCAAGTGATATGGTGGGGTTCCACATATTCTAAATTTGAGATAGGTTTGGATCTTGAGGCCAAATATGGATTTCTCAAGATGTGTATTAGATCGTGATTTTAGACCCTTCTTGGTTTGACCTTGAAATCAAAGGACAAATATATAGTTTTAACCTCACCATATTCATCAAGTGGAGCATCATAGTCGTAACTCGTAGTGATGAATGGGCCTCCGGAAGTTCGACCAAAGTTTGTGCCTCCATGGTACTGTTTTCCAAACACAAGTTATCAAATGTTACTTAGATATGATATTGACGTAGTGGCAGGTTCATTCGAGAACCATAATTTTTATTAAAACCAAATATTCATAATGAATATGATGAATATTCATTATGATTTATGAATATTGGTTCTTGGGTTAGGTTCCTAAATGAACTTTTCCCTATTCGCATATTACATAAAGTGAGTTAAACCAACCATGTAGTAGTTTATGAACGATCCACCCTTTTGTATGAATCGAGCAACACCAAATGCTAAATCTTGAACCGGCCTCTGATGGGCTGGCCCGCCAAATTCCGAAAACCTGAAGCAATGGAAGTTTGATCACTTAACATATGATCTCAATGGTCTTAAGAAAGATAAGTAGCAAATACATACCATCCACTCCAAGCTTCGGTCCAAATTGCGGGTTTGTAAGGCTTGTTAGGCGAAAAGTCATCACAGTAGAAACCATTGCACGTGTTTATCTGTGACCAATGATCCAAAAATAGTAAAAAAATTTGTTTTCAAGAGATAATTCATGCTTAGAGATTTATAGTTTAAGCCCAATAGGACAAGCGGATGGCTTACAATAGGATCGGGAGCATCATCTTGCTTGCACATGACCCATGGGACACCGGTATCCAATCCAACGGCCATTTTTGCAGCCCAAGTCATGTAAGTATGGCCAGTGCCTCCATATGCCTTCCCTACTGATCCATACTCATTTTCAATCTGCATCAAACAATACTTAGACTACGACTGACAAACTAGCTGATAAAGTAGATGTTGCCAGATAAGCTAGTTGTTAGCTGATAAACTAAAAACTAGCCGATAAGCGTTGCCATTAGCTATGACAAATAGGATATCTTGAAATATTAATTGGAAAAATATAAGAAGCATAATTTAAAGGAAAAAATGGAAAAAACCCCGGAGCTTATTGAAACACTACTTGAAGTAGTTTTCTAGAAAAATAGCTTATGGCTAACCAAACAGGTTCTTTCAATAAATAGCTAAGGGTATGTTTGTTAGTGGCTTAATGGGACTTGCAGCTTATTTGGTAATTTCTAAGAGACAATTTATGTATACATGACTTAATGGAAAACCTACCAAACAGTCCCTAACTTATGTTGCCAAATAACCTTACAAATTCATTAAATCTTCTCATGAAGTCTTGAAAAATCAAGATCAATGATTACAAATCGTTTATACCTGAGAAAGAATAATCGGGCCTCCCTGAGATTCGAACATCTTTTCACTCTTCATCAAATCCACAATTTTCTCAGTGAACCTTTTCATTGCCCTCTGCAAAAAAAAAAAAAATTAGTAACAATTAAAGTTTTCGCACATAACTTCAATTGTATTACTAAATTTCTTCTTCATAAAACAAGAAATGATAGAAAAATCTTGACCTTAAATGGCTCATTATCAGTTCTGAAACTAATTCCAGGAACATACTTCAACCAAACTGGGAATCCCCTGCATAGATCATCACAAATACAAAATGAACCTTTTAATTTCTATCTTTTTCCAAGTCCATATTCTTACTTTCCAAATTCAAAATTGACCCAAAAAATATTATCCACTTTAACTCTAGAACTAATGGCATCTTATTCAAATGGTTCAATGCAAGATTCCAGTTTTTTTTTTTCTGGGTTCTAATGCAATTTCTATGAGTTTGGCATCAGCATTGGGTTTCAGTGAGAAGTTGAGGTTAAGAGGAGAAGTGGTTATTAACCGTTAGATGAGAAGTGGATGCACATTAGTTAGAGGTGCACCGGATCAATTCCCTTCTAAAGCGCACTCCATGGGAGGGCATAAGATTAGAAGTCACCAATGGTTCAGATCCACTTCTCACGGTAAACTCAATTTTTCACAAGAATGCTGAGTTTGCATGAAGTGCATTTTCTTGTTTTTGAGGGTTAAAATCAAGAAAATTACCCAAAATTCCATTCTGCACAAACATAAGGTCCAATTCTGAGATGAACATACATCCCTGCTTTTTGCACTGTCTTCAAAAACCTCACCAAATCATACCTCCCTTCAAAATTATACTGAAATTCCACCCCCAAAATGTTCCAAAAACTTGATTAATTCAAAAACACATATAACTTATGCAACTTATATCATAAAAATCATCCAAAAAATAAGGTACATTGCCAGGAGAAGGTTCATGAACATTCCAAAACACATAAGTATCAATCACATCAAGCCCTCCATCTTTAGCCTTCATTATAAGATCTTCCCACATCTACAAACAAATTCCACCAACAAAACCCACAAATTCATATAAAATAAAAATAATCAAAACTTATTTCTAAAATGGTAATAATAATAGATTTTTAAAGGGTATACCTCAGGTGTGCTTCTGGGATAATGTATAGAACCAGAAATGAGAAGTCTTCTTTGACCATTGATAACAATGGCTTTGCTATCATAACTAACATTGCAATGGATTATTTGACAACCCATTTGAGTAATCATCAAGAACAACAAAACCCATTTGGTTTTCATGGTTTTTGTTTGTGGGTGTGGAGGGAAAAGTTTCAATTTTTTCAAGAAAAAACTGTTTTACAAAGAGAGATTGTTAGCAGAAAAAAGGGTGATTTTTGGTCTATGAGAGACCATTGACACTGAGATCTAGAGTGTTTGTGTGTATGTATAGATATAGATAGTGGAGTGAAGTGTGTATGTATAGGTGTACAGAGATATACATGTATATATATATACATATATGGAGACATATACGTACAGGCTTTCAATGACAGTGGTCGAGAGATAGAGATGGAGAGAGAGGGACTGCGTGACAGCAAGAGAGTAGTACCCTTGTTGTAAAGCCAAATGTAGTTGGTGTATCAAAATGACATAAAAAAACAAATTTGAGGATCTATATTTGATTTTTTATATGTTAAAAACTAATTAGATTTTTTCATCGATGAGTGTGACTACAGCAATACTCATTTCAAAGAGAGTTGTTAGAGCATCTCCAACAGCATCCCCAAAATGGAGAAAATGGGGGAAAATTGAGATTTTGGGTTAATTTATGCTCCAACAGATTCTCCAAACCTATCCCCAAAATGGAGAAAGTTAAGAGAGAGAAGATTTTTTTCTCCATATTTGGAGATCACTCCAAATATGATTACAATTGGAAGCAACCAATAGAAATCCATGAAAAGTAATAATTGAGAAAGAGAAACAATTTTTTATTTGATTAATAAATATTTTAATATTAAAATCAATGTAGAAATCTCCAAAATGGGGAAGCTGTTGGAGATGAATGGAAATTTTTTTAGAGATTTTAGTTTTTGGTTCTCCATTTTAGAGAAAATTTGGAGAAACTGTTGGAGATGCTCTTAAAGAAGGGTATAAGTACCACTCTAGATTTTGAGTTTAATTCAATACTTCTAGATCACCTTTCTACTATTTCTCTCTTAAATCATCGTTAATTTTTCAAATCTCATAACATTATATAGATTTTAGACTCAATCCAATACCTTTTATATTAATTAAATATATATATATATATATAAGAGAGAAATAGAGAAGGAAGAGAGAGCCCCCATCGGGTTCGTGAGCTCGAGTTGGATCCCGATCACCGAGCCCGAACGACGTGTACCAAGAACGAGCTGAGCCCGATTTCATCCCAGCCAGCCCGTTGCCGAGCCCAAGTGCCCACGCACGGCCTAAGAAAGAGTAAATTACGATCTTTGTTTCTGTGGTTTGTTAAAAACTGCAACTTTCGTTTCTACAGTTTAGAAGTTGCAATCTTCGTTCCTAAGGTTTGTAACTTATTGTTATTTTCGTCTTCACAGTTTATAATTTATTGTTGATTCAGTCATTATGGTTTATATTTCATTACTATTTTGGTCTCTGATACTTAAAGACAGTCAAGGATGAAAATGAAAAAAAATTGCAAACCATAAGAACAATTGTATGAAAGTGGGAGTAAGTGATGTGAGTGTAGAGGTGAGTCTCAGAGGTGGGATCCACTATATTTATGTGAGTAGGGGGGCCCAAATAGCAACCCCCATTTATAAATATATTTCATTGGTATTTAAATTAAATATTTTATTTTAATTATAAATATATAATTACTATTGGTGTTGACAATCGCATAGAACCCACAAAAATAAACATTTCGAATTGAAGAGTATTATTTAACTTCTTAACTTGAATTGGTGAAAATAAATTAATGAAGTAACAATTAAATATGCAAAAAAGAAGGTTCTTAACCTTCATTGAAAATATGTTTCCAATAATAGATGTAATATGCATTGACTTTTTCGTGAAGCAAGTCAATTTGTGTGAGCCCATGAGACAAATGGTAAAGGTTTGTGTTTTGTGAACCTTTAATATATTTTCATGTTTTTAATGTGTATATTTTTGGTGACTATTTGATTTATTTTTTTCTATGAATATTTAATGTTTTCGTATAAAGGTTTAGTGTTTTTATGTTAAAGTTTAATTATTTTTATGTAGAGGTTCGGTCCTATGAAGATTCAGTGTTTTTTGTTGTCAATATTTGGAGATATAATGAAAACTCATCAAAATACATCATAATGTGTCTTATGGATCTCACAAAAAACTAAGTTGTCTTGCATGATCTCAACTCAAGATAATATCATCTAAATATTTGTAAGTTTAATTACTTTTTTCTATCTAATTATTTATTTTAATTTTAACATTGTTAAAACCATTTTGTGAATCCCTTCAAATGATATCCTTTTAACGGCATCAAATATTATTAATTCAATGTAGAAGGTTGAGGTGATTAATTGAAAGTTGTGAGATGGAACTTAAAAAATCATAAACAAATGTAGGATGCGACATCAATTCATAACTTAATATTTTCTACATCAAATCAATGTATAAAGTTCACTTTGTGATGGGTATTAAATGTGTCTTAGAATGATGATTTAGATACAAACCATGATAGGAGATGATGAGGTAATCATTTGTGTTATTTTTCTAACTGATTCGAGTTTTAGGCAATAAAAATGAATCACCAAGTGTGACAATTGGCATTATGTTAATGGAAGCAACCGTGACATGGAAAACAAACATAGAAATTACAGGATGAGTTATATTAGGTGAGTCGTAAAACACATTTTTAACAATCATTTATTCAGAAGCTAATAAAACAAATCTATAGAAAAATCCAATTTGTCTTAATCGATATGAATAATTGATAGAGACATAAGCTTTAAAAATTATAGGAATAATTGTAGCATTGTTGTATTTTATGAAGCTAATTTTTAAAACGTTTCATTTTATTAAATAAAATATTTTAGTTTTTTTTTCAAAGAACCAAAATTGTTCAATTTTGTTTTCTAGTTTTACAAAATGAATTTGATGATGAATTTTTTTAAGGAAGTTGGTTTTCAAAATATCGGTTTTCTTAAAATACCTTTGATTGCTTTTGAGGCATTTGAATTTGATAGAACGATTCGAATTTTAGTATATCTTGTATGGAGAACTTGAAATGAAAATAAAATTTTCCTTATAAATAATTTTAAAAATAATTAAATCATATTTTTAAACAAAACAAGTGTTATTTAAAATATTTCAAACATTATTATAAATAAATATTATAGAATCATATGAAATTAAAAATAACGGATGAGATATCCAAAATCCCATGCTTATAAGGCCATCTGTAGCCATGGGCGGCACGCCACTGGTACCGAACTCGCACCCTCGGCAACACCGTCGAGGGTGACCGGTATGGAGAGCGACACGGCACCCGGATGCCGGCTTGGAAGACCACCCCACCCCACCCTCTCTCTCATTTGTCTCTATCTCTCTCTACTTTTCCTTTTTTTTCTTTTTTTATTAATTAAAATGTAAATAGCAATAAGCTGGTACCACTGAAGATGGAATGGTATGGAATTGATAAGGTGTTGGTAAGATAGTGGAAAGCTGATGTGACGCTAGATGGCAGCTGATACCATTGGTACCATTGGGATGGCCTAACTACCCAATTGAATTTCTAAATTTCATATTTATTAGATTTCAATTTCAAACATTTCTTTAAATTAAACGAAATAATTAAAATAAAATACAATCTCAAATTCCACCAAATTACTTTGAATTCCCTAAATAGATGAGTAAACCCCAAATTTGGTCCGTATGAATTTTTTGAAAATCTAGGTTTTGGTCCCTAAAGTTCAGTTAATGAAAACTTGTCATTATTGTTTACATTTTGTTGATTTTGGTCCCTTAGGCCATCCTTAGCCAAGGTTGGTACCAAGCCGGTACCACCCCATACCGGTGGTAACACCCTTGTGGATGAGGGGTATGGTGCCGGTAGTGGTACCGATCGGTACCCCAATGCCGATCCAAGAAAAAGCACCCCCACCCCCTACCCCCCCCCCCCTCTCTCTATCTCTCTCTCTTCTTTCTCTCTCTACCTTTTTTAATTTTCTTTTTTTTAATCAATTAATTAGAGGGGTATGGTATTGGTATGGTTAAGGATGGATTGGTATGGTGTTGGTAAGGTGTTGGTAAAGCTGATGTGGCAGCAAAAATGAGAGGTATGAGGGGTACGGCTAAGGATGGCCTTATCTTAACTGACTAAGTTGGCTCAGTTAACTAATAGAGCATGTTAGTTTTTTACCTCTTTTTTGTCTTTTTCTCGTTTAAATTTATAATGATATAAGTATTATTTTGGTCTCTTTCTTAAGTAACCCTATTCTTCATTCGTTTATTTCCCCTTCACAGTCCCTTACCTTTGGCGAACTACCCTTCACTGTCCCTCACCTCTAACCACTATCATTTGCCCTTCTTCTCCTCATTTCCCTTCATTGCCCCATCCATCTTTAAGAACGAAATAGGTGATATATTATCGCTTCCTCCTCATTTCCCTTCACTACTCTACCCTCCTTTCTTACTCTTAGTTGTAATCGAAAGTAACCACCACCCTCTACTCTACTCCACTCCACCAACCACCGACACCAACACTAGCACGATGGAGACCCATTTATCTTTTCCTTTTTTTCTTTTCATGCCGTCAACCACCCACACAAAATTCCATGGCCTCCTCCTTCTCTTTCACATAAAACAAATGAGAAATCAGAAACCTTGCTCAGAAAACCCTAATTTTAAACCTCGTCAAACTCAAGATGAATAAAAAAACCTTAATTTCAGAGGTGACAACAAAATTGTTTTTTATTGGAGATTGATTAAGCTTCTTCCATCTTGTATCTAAGCTAGGAATATTGCAATTTACGGGGACTTTTAGAGAAAAGCTTAGCATATTGCTATATCAAATTTCATTCAGACTTTCAAGTATCGGATTTTCATATTGCTTTTGGATTTTTTGTTTGGGCCATTAAGTTTTCTCAAATATGGACGAAGCAGGTTGGGAAATGTGAAAGGAGGAGTAGATGGTGTTTGGGGAAGCTAAAGAGGTAGTCGCCGAAGGTGAAGAACGGTGAAGGAGTTGGCCGAAAGTGAGCGATGGAAATGTTGGGTCGGACGAGGGAATTGAAGTAATCACCAAACATCCTTAATATTAACTTTTTAAAATGAAAAATGAAAAGAGTGTAATGCCCTTATTTTAAACGAATTCTTTTGATGATTGATAGTAGAAGAGACCAAAACCAAACAAAAATACAAATCATTATGGTAAATTTATATTAAATGAACTCTAGGGATCAAAACCAGGATGTTTAGAAAACCGCAGGGACCAAAATTGAGGTTCTCTCTTTAAGAATTTACCAATGACATCTCACGTGGCAAGTGGCAACTATTATTTTACATGAGTTCGATTTTGACTTTAACACTTTTAAAAGTAAAAGTTAATAGATTCAAAGCTATATATGTAAGACGTGCAATAAAAAGTTGTCCTTTAATGTCTTCTGACTTTTCATTTACATGTGATATTTATTGCAAAAGGGAATTTGAGTTTATAAAATGGGCACCTAATAATATGTTTACTTAGGCTATGTGTATCAGGCACCTAGGTTAAGCGGGTTGACGTCGGCGGTTGAGGCGGGCTGGGGTATGCCGGCAGCAGCTTGAGCGAGCTGGGGCTGGAGCGGCGTGGCCACATCGCTCATAGCCGCTGTGTTGTATGTGTGGGGTGTGTTTAATTAATTAAATGAGAGGGTAGAGAAGGTTCGGGTACTAACCAGAGAAGGCTCCAGAAGGCTTATTGCGGAGTTGAGAAATAGCTGATGTACCGCTGATGTGACAGTGGAGTTGGGAGGGTTTAGGTACTGATAGCCTTAGAGTTATATTATGAAAAATATTTTTTCTTCTTTCAAATCATCCCAAAAAATATTCTATTTTTATTATCATATTCTTTAATTAAGCAAAAAGATAATTATCAGTAATCTTAACTAGTTCTACACTGAACCGGTCTACGACTACAAGGACAGCAATGTAAACTATAAAGAGTTAATTTTTTTGGCTTACTCATCATTTGAAGCTACCAAAGGCCTCGATATCGAATATACTATCTCTATTATATCTTTAAGAAACATACATATAAATTAAGCAAATAAATCATAAAAATAAACCATAAAAGGTTTGAGAATTATTTGCATATATTTGCACTCGGTTTCATTTGGAAAATTAATTGTGTTCAATCTTGATATGGCTTTAAACGATTATGAAATGTATTATTCCAATAATCTATTGAACATATTATTTTCAATTTAATGATAAATGAACTTAAAGAAATATCAAAAGGGTTTGTAAAAAACGTTGCATTTTAAGGTATTTTTATAATCCAAAAAGGATGAATATAATATGTTGATTGTTCAGTATTAAACTATATTTTCTGTAAAGGAGAGTTAAGCTTAATGGGTTAAAATTCTCGTGCAAAACAAATATAATTGTGTATATATATTTTAGAATGGATTGTTGATCCGGTTACTCGATGAGCAATTGTTCATGAATGTTATGGGAAAATCCTTTAGGAAGAAAATATATTAGTTGCATTTATATATGAAAAATAAGATCTTTTGATATAATTTCGTCACAATGTTTTGATATTTCTTTTTACTAAGGTCTCTATGGTATATTTATTGTGGATTTAATTTTTATGGTATTCAATTTGTCTTAATCATGGTCCCTTTAAGTAACGCCTTCATTAGTCTCTTTTTTTTATCTTTTATTTAGTTTTTTCCCTATAAAAAACAATGTTTTTATACACACAAAATATATACATATATATAATAATATCAAAATAAATAAAATACAATATCATTTTATGATTTGAATTGTTTAAATTAAAAAGTTAATCATATTAAATACGATTTAATTTTATTGTTTTAGTATTTTGGCTTATTGGCTATTAAAACTTGCTTAAATTATTATATAGAGATTTATTCAAATTTAAGTTACAAAGATAATAGTATGTATGAATTTTTCCTTTCGTTAAAATCTAAATTGTTGATTTGAGTTTTTGAACGACGAAACCATTATGAGCCAAAAAGTCATAAATTTCAACCATCCATGGTCTATAGCTTGAGTTATATATCTGGTGATTTGGTATCTGTATGACTGCATCTAGATTTTTTATGGGAGCAACCATCTCATTTTATGCACATAAAATCGACTTCCATGTTTATGAAATCTATAAATTATAGTCTAAGCATATTATTACTTTAAGACAATTAACTATGATCAACACAACCTTCATCACAAATTTCATTGTTAAATCTTTAAATCCCATATTTAACTAGTTATAGACCAAAACCTCATGACCTTAAATGATGGTCAAAACCAAGTACTTAAAATCAATATGGTTTCATAACTTCTAAAAAACCCAAAATAGTTTCATCATCCACGTGTTGATAACTTTCTTTTTCAAGAATAAGGCAACTTTTCATGAATTTTACAAATCAAGTATAAATCCAAATCATGAGTTTTCTATTCACATTAATAACTCTTTATCACATCATTATAGCAAAGATTAAAGAACCAAATATTCAATTGGTTAATCAGGACAAGGAAAACCCCAAATTGCCAAAAACACTCAAAATGGTTATATCGATAAATGTGTTAAAACTAGTTATTAAGAGCCCGAGCTTCGCACCGGGTTATAAAGTATAACAGATTTTATCATAAGTAGTAAGATAAATTTATTTGAAACATAAGTTTGTACATATGTTGTCATACGAAATGTTAGTATGATAGATTTCATGAGTTGTGTTGGGTATTTACCTTATGCTATCAAAAAGAGGTATATAGTGTAAATAAAGTTTTATTTTACGTCACCGATATATTCAAGTAAAAAAGTATACAGTTGATTTAAAAAGGTGCAATGGTCATTTTGCCCTCTAGTTCGAGGGATTAATGGATGACCGTTAACATGAGGGACCAGATCCATAAAAATGCATACTTGGAGATTTATTTTGTAATAAATATACTTTAAGAACCAAATCCGTAATATTTGACAAACTTTAAGGACCAAAGCTTTGAAAATAAATATCATGTTATCGATAGTTTAATAAATTATTTGATTTTTTTTATTAAAGTTATAATGGTTTATAATTAACCGATAAAATAACAAAATGTGAAATATGTAATTTGAGAATAAAAAATATAAAGAAAAAGTAAATATGCAACCAAACATTTTTTTGAATGATATAGCCAATAAATATAACAAAGTTGGAAGGAGGGATAAATATGAAATGAAAATAAAAGTCGTAGGAATGAAAAAAATAGTTTTTAAAGATTAGGGGAAAAAGTGTTCATGACATGAAACCATAGGGACTGTAAGCGTATTTTACTTTATTATTTTATTACTTTTTTATATAAAATGACACGCACCACACTTTTGTCTTTATCTATTTTTTTAATATTATTTTTCCCTGATAGATATGAATATATAATTATTTTATTAATGTGATGGCAAACTTGTAATTTAATGGATTTTTAATGTCAATGTTATTTTTTTCCTCGTAAATGTATGGTATTATAATGTATCAAAGAGAACGTTTTTGGAGATCAAACATAACATTTTAATATGCATAAAGGCTTAAAAAAATAGTAGAACGATTAATCCACCTTATTAGATTTGTTAAAAACCTAAAAATCAACCAAAATGCTTAGGAAGGAGAGCAGGACTTGAATCTTTCACTTCCAAGCTTGACCTCTAGGGTTGTAATGCTAACAATCCATGGAAAGCTTTAGAAATCTTGTTTTGAATGCTCTTGGTTAGAGTATTTACAGTCTGACCTGTAATAGTGGTTTAGAGATTTCTTAAACCGAGCGATCTGATTTCAAACAACTAAACTGGTCAAACTAAACCACAAAAATATGGTTTAATCTGACCCAGTTTAGAAGGTTTAGGTCTAGCATGAGCTTTAAACTAAAGAAGTATAAAATCTATCTCCAAGTTGAAATTTCTACTAACATAACGTTATTAAAAAAAAATACTAGAATTATAAAAGAAACATCTATCTTTAAAATTAAAAAAAATATTGAGCAAGTTGAAGAAAAAGTTAAGCAAGTGCATCAATAATAGTATGAGTTTTGGACGTTTATTTAGAATATGAAAAGTTAAACATTTTAGACTTTTTATATTTGACGGCTTTTGGAATTTTGCCGGTGTAAGGGGCACAAACAATTGAATAGTGAAAACTAAACACTTAGGTGTTGTTTACTTGACACTTACCCGGTAAGTGCTTACCAAGTCAATTTACGAGAGCGATGACATGAATCGAGAGTCTTACCTTGTATGTAAGATTTGAAAGCCTACAAGGTAAATTGCTGCATACGATACTGTTTTGAAAGCCTAAAATATTGTCCGATATGATAGATGATAGTGTTTACTTTTACTTGTAAGCGCTTACCAGGTAAGTGTTTAAGTAAACGACCCGTTAATGTCCTGGATGGATCTTTTTTAATTGGGCCACAATAGTTGAGCATATAACATGGAAACTAAATATGGTTAGTGCATGTGCATTTTGGCGTCGGTTTGGTCCAAACCGCTCATGAAAAACTCAAAACGCATACCATAGACTGCAGGGTTTGGCTATTTTTTAGACGAAACCAAAATGCTAGACCACTTAAACTGCCAAAAGCGGTCTAGTCAACCGATTTAAGCAGTACAACGGTTTTTTTAACACCTTTAGTTCTTGGGTCAGAGTAAATAAAGTGAGAGACAGAAAATAAATTAAGAAAAGAAATGAGTTTAGAAACATAAAATGAGGGTCTCTAGGTAAAGAAACGATTTTAAGTGAGCTGATGAGTCCCAACTGATCAAACATAATTTTTGCCCAAACTTCTTGGACTTGAAGGATTTTTCACTAGCATGAGTGATTTTTCAACGGTGTGAATCTTCTCCATAAATATAGTTTGCTTCTCACCTAAACACTATACCAACTAAAAATACATACCAAGTGTTATTTTAAGAAGAAAATATAAATATGAAACTCGAAATTATACACACCAATGTTGGTCCATTTCTTCGGTTTGTCCTGTTGATAACTACCACTTCCACATCAATCAGATACAACTTTAAAACTTTAAGCTTTCTGGTAGAAATAATTGCAACTTTGCAAAAGTTGGTAACATAAAATAATATGGGAGTGTTTGGTTCGTATAAAGAAAGTTGACTTTGAAGGAATTAAAATGTAATTTGATGGAATTTGACCAAAGTGTTCATTGGTAAGTATTCAATTCTTTCACTTAAGCTAAAAAAATGATAAATTCCTTAAATTGTATAATTCAATAGAACTCAACAGATTCCATCAAGTTCATTCCACCGACAAAACATCAATAAGGCATTCGATCAATAGGATTTATCATTCCAATTCCTTTGAATTCGATAAATCAAATAAGACATTTGAACATTAAAACACTCGTTTTTTTTGCTTCAATTCACTACTAGCATGCTTATTAACTTCCTCACATCTATTATTCATGTAATTCAAGCTGTAATTTGAAACTTGATACTTAAAGAATACCTTAATTATGGTTCTAACTTGCTTAAGATATCTCTATTTCTTCTTTCATTTATTTGTTTTTGCGTATATTTTTCTAAATTTTTATTTAAAAGTATTTTCAACAAACACAAAAGAATTTATAAGCCTAAAAAATTGGTGAAAAAAATGGTATTCATTCCCATGTTGTACACGTGCTTGCATTATCGCCGACACCTAGCTTGGTGTAATTTATGAGAAAAACTTATCGAAGTGGATATGTGAATTATGAAAGTTAGGGGTATCCGTTATAAATCGGATAGTTTGTACAAACTATATGAATCAATCTCAACCATACATATACATGATTAATGATGTAGATTAATTAAGTTCCTAAATTCTCTCAACCACATTTGAAAAAAAACTGCCTAAAAATTAGGAGATACACAAAATCAATGGAAATAAATGGAAAATCAATGGTTAAGATTAGGTTTATAGAGTTTGTACAAACTACGTACTTCCCCATGAAAGTTAATATAAAATAGTTTAAAATAAAAACCAAATAAATATGAAACAAACCTGACGTCTAATCCGATAAATGCAACAACCCTGATCTATCCAACTTAAAACTCAATGCAAAATAATTCAATCTGACATCTAATCGGATCAAAGTTTTTGCAAACTATAAGTATTGAAAATTGATATTGGGTTGGCGTTAGAGGTGCACAAAACCGGTTTTTTAACTGAACCAGTTTTTTAAAAATCGGTTTTTTTATTAATCGGTTTTTTCTTAACCGGTTTTTTAAAAAAATCGGTTCGGTTTATTACCGGTTCGGTTTATTACCGGTTCGGTTTATTACCGGCTCATTACCGGTTTTGGCTACATTCCTCCCCTAGAACCCAACGGTCTGAAATATTTTGAAAAGAGCTTGTCTTTTAAAAAACCGGTTTTTTAACCGGTTCGGATAAAAACCGGTTAAAACCGGTTAAAGCCGATCCGGTTTTTTTCTCAACCGGTTAAAAAAAACCAGTTTCGGTTATTTTTTTCGGTTTTCGGTTAATCGGTTTTTTTGTGCACCTCTAGTTGGCGTCATGTCAACCCAATACAACTCAACCTGATATGCTTTTATTTCTTGCATTTAACTGCTTTTATTTTACCATATTACCATATTTAAAATGGTAAATTTCTTCAATAGATTAGATTGAAGATATACCTCCCATAATTCAAATATAATTAAATTTAAAATTTTCTTTTAATTTTTCTATCATCATACTTATCTAAAATGAAATCCTTCCAGAGATTTTGTTTTTATGTTTTCGGTTTCACATGGCAATTCCGTTTGAGTTTTCTGGTAGGTTCGAGTTTTCCGGCAGGTGGGTTTGAGTTTTCCGGCAGGTGCGTTTGAGTTTTCCGATAGGTGCTTTTGAGTTTTCCGGTAGCTGTGTTCAGTTTCACTTTCCTTCCTTCTTGGTTTCACGGTTATCATGTTCGGTTTCACCTCTGCTTTCATCGGTTTCACCATCGATGTGGTCGGTTTCACCTCCGGCTTGATCGGTTTCACCTCCAATGTGTTCGGTTTCACCTCCGGCTTGATTGGTTTTACCACTGATGTGTTTGGTTTCATCTCCGGCTAGATCGGTTTCACCTCCGGATTGCTCGGTTTCACTTCCGAAGTGTTTGGTTTCATCTACGACCATCATGTCGTTTCAGCACTGGTTTTCTTGGTTTCACCTCCAGGTTCCGGCTTGCTTGGTTTCGTTTTAAACGATGCCATCCTGATTATTAAGATTATGATGACAGCAAGAAAAAAGGGGTTTCCTTGTTTGTAGGGATCATGATTATGATTCGTTATTCCTAAATTGATATCACGCCAAAATGACGCCTATGCCCTTCCCATCCCCTTTTTATTAAATTTTAATTAAAAAGTATATTAAACTTGCCATATTACGTTTCTTTCATCTTGATCATTCATTTTGAAAATCTAAGGTGAATAGAAGGTTTGTACGGTTTGTAATATAAGAGTGGTTTACAAATGAAACCACCACTATATTACGTGTCACGCTCTCGGTTGTCCTCACGTTCACAACCAAAAAGTGGTTCACATTTGAACTTTCCTCTCTCTCTCTCTCTCTCTCTATATATATATATATTCTATATATATATATAGAGAGAGAGAGAGAAGTTCAAATTAGAAGTGCTAACTCTTTGGAGTAGCCGTCCTTATATATCGTATTAACAATTGAAATATGGTCGAAAGAAAAAAAAATACGAAGCAGAGAAGTGATCAACCAGATCATAGTTGACTATCAAAGCCATCATTATTGACCGATTTACGGAGGATGCGATTCACGGAGGGTGACCGGTCAAAATCGCTTTTATTAACCGGATTATTGGTGAAGATCACTTCTCTACTTCGTATTTTTTTGCATATATATATATATACCTATGTAGAGGGAGGTTCATTTGTAAACCTCAAATATCTTGTAAACCGTGTAAACCAATCCACACCATTGATTTTTAAAAACGTTTTCATATTTCCATAATCATTGACTTACCATATATATCACATTTTCATATTTTCTATGAATCCATATCATCCTTTGATTTTTTTGATCAAGGGCTACGATGGGTTCACAAAGTTTACAAGATATTTGAGGTTTACAAATGAACCTCCCTCTACCTATGTTATATATATATATATATATAGAGAGAGAGAGAGAGGTTCAAATGAGAAACATAACTTTTTAAGAAAACATGAGAAACAATTTCAGCCACTCATTCGGTCAATAAAGACGGCTTTGACCGGTCCCCCCTAATAATCTCTACCCTCCCATGAATCACGTCATTCCTCCGTGATCACGTCCACCATAACCGAAGATGAGTGGTTGAGATTGCTCCTCATGTTTCCTTAAATTGAATCGAAAATATACAACATTTGTATTCATATTATGAAACAAATTCATGGATGATATTCATCTTATGAAAAAAAAAATATATATGTGAAGCAACATATCAATTCTAACATTTGATGGAAAAAAATCATTAAAAAATTTATTTTTTAGTTGGTTTTTACGGGTTTTTACAAAAAAATGGTTTTTACATGAAGGCTCATATATATATATAATATGTGTGTGTGTGTGTGTGTGTGCGCCCAGTATATGTAAACATATTAACCCAACCAACCTGTACAGTTTGGTTTGGTTTGGATTGAGATATTTTAAACCATAAACATTGAGTTGGTTTTTTAAATACCTTCAACCTGATAAACAATAAGCTAGTTTATAAACGGAATTACTATTAGCATCCTTATAAATATCGGAATCAGATCATTCCGTACATTGGGAAAGTAAAAAGCAAAGTAAGGATCCAACTAGCAATTTATTTCATTTCCATCATTTCCAATTATACACCATGAATGACAAAAAAAAAAAAAAAGATGGTGTTTGTCATTTTTACAATGCTATACATTTTATCAATGATTTTATGAAATGAAACTAATTCATCACCTAACTTTTATCACATATTTTTTACTAATTTTATCAACTAACCTATCATATATAGCTTTGAATTGTTGCAACGGTTTTCTGCTTTCATTAAACATGTTTTTAATAAAATGTAACATAAAATTCACCATAAATAAACAAAGAAATAATATGTTAAAAGAAAAATACAAGGTAGAGTGGGTGTAATAATTAGGTAGGGAAAATTGAAGTGGGATTCTACTGGTATTGTTTCTAAGTGAACGTTGAAAAGGGAATTTGGATCGGATCCTATGATCCAAGCCCGTTAAAACCAATGAAGTTAATTTAAAAATTAAAACCATCATAGCAAGTTAATATTTGTTTACTTAAAAGTAAGTAAATTTATCTTTAATTAGTGACTTATAATTCTTGTCATGTTTTATTTTTTTAGAAGGTTCATCTACTATACTACATCCATTGCTACTTTGGAAATTAAATTACAGTCGTTTGAGATTAAGTTATGTAATAACCTTAGTTTTATCAGATAATTGAATTTATTATCTTGGGCTTTTTCTAATGAAAGTTGGGCTAATGTAGGTTTGGGCTAAAAAGCCTTTGTATTTAAGCATTGAAATTAGGGATTTTGAGAAGGGAGAAATAGTCATTTGCACAAATTCAAGTGTGTGTTCTTGGGTGTGAAGGTGGAAAGGGCAAGGAGAAAAGGGAGCTTCTTCAAGGTATGAAATTAAACCCTCCTTCATCTTTATCTTTATTGTTTTGCCCTAAAATTCATCAAAGGTTTGACCTAGAAGGGAAATCAATAGAGGTTTGAGTAATTTCATTAATCTAGTAGTAATTAACTTCAAGAACATTCATGAGTAGTATAGAATTGTTGGTTGAGTGGGGTATTGATACCATAGTTTATCTCTTATCATCTCCATGGATAGGCTTAATGCCAAAAGGGATTTGGATGAAATCCTTTGTTGTGGAATTTAATACTCTAATTACTCTTAAATTTCGACAAACCAAAGCTCCTAGAAGTGTGCAACCATTTTGGCCATTTTAGAAGGCTTAGTTTGGGTTGGAATTGGTTTTGGAAGCTGCCTCGGACTGCAGATCTCGACCCACAGGTCTGGGTGCATCCGCGGGTCAAACGGCGGGTGGGGGAGCCGCGGCTTGACCCGCCGTTTCCGCTGGAGGATTTTTATGAGTTTTGCATTTTGATTCATTTGAGCTAGAATTTAACTTAGGATGTTATTATAGGATTCCTAAGGGTTGTTTAGTCACGTTTGAGTCACTAATTCCTTAAGGATTCGATACTTAGGTGATTGTTCGGTTCGTAGGCTCGATCAAGTGGACGGGAAGAAGGTTGCGGATAAGGTGAGTCTTCCTAAACCAAGAATTATCGCATGTGGGTGATCTTTTACATCAAACAGGTTTTATAAAACTAAAGTAACTTGTATTTCATGATTTTCACCTTGCGATTTGGTTTTGAAATGATTGTGTGAATCTTGAAGTATGCGAATGCTTAAGCATCAGTGTGATATATGGATCCATTTACGAGAACCGTGAATTTGTTTCGGGTTCTTATGTTATGGGAGGTGTGTACCCATCAGTGTGGTCGTGTTAACGACATTAAGTGTGCTATTATCATATTTGTGTGTTTTCTAATCAAGTGGTTTACCTGAAAAGTTTCTTAACTAATGTTTTAAATAATTGATGAATTAAAGAGGGAACCTCACTAGGCAATGTGTCTAACCCTCGTTGTTTCCTTTCCAAAATTTAACTTTTCAGACAGGTTGAGTAGGACCGAGATAAGGAAGGGTAAGGAGCATGCGTGATTCGAGTTGAAGTTAGAGACCGAAGTCAAGGCCCTAGTTATCTTTTCTTTCCATTTAGACTTTCAGTTGTGTTTATTGGTGCGGATTTACTTGGTGAACACCAAAGTTTGAATTTATGTGTAAGTTGGAGGCTTTAAACTTCAAGCCGTTTATGCTATTTCCGTGTTTGACTTTGTTGGTTGTTTGAGGTCTTTACAAGTGGTATCAGAGCACCGGTTTAAGTGAATTAGGTATTAGTGAGGACCTAGTCTTAAACCTTAGAAGAGTGTGAACACAACTGAAAGAATAAGGGACCATAACATGGACTAGTGGGTTAGGGGGGGGGGGGGGCAAGAGGTTAAAGAGGTTGACATGTATAAGGAAATTTATAGTCACACCTGGCCAGTGTGGTTACAAAATTTCCGCGTATATGTATGTACCAAATGACCTTCTTTTGTTGTGGAACACTAAAGTGTATATTTTATTGTATCAGTTATGTCTGCGCGAACGACAAGAAGTCGCACCCGAGCCGAAGAAGAGGTGGAAGTTGAAGAGGTTCATGAAGATGAACCACTAGACACCCCTCAAGTTGCGGCAACTGTGCGAAGAACTCAGAAACCTCCAATGCCGAGGCAACCGGCGGAGCGAGGTAGAGGACGTGGTAGGGGACGCGGAAGGGGAAGGGGGAGGGCTACCGAAAGAGCCGCTACCCATGATGTGGGACCTCGACCCAAAGCAACCGTTCAACAAAAAGCTAAGAGTGTGGAAATAGTGGCGGAGCGGGAGGAAACCCAAAGTGAGGCCGCTAGTAACCCTCGAAACATGATGAATTTATCACGAAAGGGGATTTTGAGGATAAGATGGGGAAAATCGAGAAAGCATTACAATCACTTTTAAAGAAGCAAGAGGGCGAACCAAGTGAATCAACCAAGTCCGAGCCGACCGTGGCAATGCCCTTAGAAAAGGAGGTTGCGAAGATCAAGAAAGGATGCACTTATAAAGATTTCGCGGCATGCAAGCCCCGACATTTAAAGGCGAAAGAGACCCTGTACTAGCTATGAAATGGGTTATGGAAATGGAAACCGTTTTTGACACATGTCATTGTGAAGAAGAGGACAAGGTAGTGTTTGCTCGGTCTATGTTGAAATTGGAGGCTATTTATTGGTGGGAAATGGAGACAAGTGGGAAGGGATCGGAAGTGGCGCGATCTATGACGTGGGGAAACTTTGTGACCAAGTTCAAGGCGCAATTTTGCCCATTGGCGGCAACGAAGAAGTTGGAAGAGGAGTTCCTACGACTCGAACAAGGAAGCATGACGGTGCAAGATTATACAAACAAATTTATGGAAAAGGCTCGTTTTGCGGAGATTTATGTGCCAACGGAAAGCCGGAGGATTGAGCGTTACGTTTGGGGATTGAGGAGCAACATACGTGAGTTTGTAATGGCAAAGGATCCGACAACATTCCAAGCGGCAATCAACGCGGCGGAAATTACGGAAAGAGAGAAGAATCGCCAAGTGACGGAACGAGTCGGGGAAAAGAGAAAATGGGAAACTTCAAGTGGAGATTTGAGGAGACCAAAGACCGCTAGAGTGGAGCATCGCACCGCATCCAAGTGGGGAGCAAAACCGTGTGGAAAGTGTAACCGGATTCATCAAGGGGAATGTTTGGCGGATACCAATGGATGTTTCAAATGTGGAAAAACGGGGCATCTTGCGAGGAGTTGCCCAAACCTTCGTGCATGCTATAACTGTGGGGCAAATGATCACTTGAAAACCGAATGTCCACTATTGAAAAGGGAACCTAGAAGCGGATTTGGGGGAAACAAAGGCGAGGGAGCGGTAGAAAGGAAGGCGGAGCCAATACGCCCTAAGGCTAGAGTATTCCGCATGACCGCGGATGAGGCGGCCGATACACCGGAAGTTGTCACAGGTACATTTCTCGTAAATTCTATGTTTGTAAGAGTGATGTTCGATTTGGGAGCGGAACGCTCGTTTATTTCACCTATCTTTGCACGTAAGTTGAATATCCAACCTAGTCAATTAGAGAGTAAATTCGAAGTAGAAGCAGTTGATAATTACTTTGTAGAGATAAAGGAGGTGTTTGAGGGATGTCACATTAGGATCGAGGGACACGATTTTCCTATTCGTTTGCACCCGATAGGAATGGGGGAATTTGACGTTATCTTAGGGATAGATTGGTTGTGGAAATACGATGCTACGTTGGTGTGTGGGAAAAAGATGATTAAGATTCCGCTAGCAAATAAGCAAAAGATTGTGATTTATGGGGATCGTAGGAACCGTAAGTCATGTCTAATCTCCCTAGTGAAGGCCCGTCGATGTTTAAGCAAACGATGCTTCGGATTCTTAGCGTGTGTCCTAGATGTTAAAAAGGAGAAAGGTGTGATAGGTGATATACCCGTGGTTCGAGATTTCCCGGAAGTGTTTCCGGAGGACTTGCCGGGACTACCGCCCGCTCGTCAAGTTGAGTTTAGGATAGATTTGGCACCCGGAGCGACACCGATAGCTCGTGCCCCGTATCGTTTAGCACCTGCCGAAATGAAAGAGATGATGAGTCAACTACAAGAACTGCTTGAGAAAGGATTTATACGTCCGAGCACGTCACCCTGGGGAGCTCCGGTACTGTTCGTCAAGAAGAAGGATGGGTCATTGCGTATGTGTATCGACTACCGGGAATTGAACAAAGTAACAATTAAGAATAAGTATCCGTTACCGAGAATAGATGACTTGTTTGATCAACTACAAGGCGCCAGTTTCTTCTCAAAGATCGACTTAAGGTCCGGTTACCATCAGTTGAAGGTCAGTGAAGGGGACATACCAAAGACTGCATTCCGAACGCGTTATGGTCATTTCGAGTTTCTTGTCATGCCGTTTGGATTAACAAACGCGCCGGCGGCGTTCATGGATTTGATGAATCAAGTGTGCAAGCCATTTTTGGATAAGTGTGTGATTGTCTTCATCGATGATGTGTTAGTTTACTCTCGGAGTGAAGCGGAGCATGAGGAGCACCTTCGGGCCGTTTTGGGACTTCTAAAGCGGGAGAAGCTTTACGCTAAATTTTCTAAGTGTGAATTTTGGTTACGCGAGGTTCAATTTCTCGGGCACGTAGTATCAAGCGATGGGATTAAAGTGGATCCGGCAAAAATAGAAGCAATAAAAGGATGGGAACCCCCAAAGACACCATCGGAAGTACGAAGTTTTCTTGGATTGGCCGGCTATTATCGAAAGTTCATCCAAGATTTTTCTCGTTTGGCAACACCCTTGACGAAGCTGACAAGAAAGAACGAGAAGTTTGTTTGGGAGAAGGCTCAAGAGGCGGCATTCGAAACTTTGAAGGACAAATTGTGTAAAGCACCAGTACTATCATTACCTGACGGAGTGGATGGGTTCGTGATATTCTGTGACGCATCCAACTTGGGTTTGGGGTGTGTGCTTATGTAAAAAGGAAAAGTGATCGCCTACGCTTCCCGTCAGTTAAAGAACCATGAAAAGAACTACCCGACGCATGATTTAGAGTTAGCGGCCGTTGTGTTTGCATTGAAGTTGTGGAGACATTACTTGTATGGGGCCAAGTGTCAAGTCTATTCGGATCACAAGAGTTTGCAATACCTATTCCACCAAAAAGAGTTGAATATGAGGCAAAGGCGTTGGATGGAGCTCTTGAACGACTACGACTGCGAGATTTTGTATCACCCGAAAAAAGCCAATGTGGTAGCCAATGCGTTAAGTCGAAAAGAGAAGAAAGAGAGAACTAAAGTAGTCGCTTTGAGGCTTGCGGTGACTAATGATTTGATGAAGGACATCAAGAAGTGGCAAGAAGAGGCTCTAAAGGATGAAAATGTGAAATCGGAAAGAGTCGCGGGTCTAGTATCAACTTTTGGAGTCAATGGATTGGGTCTAAAAAGTTTTGGGGATCGGGTTTGGGTCCCTAAGGTGGGGGATTTAAGGAAAGTCATCCTAGAGGAGGCTCATCGAGCGAGATATTCTGTTCATCCGGGAACCAATAAGATGTACCGTGACCTTCGACGTAACTTCTGGTGGCCGGGAATGAAGAAAGATATAGCCTACTTTGTGGAGCGGTGTTTAACCTGCTTGCAAGTAAAAGCGGAACATCAAAGACCGTCAGGAAAGCTTCAACCTTTGGGTATACCGGAGTGGAAGTGGGAAAACATCACTATGGATTTCGTCACCAAATTGCCAAGAACGCCTAAGGGATTCGATGCTATATGGGTGATAGTGGATAGACTTACAAAGTCGGCTCATTTCTTGCCAATTAAGGAGACTTATCCTCTAGATAGGTTGGCCAAGCTTTATATCGCGGAGATAGTGTCAAGGCATGGAGTTCCTTTATCCATAGTATCAGATCGGGATAGTCGATTCACCTCGCAATTCTGGAAAAGTTTTCAACAACAGTTCGGATCTAGTTTGAAGATGAGCACCGCGTACCACCCCCAAACTGATGGGCAAAGTGAACGAACTATCCAAACGTTAGAGGACATGTTGAGGGCCTGTGTTATTGACTTTGGAGGTTCTTGGGAAGCGCATCTACCGCTGATAGAATTCTCTTACAATAATAGCTACCAAGCAAGCATCCAAGCCGCACCGTTCGAAGCTCTGTATGGCCGCAAGTGTCGTACCCCTCTTTGTTGGAACGAAGTTGGGGAGAGGCAATTGGCGGGACCGGAGATCGTGCAAGTAACCTCGGACAAGATAAAGGTAATTAAAGAGAGGTTGAAAGTAGCCCAAGATCGGCAAAAGAAGTATGCGGATGTGAGGAGGAAGCATATTGAGTTTCAAGTGGGGGATCTTGTGATGTTAAAAGTTTCGCCTTGGAAGGGTCTCATGCGTTTCGGTAAAAGAGGCAAGCTAAGTCCGCGTTACGTAGGACCCTTTCCCATCATTGAGCGAGTTGGTGAAGTAGCGTACAAGTTAGAGTTACCCGAGGAACTAAGAAGTATTCACCCCACCTTTCACGTTTCAAATTTGAGAAAATGTTTGGTGGATGAGGGCGCGGTAGTACCACTACAAGACGTGCAAGTGGATAAAAAGTTGAGCTTTGTGGAAGAACCGGAGACGATATTAGATAGAAAGGTGCGGAAGTTGAGGAATAAGGAAATCATCCTTGTGAAAGTGCAATGGAGGTACCATAAGGGGCAAAGTGCTACTTGGGAGAGCGAGGAGGAAATGAAGGAGAAATACCCGCACCTTTTCGCTTAGAAGGAATTCCGGGGACGGAATTCTTTTAAGGGGGGTAAGTTGTAATAACCTTAGTTTTATCAGATAATTGAATTTATTATCTTGGGCTTTTTCTAATGAAAGTTGGGCTAATGTAGGTTTGGGCTAAAAAGCCTTTGTATTTAAGCATTGAAATTAGGGATTTTGAGAAGGGAGAAATAGTCATTTGCACAAATTCAAGTGTGTGTTCTTGGGTGTGAAGGTGGAAAGGGCAAGGAGAAAAGGGAGCTTCTTCAAGGTATGAAATTAAACCCTCCTTCATCTTTATCTTTATTGTTTTGCCCTAAAATTCATCAAAGGTTTGACCTAGAAGGGAAATCAATAGAGGTTTGAGTAATTTCATTAATCTAGTAGTAATTAACTTCAAGAACATTCATGAGTAGTATAGAATTGTTGGTTGAGTGGGGTATTGATACCATAGTTTATCTCTTATCATCTCCATGGATAGGCTTAATGCCAAAAGGGATTTGGATGAAATCCTTTGTTGTGGAATTTAATACTCTAATTACTCTTAAATTTCGACAAACCAAAGCTCCTAGAAGTGTGCAACCATTTTGGCCATTTTAGAAGGCTTAGTTTGGGTTGGAATTGGTTTTGGAAGCTGCCTCGGACTGCAGATCTCGACCCACAGGTCTGGGTGCATCCGCGGGTCAAACGGCGGGTGGGGGAGCCGCGGCTTGACCCGCCGTTTCCGCTGGAGGATTTTTATGAGTTTTGCATTTTGATTCATTTGAGCTAGAATTTAACTTAGGATGTTATTATAGGATTCCTAAGGGTTGTTTAGTCACGTTTGAGTCACTAATTCCTTAAGGATTCGATACTTAGGTGATTGTTCGGTTCGTAGGCTCGATCAAGTGGACGGGAAGAAGGTTGCGGATAAGGTGAGTCTTCCTAAACCAAGAATTATCGCATGTGGGTGATCTTTTACATCAAACAGGTTTTATAAAACTAAAGTAACTTGTATTTCATGATTTTCACCTTGCGATTTGGTTTTGAAATGATTGTGTGAATCTTGAAGTATGCGAATGCTTAAGCATCAGTGTGATATATGGATCCATTTACGAGAACCGTGAATTTGTTTCGGGTTCTTATGTTATGGGAGGTGTGTACCCATCAGTGTGGTCGTGTTAACGACATTAAGTGTGCTATTATCATATTTGTGTGTTTTCTAATCAAGTGGTTTACCTGAAAAGTTTCTTAACTAATGTTTTAAATAATTGATGAATTAAAGAGGGAACCTCACTAGGCAATGTGTCTAACCCTCGTTGTTTCCTTTCCAAAATTTAACTTTTCAGACAGGTTGAGTAGGACCGAGATAAGGAAGGGTAAGGAGCATGCGTGATTCGAGTTGAAGTTAGAGACCGAAGTCAAGGCCCTAGTTATCTTTTCTTTCCATTTAGACTTTCAGTTGTGTTTATTGGTGCGGATTTACTTGGTGAACACCAAAGTTTGAATTTATGTGTAAGTTGGAGGCTTTAAACTTCAAGCCGTTTATGCTATTTCCGTGTTTGACTTTGTTGGTTGTTTGAGGTCTTTACAAGTTAGGACTCAAACCTGAATATATGAGATATTCCACCATATCTTCCTAGGCCTTTTGTCAGTATGCCATCACCCTTGTGGTTCTAGACAATGTGTTTGACGTACATAAAATTGATCTTGTAATCATTTGATAATATTTGGTACGTAAACATGATAAGACAAAAAAAAAAACATAATTAAACTAGACATGACTGAAAAAAATATGTTGTGTCTAGGAGGGGTAGATTTATTTTTAATACATTAAAGAGGAATAAGCCCCCGTTAAATATTAAAAAGTGAAAATTTTTAAGGTTAAGTTTTTTTTTGGTAATTTTTACCATAGTTTTCCAGTGAATTTTCGTATGGGACACCATCAACAAAAAATAATATCTCGTAATCAACCAAAAAAATCTCTCAAAATCGTCAAAAAAGCGAAATCTCTTGAAATCAACCAAGAATACTTTAAAAATGTCTCGAAATGATGGAGTTAGGCTAAAAATATATATAATTTACGAGTCTTTAATCTGTCTTAAAGGTGCCCCATCACAAAGTAATCTTGGAACCGTCACTATTGTCTAGTGTCTGGGACTAGACAAGACTAGCCGAAAAAGCTTCTCTAAATGTTGTGCAATGATTCAACATGATGGTTGATTGTGGCGGAAACTAAAGTTGTTGGCGGTGGTGTTGGTGATAGTGGTAGGGTAGAGGCAAGTAGTGCTCGATGATTGACATACTTGGTTGTAGAGGATGTGGAGGTAAGTTGATATAAACCAAGGAAATGAATATCCTTTAGCATGAGGGATTAATTAGTTACAAAACAACATATCATGATTCTTCTTTTGTAATTAATGAAGTTTTGCAACCATTTCTGTAAATTACCCTTCTTTTCAATACTAATATAGGATGTAAAATGTAACGATTTTTCAACACAAAAGAATATTAAGTTACAACTATTTAAGTTGATATTGTTTCTATCATTATCACCACCACTTCATAATGGTTTCAATGCTACTACCTCATCCATCACATCTACAACTGCAATGAGCCATCTCCACCACCACCACCAACGACTACCACTACCACCACCACCAGCATCTCAACCATCAACACGTTTGTTGCATAACTTGTATCCACCTATCACCATCGCTTCTACTCCAACCACCATTCTGCAACAATCTACATCATGCCTCTATCGCTTCATAATGATCTTACAAACCGAATAAACCATAGCTTTTCTTTTGTACAAATGGGTTTTTCTCTTCAAAATACCATCGATTATATCGAAATCTTCATTCAAATTTAGTACCATTATATATATGTATATATTTATTTATGAACCTAGAAATTGTGTAAACATATTCATAAATTTAACTATTTAAAGAATTACTTGATTTCGTAATTTATAACTACCATATGATTTATAAAATTATCAAATAGTTTTTATGAACAGTTTGTCTAGTCATATCCTATTTAGTTCTAGCCTTACCAAACACAAGATGAAAAACGTATTTTAAAGAGTTTGGTACAATAACTTCGAAAGAATTGAACGGAAGCCGTATGAGGTGAAAATCTCATGTACGGTTCTGTAGAGTGGCAGTAAGGGTGACCGAGTGGGGATAGCATTTCTCTCCTGCATGTCCATGGAGTTTTGAAAAATCCAAAAAAAAAACTTATTTTTAAATTTAAATAAAAAATGTAAAATTAGACAAAGCGTATTTAAACAAAATTGTAAACATCATTTTGTTTCAAAGAATGCAAAAAGAAAAATTAGAATATGGCCCCCAATGCAACACCTTGTATATCCATCCATCCATCCAAAGGACAAGGATCAAACACTCTACATTTGTACACATTATGCCCAAATACAAGGAAACAAACTCTTTAACTATATATCTTCTAAACGATTTAATTAAGTGTCTCCTCTAGGTGTCACGAAAACGGGTAACCTTCGTCTCGTCTTAACGGTTGGAAAATACACAATTTGATCTTCTTCCGCAACCCACGTGTAAGTCGTGACGAGATGATGAAGAAAAATACTGATCTCGAGCCGCGAGAACTCCAAACCGGGACATAACCGTTGTCCACCACCAAACGGTGTAAACTTGTTGCTACTAACACTTGCTCCCGTTCTCTACACACATTTACGGATTTCATGAAAATACAATAAATGTATAAACACAACCAAATCAAACAAACTCAGTATATCTTATTTGGAATAGTGTGCAGGTAAGATGAAAATGCACTAAATGTATAGATTTTGACCATCAATTATTTACCTCCCATCTCCATGGATCAAATTTGTTGGGATTTTCGTAGTTTTCTTCATCCATATGAACGGAAGTCAACGATGCCAAAACACACCATCCTTTCGGGATCAAGTAGCCTTTGATTTCTACGTCTTCGAGAGCTTTTCTCCAAATCGCATTGATGATATTTGCCATCCGAAGAGTTTCACTTATCACCTAAACATTAGATCCATTAAGAATAAGACCATCTTCAACAGATTCTTCAAAATAGAGAAAATATAGCTTTTGAAGTTTTTAGTATGTTTTTTTTACTCCAATAGATTCTCTAAGCGTCTGGTAAAATTGGGGGAAACAGTCTAAAATCTTTATATTTGATTTTCTTTTTAAACTTTTGTGATACTAAATTTATTTGATATTTAAATAATATAATTAATGTTGAAATATCTAAAATAAGAAACTTTTATAGAGCTTTTAACTTTCTATCCTCATTTTGGAGAAATTATAAAGAATATGTTGGAGATGCTTGAGGCTTTTCAAACATCTGAATGAAACTTACGCCTTGAGTAAACGGCAAAGACACGTAATCAGTCCATGAATACTCTTCGCACAATTCATCCTTTCGCTTCTTTAACTCGTCGTTTTCCTCCTGCAAAAATATATACAATCGGGTTTAAAACATACATCATAAGATCTTCAAGACCCAATCGCATTCAATAACACGAGTTACAGACCACAAGACGAGCGAGAGCCGCAGGATTATCACTAAGGAATTTGACGGCGAGGGTCATGATCATGGGCACCGAGTCCTCCCCGGGGATCATCATCTCGATAACGTTCCCACTAATGAAATCCAACGGCAGTCGTTGCTGACTCCCGTCCGATTCTCCGGTATCCCTTAACAACACATCGATGGCATCGTTTGGTGAATCTGAACCCTTGGTTTCGTTCTTCTCCATTGCCCTTTTCCGATCATCTACCATCTTTCTCACCATCTTTAACATTCTCTCCTTAGCCTGCAAACAAACAACAGTATGTCAAACACTGTCACGATCCACTAAGATTTAGCATTGCGTTATACTTCAACTGATAACGGATTACCTGAAGAGATTTATACATTTGGAAACCGGGAAGTTTGATTGGTAAACAAATCAAACCTTTGATGACTTCCATGAATTCCTTCTTGAGGAACTCCATTTCCTCACCTGGCTCCACACTCATCAACACCCTCACGAGAACTTCGAACGTGATCTGTATCACAAGTAGTCGAGCTAGTGAGAAATCTTTGTCGTTTACCCATTAACGAACTCTGAACAAGCAACGTGATACAATCATAGGAAAATGAAAATAGAGATGCAAATTCATGTAGATGTTGAAAAGGAATCACCACCCACATCAAAACTCAATATAAAAGGCAGCAATCTTTGTGATCTTGATGAAAATTGTATGATGATAGGTTCATTTCACTACAACAAAAACTGTTTTTATAGGATACCAAATATGTCTAAATGTCTTAATAAACTGCTTTTAAGAAGGTTTATAGGACCAAACAATTATGTAGCGTATGTAAAGGTGTTACCATAGAGAGAGACGAAGAATCATGTGAGAAAAAGAGTTAAATTGAGAAGCGTAAGAAGGGATCTGGACCCTTGATCACTTTTAAAAGAGAATTAATCCAGTGCATCTTATTAGTGTTGATCTTCGACTAGGATTGATCCAAGGATGGAGATCTTTTCTTACCCTCCTCACCAATAACTTCACTTCTCACTGGAACCCAACCCATATCAAAGAATGGTAAAACATATTTGAACATTCTAACAAGTTTTTATAAAACTTGCGAAATAAAGTGCCATGTTAGGTTTTCTATACGACACTTTTGAGAAGTGTCATGTTTTTTATGAGAATTCTTTCTTATAAGACACTTTCAAATAATAGTAAAAAGACTAACAAGATACTTTATTTCAAAACTATTATAAAAACTTGTTACGACGCCCAAAATCGTCATATCAATTTATTGTAACACCTTCACATGAGAAAGATAATTTTACCTCCACCATGATAACCGTGGGACCGGTGCGGTGGGGGCTCCCCCAGAGGGTGGCGTATACCCTTCACATGAGAAAGATATATGTTTGACCCTATAAACTTAAGGCTTTTTTTGTATAAAGTAGTGATGAATTCTAAACAAAAGTGAAAGGCTCTACCCTTTTGGTTTCATCTTGAAGGTAAAGAGGGTGGAGGGAGTTTTTGCGATCCATCCAAGACGACAATGTGAGCTTCACAGAGTTCTCGATATCTTTGGTGATACGAGCTTTGAAATGAGGAGACCTCAGGAAACCTCCGATAATGGCATGCAATCTCTTCTGTAAGCCGCCATTCATTTGCAGTATCGAAGACTCACCAAGTAACTCGATCACAGATTTTGGATAACTTGGTATGAAAACGTTGCCTTGATTTTGTAAAATGACCTTGTTCACATCCGGGTCGGTCGACACGAAAATCGGCCTACCCAAAATGTGTGTCTTGAACACCTTCCCATAACTATGAGACATGAAACATACATCTTGTCTTTTAGGACTAAAAAAGTAAGAAATTTTGTAAAAATGTAACGATTTGCATAAGTGGCATAACAAGAGGGGGGTCTATAAAAATTATAAAGAAATACTCTATAAAAAGTTAAAATGACACAAATAACCCTCACTTAACGGACTAGTTTAACGAAGTTACCGTTCAGGGACCATTTTCATAGTAAAATACAAACAGTAAGGACGTTCAATGTACTTATTGGAATTTAAGGACCATTTTCGATTGTTAGGTGCTTATTGAAATTTAAGGACCATTTTCGACTGTGAGGTACCTATTGGAATTTAAGGACCATTTTCGATTGTCGAGTGTAAGCTACAGGGACCAAAACTGTAGTTTACTCAAAGAAGTATAAACCAAAAAAAGAAATATGGCGTCCAAATAAAGCAAAACTTGCAGCTAAGAAACCAAGAAGTACCGTTTTAGATTTTGATAATTTCACCTTTGGAAAAGTAATTTACCATTTTTTCCCAAAATAGTACAACTATAGAATCACATTGTACAACCCCCTAATGCATAGGGGACCAAATTGGCAAATTTTGTTGCGGAATTCTTCAAGACCATCCTTAATGGGAGACCCGATGGCATCGGCTTGGCCATCGGGTCCACTGGGTACTTCGGCTACACCGCTGCGAAGGCATCGGGTTCCAACACCCCCCACTCCATTGGCTGCTACAACCCGAGACAAATACGAAATACACCACCCCATCCCACCCCCACCCAAACCCTCACCTCCTTTCTCTCTCTTGTTTCTCTCTGTCTTTCTCTTCTTTCTCTCTCTTATTTTTTTTCTTTTTCTTATTAATTATTTAGGCTTTGTTTGGCAAGCATAAGCTAGCAGCTAGCTTATAAGCTAGTCCATCCAAACATGTGCCAGAAAGCTAGCTTATCAGCTAGCTTTTTGAAACGCTACTTTGAGTAGCTTATGAGGAGCTTATTGTAGCTTTTTCCAATTATACCCTTATTAATACTAATTATTAAATTCAAATATACCCTTTTTGATCATTTTACATACTCATAAGCTAGTTTTTGCCAAACATAATTTGTTCAACAGCTAGCTTATCAGCTACTAGCAAGCTTATCAATCAACAGCTAGCTTATCAGCTATCCGCTAGCTTATCGGCTACCAGCTAGCTTATAAGCTACGTTTACCAAACATAGCCTTAATGTATGGGTTGATTGGTAAACCATTATGGATGGATTGAGTTGGATTGAATTGGTTTGCGTAAGATAGTGAAAAGCTGATGTAGCGCCGATTTGGCGATTGAGTTCATTAGGTAGATAGTCTACTATTAAGGATGGTCTAAGAAATTCTTAGATTAATAAATTCTTAAAAACAAAAAATAACTGATTTGAAAATACCAAAAAAGAAAATTTCAATAATTTTTATCTAATTTTTTTCAAAATAAAACAATATAATCAAAATCTCAGGAGGAGATTACATTCTATAACAACAGTTTTCTTCAGTTTTGATATTATGATATTTTTTAAATTTATTTAGTGCTTCGATGCATCATAGTCCAGCAAATTTAATATAATTTTCTATTTCCTTCAAAATAAATATAATTAATTAATGCATCTTTTAACTTTTTTTTAAGGGTATCCGACGCTTTGCCCCGACTAATCTCGGCAAGGTTCACCAACAGCTAAAGCATGCTATCCTGAGTTAATCCCTAGTAGCCACAATCTGGAAGCGCCTAGATTCGAACCTGGGGTAGAAGGGTTAACTAACCAGTACGCCACAGCCTTGTGGTTATGCATCTTTTAACTTGATCGAAATATTAATCATATAAGAGTTTCCTCTACCTTCTCATTTCTAAGGTCATGTTTGTTAATAATTTAGCTGTTGACTAATAAGATAACTAGCGATTGATAAACTAATTAGTAGTTGATAAGCTAACTTATGAACAAATTATATTTGACAAAAACTAGCTTAGGAGTATGTGAAATGACCAAAAAGAACATGTTTGAATATAATAATTAAAATTAATAAGTGTATAATTAGAAAAATCTACATAAAACTCCAAAAAACTTCCTCTAAATATCAAAAAGTTGGCTAGCTACTTTTTATACATCCAAACATATATAAAAAAATGCCTAAATATAAAGAACTCTGTTTTTTTTTTTTTTACATTTCAGAAAGTACTTGGAATATTCTTTTAATACAAGAAAAAAAAAAAAAAAATTCTTTATTTGAAGATGCTATTTTGAAGGTGGTAGAAGCATTTTTAATAAATTCCTTAAAATTTATTCAAAATTAAAATTCAGAAGTTCTATGAAAAAATTACATTGAACTTAAATAGTTATAGCATTGAAATATATCACGTATTTAATAAAACATTAATTTTTCTCTTGTAGACATTTAACTATAATTTTTTTTATTAATATAAAATAATTTTTTCTCATGCTATTTTAAATTTAGATTTTTTTAAACGCCAACTTAATTAGTTGTTAATATACATCTTAGATTAGAAAGGCCTTTGTCTAGGTTCGAACCTAGACTTCTACTCTAAGAGTGTGACTCCTTTACCGACCAAACTAGCCTCGGTTGGCATTTTTAAATTTAGATGATGCATTCTCTTTCCAATTTTTTCCGGTCCCAAAAATCTAAATTATTCAAATTAAAAATCCATAAAAAAAATTCTCAATATCCTTTATTTTAGAAAATCTACTAAAAATAATCTCACATCATTGTGGTGGGGATGATGTAATGCACTTTTTATCAATTATTTTAATAGTATTGAAAATACAATGACCAATTTTCATTGTTTTATTTAGATTCCTTCACTTTTTAGATTCAATTTGACCACTTTAATTTTGACAATTATTCATTTAATAAAATCATAATTAATTCTGATCCATAACGGATACCAATAAAAAAGTTTCTTTTTATTTTATTTAAATAAATAGTAAAAGTAAAATCTTGAAATGAAAAAGCAGAAAAGTACAAGTGAAAATGCACAAAGTCCAAGCATGCAAAGCATAATGACTTACAGAGACTTTCGTTTTTCCATAAAAGTGACAGGCCGAGATGTGTATCCAGAGGCAATGAACTCTATCGTTTCTCCGATCAACGGCCACCCGGAGCTGCCACGTGGCGGTTGCCGGCGGTGGCCACCACCACCACCACCACCCTCCTCAGCCTTCAAAACCCATCTCTTTATGATCATCTTGTATAAAAAGCATCCAAGAAGCATAAATATGGAGATTAATTCCCAATTTCCAAATACCCATTTCATTTTTTTTAATGTTTTTTTTCTTAAGAAATGGATTGAATAATCCAACTAATAAGAAATGGTGAAATGAAGAAATGAAGAAATGAAGTGTGTGTGTTTGAGGTGGGAATGGAAATCTAAAAGGAGGAGAGAAAGGAAGAGGCTTTTTGGGTAATGAAAGTGTGTGTGTGTGTGTGTGAGAGGTGTAGTTCATCTTGACTTTCTGTTTTTTTTCTTTCCCTTTTTATTTGATATATTTTTCTTTAAACTCCAATCTTTAATGGTAATCATTTTTTATGGTTTTTTTATAAGTTTCATCTAGGCTTTGTTTAGACTACGGCTATGTTTGGCAAACTAGCTGATAAGGTAGCTTATGACTGATAAGATAGCTGGTGACTGATAAGGTAGCTGGTGACTGATAAAGTAGCTGATGAATAAGTTACGTTTGACAAAAACTAGTTGATTAGGTAGCTTATGACTGTAAAAGGACAAAAAAAGACATACTTTAAAATTAGTAAAGTAGAAAGTAGAAGGATATATTTGGAATAAAAAAGATAATAAGTGTCATAATTACAATAAGTCATCAAAACGCTTCTCAAAGTAGCTTTTCAAAAAACTAGCTTATAAGCTAACTTATAAGTCAGCTTATGGTCCATCCAAACATGTAACTAACTTATAAGCTACCTTATTTTTACCAAACGATGCCTACATCTTTGGCAATTTGAAACTAAAAATTTGATCGTCTGAGACTAATCTTGGTCACAAGATGTGTACGAAGAGATTCGAACCTGGGTTAATGGGATACCATCAACATCCCCACACCTCTTACCACTACGCCACAAGCCTTGTGTGTGGTCCAACGGTTTCGTCAGGTTTAAAAAGTAGACAACGTGTTTGATTTGGTTTGATCTATGGTTTTGACGTTTTTTAAAGTGGTATGGATTGAATCGACTGTCAAAATTCATAGTGGCGGACGCAAAAAAATTTGTTGAACGGGTGCACTTTTTTGAGAATAATCCACTTTTTCAAATTGAATCTACCTTAACCTTTTGAGTAAAAGATAAGACTATATCCTATCCACGATGCATTTTTAGTTGAATTCAACGTTACGATTTTTTGGTTGATTTCATAAAATATTTCAACTTTTAGTATTTGATATTGATTGCCTATGTTTTTTTATGTATTTTCAATTAGTTTTATTATGCATTTAGAACTCATATGAGCCACAAGGCTGTGGCGTACTGGTTAAGGCTTATGGGAAAAGTGGCTAGTTAACCCTTCTAACCCAAGTTTGAATCCATGCGCTTTCATATTGTGGCCACTGAGGATTAACTCAGGACAACATGATTTAGCTATCAGTGAACCTTGCCGGGATTAGTAGGGGGAAAGCCTCGGATACCCTTTAAAAAAAAACTCGTATGATTAAATAGAATATTTTGCAAACCAAAATTAATCATGCATTTTATTTCACTTTCTTATTAATTTAAATTATCAAGTAAGAATCATCAAATCAATGGTTAAAATCAAATTAGAAAATACAATCTAACAAAAATAACAATCATAAATTGAATGACTAAAAAATCAAATTAGAAAATACGTTCCAATAAGAATAACAATTATCAAATTAAAAAATACAATATAACAAGATTACAAAAAGTTTATGATAATACAATATTATATAAAATTAATAAGATATTTGATATGTTATTTAAGAATTTATTGATTTTTTAGTAATTAAGAAAAAATATATATGTAATTGATAGGGTATTAAATATGTTATTTAAGGTGATAAATAATTTCAACATTTAGTATTCGATATTGATTGCCTATGTTTCTTCAATTTGTTTTATAATGCATCTAGAACTCATATGATTAAATAGAATATTTTGCAAACCAAAATTAACCATGCATCTTATTTCACTTTCTTATTAATCTAAATTATCGAGTAACAATCATCAAATCAATGGTTAAAATTAATTAAAAAATAAATTGTAACATAAATAACCATCATCAAATGAATGCTACATTCGAACAAGAATAACAATTATCAAATTAATGACTAACATCAAATTAGAAAAAAAATACAATATAACAAGATTAAAAAAAGTTAATGATAAATACAATAATATATAAAATTAATAAGGTATTTAATTTGTTATTAAATGCTAATTAAGAATTTATTGATTTATTAGTAATTAAAGAAAAATATATATGTAATTAACAGGGTATTAAATATGTTATTTAAAATAGAATATTTTGCAAACCAAAATTAACCTTATTTAAAATAGAATATTTTGCAAACCAAAATTAACCATCTATCTTATTTCACTTTCTTATGAATCTAAATTATCGAGTAACAATCATCAAATCAATGGTTAAAATCAAATTAGAAAATACAATCTAACAAGAATAACAATCATAAATTCAATGACTAAAAAGTCAAATTAGAAAATTCAGTTTAACAACAGTAACAATTATCAAATTAATGACTAATATCAAATTAGAAAAATACAATATAACAAGATTAAAATAAGTTAATGATAAATACAAGTTAATAAGTAATATAATTTGTTATTTATAAATTTATTGATTTTTTAGTAATTAAGGAAAAATATATATGTAATTAATAGGGTATTAAATAGGGGGTTGCTATATGCACCCAAAAAGTGCATCGGGAATTGAAAAAGTAGCATCGAGAATTGAAAAAGTAGCATTTGACGTTGACATGTGTGTGTATGACGCATTCACTTTTTGGGTGCATTTGGCAAAAAGTCGGGTGTATTTAGCAATTGCCTATTAAATATATTATTTAAGGTCATAAATTATTGGGTTTCAAAAACTAAGGCCAATAGGATTTAAACCCACAACCTCCTCTACAAGGGGGCTAATACATTAAGAATGCGCCTGCAACAAACTTTTGTTATATCTTTTTGGTCATTTTACACACACATGAGCTAGTTTTTGTCAAACATAATTTATTTATAAGTTAATTTATCAGCTAGACACTTACTATCTAACTTATTGACTATCAGGTAACTAATCAGCTAGCTTATCAAACTTAGCCCAAATATATATTTTGAATAATTGGTTACTTCAATACATGCTTTTATAGGCAATCGTCTAACATAGTGATGGCAAACGGAACCGAACCGAACAAAAAAACTGGACCGAACCAAAGACAAAAACAGTTTAGGCCCGAACCCGGTCCAAACCGGTTTACAGCCCGCGGTCCCGGACCGGTTTAGGTATTTTAAGGATTTTCTGGTCCAAACCCGGTTCAAGCCCGAGCCGGGCCAAAACCCGGTCCCGAACCGGTTCAAGCCCGCCCCGCCCGACCCAAGCCCGGCTTTTGGCCCTCACTATCCTAACTTACCTCTATCACAAAAAAAGTCACAAGACATTATTGAAACTCTCCCGAATATTTAATGTCAAACAACCCCACCGACATTTCTTATCAAATTCAAGACATCTCTTTTTACCAATATTGCCACCATCGTGGTTGAGTGTTCACATGAATTTCTTTATACATGTTCTTAACTTACATTTTTGGGATGAAAAATACCATTTTGGGACTTTAAGGAGTCATTTACTAAGCGTTTATCAATATTATTACTTTATTAATTCAACATGACTAAGATTAAGAAACTTATTAGATAAGAGACATGGTCTGAGTCAAGAATCGAGACTCTTATCACGGTAAGTGTGAGAAAATGACTCTTCAACTTAAAATCCTTACTGTTAATCTATTTTCAAGACCAAGAATGTTACACGATAAGATACTTGAAAGCACGAAAAATTGGCCTTGAAAATCATGCCAAAAAGACAAGATCTTAGAAGTTTCCGGTTGTAGAATTTTTTTGATGGATTGCTTCATTTTGGGATTAAACGAGTGAGGGAAAGTGGTCTCGTCTGTATATATACAAACAAGCGTGTAAAATTGTCAAAGTTGAAGAATAATAGTATCATTTGGTATTTTTATCCTGGAAAATCTAAAGCCAACAATAAATTTCACATAATAGTGTTACAGTATACACTCCTTAGATGAGATGCACTGGATCAATCCCATATCAAGCGCAATTCATGGAATTTCAGATTAATTGTGATCAATGGTCCAGATCCCTTCTTTTCTCACCCTTCTCACCTTAACTCTTCTTCTCACACGATCCATTGCCTATATATACACATACAAAGTAGGGTTCATACGAGAACAATACCAAAATATGGTCGAATCACAGTTAAACTTTTTGGTAGCATTTTCCAAAAAGTTTGTTAAATAATATATATAAATATCAACTTTGAGCTATAATTAGTACAAGAGACTAAATTTTAGTAGCATTTTCCATATAAAAGAATCAGACAAAATCCACAGAAAAAGGTCATCTCAAGATCATGTAACTAAACAAAAGATGCAACTTAAAAAGATCATGGCTGCTTGAGTTTCAACTTCTGTTTGAAGCTGCAACAGCTTCTTCATGTCCAACTTTATAAAATGAGCTCATTGTAGTGATACCAACCGCAGCTCCAAACAGCGATGCCCGTGAAGATTTCAATATCCGAACTTGTACATAATCGCCCACTTTCGGGTTTCGGTCCCCATCGCCATCCACCCAATCGGGTACGGGTAAATTACTAAAAATAACCCTATGCCCTCTATCGCTCTTCCCAATAAGCTCTGTTTCAGGAGCTCTCTTATTCGGTCCTTCAACCAACACAAGCTGAATACTGCCGATTTGGGAGTCGAAACACTGACCCGTACTCTCACGAAAAGCTTCGATAAGCTCCGTTAGTCTCCTCTGTTTTACTTCCTCGGGAACGTTATCGGTGTAATTTCTATGAGCATGGGTTTTCTCCTCATGCTATATGCAAACATGTATGCCATATCATAACCAACAGCCCTTACAAGGCTTAAAGTGTCTTTGTGTTCCTCCTCTGTTTCATCACAAAAGCCTGTGGAAAGAAATTACTCAACTTCTAGAAAATGGTATAAATATAATAACATATAATACTCAAAAACATACACTAAGCAAAAGTCGGTTTTATAGGAGGCCAAAGATGTCTGAATGTCCTAATAGACTGTTTTACAGGACTAAACAATCGTGTTCTATGTAAAGGTGTAATAAAAAGTTTATAGGATACTTTTGACCGTCCTAACAAGTTCTTTGAGACACTAAATTAAGTGTCCTATACTCCTATTAGGCCGTGCGTACCCCCGCCGGCGGGATCCAGATTTTAAAGCCGGCGGCTTCTAGGTTGGGCGGGCATGGGGTACGCCGCCTTGGAGCTCGGCGCGGGCTCCAGGTAAATCGGGTTCTACAACCCGCTACTTTATGTGTGTGTTGTGTGTGAGAAGGTTGAGAGGGTTGGGTACGGGTTGTAGAGGGTTGCAGAGGCTTATGAGAGGGTTGAAAAAAAGCTGATGTGGAGCTGATGTGGCAGTGCAGGTTGGGAGGGTTGGGAGGGCTTATCATCCACCGCTACTGATAGCCTTAGTTTTTTATATGACATTATTTGGAAAAAATGTCTTATAAGAAGACATAGGACGTTTAAAAGTAATCTATCAACTTATCGTAGAACTTTTTTGTAGAACGCACAATTACTTGGTCCTATAAACTTAAGTCATATAAAAACGGTCTATTAGAACATTCAGGATCTGTTTGTTAGCAACTTAATGAGCTTAATAGGACTCACAGCTTATTGAGTCAGCTATACATGACTGTTTGGTAGGGGATTAAAGATATAGAAAGTGGCTTATTTAGTAAGCTTTTAAGGGGGAGCTTTATGCAGCAAGTTTTCCAAACCTGCCCCTCTCAATTATAAAACAAGCTATTTCCATCTATGAGAACCCTGACAAACAAAAACTTCTCAATTTATACAGACAAATTAATGCATAAAGACAACTTTAGACATATATGGCATTTATTGAAGCTGATTTCATTGTAGTGATGTTAAAGAGAATTAAGATGATATAAGTATAACATTCATATATTAACACAACACTAGAGGATTCTTACCGCATATGAAATCGCTTGTTAATCCAACATCTGGTATTATATTCCGTATCTTGTGCACAAGCTCTAAATATGCTTCTCGTGTGTACCCCGTCTCATTCTTTCAAGCATGTTGCTTTTTTCCCGATTGTGCAGGCAAATGAATGTTCTTGCAAACATTGTGCCGGTCCCGCATTACATATAGCAACTCATCCGGGAAGTCTTTCGGTGCGGAGAAGTGTACCGAAACCGCATCTCCGGGAACTCCAACGAAAGTCTATCCAAAAGATCGGCAAAACGCAACCCCACACTCTTCACCTTACACTTGCTCGAAAACCCGTCACTTAGCTTCCAATCCCGCCAGCCTCAACCTCCTCAACGCCCGCATCGTTGTAACTATTCACGTTTTGACCGAGAAGGGTGACCTCTTTCACGCCTTCCAATTGAAGCTCCGCCACTTCTTTGACTATTGATTCGACGGGCCGAGACCGCTCTCGGCCTCTAGTGAACGGAACTATGCAAAAAGAACACATATTGTTACAACCCCTCATCACCGAGACGAAAGCGGAAATGGAATCTTTAGAGATGCGAACAGGGCTTATGTCGGCGTAGGTTTCTTCGAGGGAAAGAAGGGTGTTGATCCCTTTTTGACCGTTGTCTACGTCTTCTAGTAAACGTGGCAAATCCCGATATGCATCTGGCCCACAAACAACGTCAACCATTTTGTCTGCGTCTAATATCTTGTCTTTTAATCGCTCGGCCATGCAACCGAGCACGACTACTTTTGGAGGACGCAGAGATTGAGACCGACCGGTTTTAACGTTGCTCTTCCAGTGCCTTTTCAAGAACCAGAAATAGTTAAGTCGCTGCCATACTCTTTGTTCAGCATTGTCCCTAATCGCACACGTGTTGATGAAGATTATCTCGGCACTTTCGGGCTCGTCCACTATTTCATCGTATCCAGCTTTTTTCATAACAGATAAGACGATTTCCATATCATTTACGTTCATCTGGCATCCATACGTTTCCTGATAAATACGACTTCTTGGAAGAGCTTCAGAGGAAATAACAGCGCTAGAAAGGGCAAAAAAACAAGAGTATGAGTTATTTAAAACGACAGTGTTACCATATGAACATTTTTTATAGCATCCCTTACAAAACAATGTTAAATATGTACATAAGAGAAGTGATTAGATGCATTGAATAAGGTTCTTAAGATCATTAAGACAACATCTTTAGAAGTATCCGGCCCTAAAAAGACACTGCAATGCCAAACCAAGCAAACCAGTATATCCCACCTAGAGGAAACACTACAATTTCTTGATAAATAATATATCTTACTCTTACATACAAAGGCTTTTACAATTCACTCAAGATTTGCATGGTGCTTGTTTGTAGAGAGACATCTAGTAAGTTTTTTGGGAATTCAAGTTGTGTTTGGTATGTGGACGGGACTGTACTAGATGTGCGAGAGTGAGGTAGGCAGGCGAAAAGAATTGTGCAAGGTTTTAATTTGACATGGATAGTTTAGTAATTTACCAATCCTGTCTTCATCTCTTTGATTTTTATTGGGGGGTGGGCTAAATGCACCCCTACTACTAATGTCCTCCTCTTACACATCAACATCAAAACTTACTTTTTACATTTCCATCGCATTATATGACCTGAATTTGACATAAAATGGGGTGCATATAGCATCATCCTTTTCGGAATTTTTTTTTTTTTTTTGGATAAGGTTCATCTAGGCTTTGCCTAGACTACATCCTTCGCAATATAGAACAGAAACTGAAAAAGCCGTCTGAGACTAAGCCTGGCCACAAGATGTGCACGAGGGATTCGAACTTGGGTGAATGGGATACCCGATACCATCCACATTCCCCACAGGCCTTACCGCTACACCACAAGCCTTGTGGTTTTTTCTGGAATTGTTTGGTAAAAATAAGTTAGCTTATTATAAGTTAGGTACATGTTTGGATGGACCATAAGCTAGCTTTTTGAAAAGCTACTCTCATTGGCGTTTTGGTGACTTATGAGACTTATTATTTTTTATTCCAAATATACTCCTCCTAAGTTTTACACCACCAATTTTAAACATGTCTTTTTTTTTGTCATTTTACAGTCATAAGCTACCTTATCAGCTAGTTTTTGCCAAACGCAACTTATTCATCAGCTAGCTTATCAGTCACCAGCTACCTTATCAGTCATAACCTAGCTTATGAGCTAGTTTGCCAAACATAACCTTTACTCTACCTGTTGTGGTGGATTTTTGTCCCACTTCCCAGACTAATACCGTAACAATGGTGGGGTAAAAAGTTTTGTTCTGTCTTGTCCAGTACTATATGATATACCAAAAACACCCTCATGGTGTGGATGGATGTTACTCGATTTCCCTGTTCAAAATGTGTATACAAACAGAAAAGCCAGGATTCAAACTTGCTTTTGTTGTCTACCACCATAATACAGGAGAAATCATAAACCATCAATTCATGCACACCTCCTTGCCAATTTATATGACACAAACCCCTATGAATACATAGGCTTCAAATTCAATCACAAACTTAAGAAGCAAGATTCATAACAGATAAACAGTTTTCATTTTACCCTAAAATTGTAGAAAATAAACAATCAAGTTCAATTACACTTCCTGGCATCATTTTTAGCCTAAATTAAAGAAAACCTGCAACATTAATCATCAGAACAATAAAATGTGAGCTCACATCAAAATTAACTTAGGCTACGTCTGGCAAACTAGCTGATAAGCTAGCTACCAGCTGCTAAGCTAGCGGTTGATTGATAAGCTAGCTTATGAACAAATTATGTTTGGCAAAAAACTAGCTTATGAGTATTTAAAATGACCAAAAATGGTATCTTTGAAATTAATAACTAATATTAACAAGGTACAATTGGAAAAAGCTACAATAAGCTTTCAAAAAGCTAAGCTAATCAAAGTAGCTTTTCGAAAAACTAGCTTGTGGTACGTGTTTGGATGGACTAGCTTATAAGCTAGCTTTTTTTTCTTTGTGCCAAACACAGCCTTAATTTTGGGAATGAAGGAAGTTGTGATTATGTTATGTGTTCAAAATCCTTTCTCACCTAGGTTTCATTCATACCTAAAACTCAGTAATCGAAATTGAACATTAAAAATTGGAATTCAGTGATTGGATTGACTTACTCATCTTGAGTAGTAATAGCATCGGAAGCAGTGGGAGCAGTGGCTTGAGTTTGAGTTTGAGATTGAGATTGAGCTTGAGAGAGGAAATGCTGAAAGGTTGGGTAGGGTTGTTGTTGTTGTTGGTATGATGATCATGATTGAAGATAGGGTTTTGAGAGAGATTTGTGGAGAAGTTGAGGGAGAAAGGTGTTCTAAAATGGCGTTTTTGGGATGAAAGAATGAAGAATTGTTGGGGTTTGAAGAAGGAATAAGCCTGTGATGGATGCAATGTCTATGGAGTTTGATGCGAAGGGGGTGAAGAGTGAAGAAGGAGGAGAGAGAGGCAGCCATGGAAGTGTGGTGTGTGGAGGATGCGGGAGGTTTGGATAGGGGGGAGAACGTCCATGGAAGCTCTCCTTCCTAGTCCTACCCGTAAAGATCTAATGAACACCCGACCCGACCCGACCCATCCGATATTTTTTGTTTGGATCCTGTTTATTGGTCCTTGTTTTCGAGTTTTTTTTAGCGAAGAAACGGAAAGGTTTAGAAGGAAAGCTAGAAATTTGTATTCTCGAGTTTCATTTACGTTGTGTTCTTAAAAAAATGAGGGAAAGGAAAAGAAAAAAATAAAGAGAAGGAAAAAAAAGAAAAGAAAGGAAAGGAAAGTAATTTTTTTATTTGTGTTAACTCATAAGGATCTTACTTCCTCTTCTCTTCCTTTCCTTCGTAAAAAAGTTTCGAGAACATGGTTTTTTTTTACTTTCCTCCCCCTTCCTTCCTTCTCTTTTCCTTTCCTTCCTAATTTTTTTTCGAGAACACGAGTTTTTTTTGCTTCCCTCCCATTTCCCTCACTTTCCTTTCCTTTCCTTTCCTTCGTAAAAAAGGTTTTGAGAACTTAAGGAAGGAAAGGAAGCGGTTTGGAGGGGGAGTTTAGGCTTATTTTGGCTTAAAACTTATCATCCCAAAAATGGGAGGATTTGAAAGGAAAGGAAATGATTCCCCTCCCCTTCCATTTCCTTGTTAAACTCGAAAACAGGGCGTTAGTGTCTTTGATCTCTAGTTATTTTCTTGTATAATCGTTTTTTTAAACGGTAGATAACTAACTCATGCACAAGTCTCCAACATAAAGTTGACGAGATATTCAGGATTCATATGGATACCTGACTAATCCTCGACGGTCATGGACTGACCTGAAAGCCGATCCATGGTCAAGTTCGATAACAACACCAAATTTCGACAAGGATTTTTTTAACCCCTTGTCCGCCAATGAAAGAAATGGATTAAAAAAATGTAATTTTGGTGTATTCAAGTCCATGAGAAGTTTCATTTTTAAACCCATGTTTGGCAAATAACGGGTCCGTTAATGGAGGTGATGACTAAAATAGGTAATTTTGGCTTCTTTAAGGAGCATGAAAAAGTTTCACTTTTAACCACTCTCCGTCAAATAATAGGTACGCCAATGAAAGAAATGGATTAAAAAATGTAATTTTGGTGTATTCAAGTCCATGAAAAAGTTTCATTTTAACCCATGTTCGGCAAATAACAGGTCCGTTAACGGAGGTGATGACTAAAATAGGTAATTTTGGCTTCTTTAAGGAGCATGAAAAAGTTTCACTTTTAACCACTCTCCGTCAAATAATAGGTCCGCCAACGGAGGACATGAGTAAAAAAATGTAATTTTGGCATCTTTAAGGACCATGAGAAAGTTTCATTTTTAACTGTGTCAACCTAATAATGAATGGAGATGAAAATGTAATTTCACTCGTTCAATGGGCTTGCGAAAAGTTTCATTTTCAAGTCCCGTATGCCAAATAATGGCATCAATGAAGGACATAGATAAAAAATGTAACTTTTGCTTCTTCAAAGGCCATGGAAAGTTTCATTTTCAACCTCTGTCCGCCAAATAATGGATTAATCAATGAAGAATATAGGGAAAACTCCTTTTGTTACATGGTCTAGAATAATTTGTCAACTTTAAAAACTTCTTGTGCGACAACACTGTCCTTACAACTAGTGAGATGGTTTTGAAATTTAAAATAAATGTAAATGTGATATGGAACTGTATCACCTAAATAGGGGAAAAAATACCTATTATCCGTTGAGAACATGAAAGAAGATATGATCGTATTTCCCAACGAGGATGGGGATTGAGGTCCCCGCTTCATTCTCATGCCTGGATTTGACACTCTAGGTTGTGGAAAAGGAGTTTGCTCTACATTCCAGAGCGTCCCATCATACTAATACAACAACCATAAGTGGGTAAACCATAGTGTCTTAGGGCATATGAACAACACATCTCTTTAGTCTTCCTCACCAAAACAAACATGTATTGCCTGGATGTGCTTGTTCAAATCACGTAAGGATCTAGTTTGGTTCTCACATTTGGCGTTTGGACTAACCTATACCAATAACATGTTAATGAAGGGCTAAATGATGGATTAATCAATGACACCCACATTAATGTTAGATCACAACCTTCTTGAAAGTCAAGGTTTAATAATCATCAAAGGTGAGGATTTATTGTAAATTTTAACTCTTGGTAGGCCAAGGCCTATCTTTTTATCTTTCAAGTAGGTTTGATATGACAAGATGAAACAAGGTTAGCATGAGTGATGACACAACAAAAGAAAAGAACTAAACTGAACAAGTCTAAACATAACAAGTTAGTTGTCTAGTTGTTTATCATGATTGGTGCCGGACTCAAAGTGTACTCTCTTATAACCAATTGTAGAACGTTGATCCCAATTGCTTTTTGCCACCTCTCAAAAGGGAATTGTGGACTCGAACAAGTTGTCCATCTTCTTCGTAACGACACTAACCATAGCCATGGCCGTGATTGTGGAACACTAAAATATAATTCATGTTACATGACCAACTTAACTTCGGTCATAAATTCATATGAAAATACTTTCTAGGACTAACCATAAACATATTAGAGTCTAAAACTTGTTGCAAGACTTGTGTAGTTGTTTTTTAGTTTGACAAGATTTTACGATATTCAAATTTGGCAACTAATTTAATAAAGTTTTTTATTATTAATTAATTATCAGTGCCTTGAAAATTTAGAAAGAGGAGGTTGACACGTGTGAATATTGAAATGCTAGAGGGTTTTAGCAAATAAAGACGGCTCATTAGAATATCCCTTGTAAAAAAAATCTTGTGTTTGTTTTAAAGTAAAAAAAGAAAAGGTGCCTCAAACTCTTTTAGTCAAATCACATCTTACAAAAATTTAAAAATGAAAGTCTAATGTTATATAGGTAAACCAAGACGTAAAAAAGATTTATCAATGTTAATATGTTTGAATTTTAAATTGATAAAATAACAAAAGGATATACCACTTAACACTTGCTATATAAATGCTTATCTCTTTAAAATGGCATCTCCATTTTCAATTTCTCAAAATAAACTAAAAGCCGGAATCTACAAAAATTTACGTCTTATTTTCATTTTAAAGAATTCAACATTCATTATAATATTAGAATAGTTTTTTTCTAAATATTTATTTTCAAATTTTCCTATTGATGCTCTCACTTGGTAATCATATATTTTCAAGTTGTTCTCTATATCCAAAGAAAAAAACCCTCCTTCCTTCTACTTTCTCCATTTTGAAGATAGCTTTGGGAAAGCAATCGGAGTGAAATATTAACTCAAAAATCTATTTTTCAAGAGATGCTATAAGAGGCATTGATAACAACCAAAATTCTCACTTTATTGTAATTACCGAGCAAAAGACACTACAAACAATCCATTTGATAACAAAACCGATGTTAACCACCAAAATAAAGAGAGAGTGATGACTCTTATCCATAAGAATTTGGTAAATGAGCCATTAGCAAATAATTGTTTACTTAAAATAACCCTTCATTCAAATCTCATTCATTAAAAAATAAGGAATAATCCAACCTACCAAGGACCATGGTATGGAAAGCAGCCAGCATTTAGCTTTGACTTAGGATTCAATTTTCTAAACACAAACTTGTGAGAAAAAGGAGGTCTATCTATCTCTATAGAGATGGAATGGAGGATGAAGATGGGTGATGTAAAACATCATAGAATTAAGACCAATGGTATATGGATGCATGTTGCAGAGAAAGGTGATGAACAAGGACCACTTGTGCTTCTCCTTCATGGCTTCCCAGAAATTTGGTTTTCATGGCGCCATCAGATCGATCACTTGGCTAGCCATGGTTACCATGTGCTTGCACCCGACCTCCGTGGCTATGGTGATTCCGACTCCCCATTTCACCCACTTCCTACACCATCTTTCCACATAGTAGCCGATCTCCTCGGCCTTCTTGATCACTTCAATCACCAACAGGTCCCCTCTCTCTCTCTCTCTCTATATATATATATATATATATACATATTATATTATATAGCATAGGCAAAGGAAAAATATGAAGTTGAGCTAACATGAGACATATGAGAAGTGAATCTCAACACTTGATCACTTTTAAATCTCAAGCCCCACACGCGAACCGTGCTTCATACATGATTAGGGATTAATTTGGTGCAATGGGATCTTATCTTGATGAATCTCATCCATCCAACGGTTGATAACCACTTTTTACTTTAACTCAAGAAAGATTATCACGGGCACCCAACAAACCCTCAAGGGAAACCTCAAAGAAACTGAAACCGGGGTTTATTCTCAATAACATTCATCTAGACGGTTTGCACACAAGTAATTTGAAGTTGTTTTTTGGTTTTAAGCACATGTGCATACCGGACATATTGCTTAGAAAATTACTTGTATGCACATGTGCATTACCGTCAACAATGAACGGTTACAAGGGTATTCCTCTTTTCTTTTTTCGATTTTCCCCTAAACCCCATGTATGTGTATATATGTGTGTTTTGATGTTGATGAAGCTTTAGGGTTGACTTTGGGTATTATGGAACATCAGGCATTTGTGGTGGGGGCATGATTGGGGTGCAATAGCAGCCTGGCATCTTAGTCTTTTCAGGCCTGATAGAGTCAAAGACATTGGTTGTTAATTGATGCATGCATGCATCAAAATATAGGAATATATCACAACAAAAGGTGAAATAATTGATGCAATCATGTGATGATGGATACGAGTTGGTCAACCACGACTCCAAATGGAGTAGAACTACCTACTATGTTGACAAAATGTTCATAACAACTTAAATGCATTTTTCATTTCAAAAGAAGTATCAATATTTTTCTCATTAAATATAAGAAAATAGTAACTTACATACATCTAAGAAACTTTCTAACTTATCCATTTTATTTATACATCAAATCTGCATAAATGTTTATAAAAAAAAAGATTAAAATAACCAAATAAAAAAATTACTTTTGGAATTCTTAAAATGTTATGCAATCCAAATTTTTTTTTTAATAAAATTTTAAACTCGTTGTATATTTTGTTAACTTGTTTAGTGCACATAGGGGCGGCCCTTCCTGGGCCTAGGCCAAGAGGGCGACGGCCGACGGCCCAAGGCATCATCAAGTCAAGGGGCATCATCAAGTCCAGTCCAAATACCATTAGTAGGTTCATTTTAAAACTTTTTGGACCAAATTTTTTACCGTTATGCATTTTTCATTGGCCCGTTCATCTACCCAAACACAATTATATTTTCTTGGCCGACTTTCTTTCCCAATATAGAGTCCACCTTCGATTAATCGCCTAATCGATCACACAAAACAGCTTAAGGCTACCGCGAAAATCCAAATGTATGATAAAAGGGCATTTTTTTGCCCTTTCACCATGGGCATAAAAAATTTCAGGACCGGTCCTGACTGCACAACATTTATCCTTTCTTACCTACCTAATATGTGATGTGATCAGGTAAAGATAATGTCGTTTTTATTATTTATTTACACCATTTGATCAATCCATGATGTTGCTTATTGAAAATGTTATATTGGTAAATATAAAACTTCATTTAGCTAGTTAACACTTTAACAATTGGTTTTGTTACGGAAACTCATAATGTGTATATGGATCTACAGTACCCTTGTATAATTTGTATACATATATATATATATATATATATAGGAGAGTTATTTTGTTAACCCATGAATTTGTGTTAACCGTGTTAACCAAAAATGGACCAATAGGATTTCTTTATTTTCCCTATTTTTCTGCATATGTGGGTCAGCCTCCTTTAATTTAGGATTTAATTAACTTCCCTCTAATTTAGGAAATCAATCTTAACCATTGATTGAAATGATCAACGGTGGTTATATGGTTAACACGGTTAACACAAATTAATGGGTTGGGGTGGGTTAAAATGTGAACCACTTTTTGGTTGTGAACGTGAGGACAACCGAGAGCGCGACACGTGGCGGATGACTAGGCGCCACGTCAGATCCACGGCGGATGACTAGGCGCGATTCATGGGAGGACATTGAATTAAAGAGGGGGACCACACTCAAAGTCGCCACGTGTTGCGCTCTCAGCTGTCCTCACGTTCACAACCAGAAAGTGGTTTACATTTGAACTTTCCTCTATATATGTTATGTCAAATAAAACTGTAAGATTTAATTAATTTAATTTTATGGAGATTTGTTTCATTTAAGGAATAAGAATGTAAATAAAAATAAAAATATAAGACAATGAAAATAGAAATTAAGTTATAATTTTATGGAGATTTGTTTCATTAAGTTATAATTTTCATTTCTTATTCCCTATCAGGCCCAGCCCTGGGCACGTGCAGCCCATGCGATCGCATAGGGCATCAAAGCCCAAATGGGCATTAAAATTTCATATACTACTAGTTTACGCCTTTTCGGTTTGATAATTTAGGACTTGGATATAATGGAATAGGATATTTAGACATAGGATTTGTATATGAAAAATGGATTGACATTTTTTGCTTCAAGAAGTGCACAAAACATCGTTTTAGGTGATGCAAATTTATATTTTGTGATTTGAGGTTTTGGTTTTTATGTCTCTTTTGTATTTTTAATTTTAATCAATAAAATCGACGTTGGCATAAGCCGCCTAACTTGACTAGGTTTCAAATCCTTTACAAAAATTGTGTCTTTCGTCATTTCATTTGCTTAGAAGTAGACATAGGGGAGGCATCTTTAGCATGTTTGCAGGGGCGGAGCCAGGATTTTTAATCAGGGTGATCCTTTTGTTTTAACCATATTTTTCACAAGATTATTAATTATTTTTAGATTATGTCGAGTCCCTTGTTTAATCCCTTACTAAAACAAATTGTTCTTAAACCCATATACATGTGATTTTCATGTGAGACAACATGTTTTCATGAGACTGGTGAGACCAAACTTTTATACTTAAATTGTTATAAAAAATAGTTGTGTTTCGCTGTGAAGTTTCAAGTGTGAAAGTTTGGTCTTACCGATCTTACAAAAACATATTGGTCACACATGATCCCTAGTCTATATCCAGATATATATATATATATATATATATATGTTTGATGGATAAAAATCAAAGATTTATTAAACATGCAATTAATCAAAATAAATAACTTCGTCTGAAACTTAGTACTATAATTTTCGAATTCCATAAAACAAAAATATAGATAAATTTTGATTTTTTATAAGCTCACATATCAAATTTATATATTATTATATAAGAATTGTAGATTATAAAGAAAACAACTAAATGATAATTCAACACTTCAAATAGCCACCAATCCACTTACCAATTCCAGAAACTATATGATCTAAATTCACTATATCTAAAAAAATATTTTTTTAAAGATGAGGGTGGTCCAGTGATCATGCTGGGCCAACATTGGCTCCGCCTATGCATGTTTGCACAGGGCATCAAAACTCCTAGGAACGGCCCCGTTCCCCATATCCTTGATCAAACGCCCCCTTAATATAGAAATCGAGAATGTTGTTTGATAGCTATGCAATAAAAATATTGTTATAGAATTAGGTCAACTACATCTTGTTGTTAGTCAACTGCTCCTTCTATTATCTATATCATTCTATTACTATTATTAGGATTACTCATGCCATGATTCTATATTTGACCTATCGAATAATGTATATATGGCTCTTTCTGATTCGCTCTTCACAATCTCCATTTGTTAACGATAATTTTGTTGTCATCATTGAGTTTTTTATATACGATAGAATTTCATAAAACTAACAAGATATTGTTAAAAATATAATTTTATATGTAAAATCAAAAGTAAAATGAGACTTTAGATTTTAAAATTGCTTAAAAAACAAATGACAATTTTATCTTTATTATGTAGATTTTATACATATTGTTGTTAGAGTCCCACGTTGATTAGACTTGGATCAAATCTTCACTATATATGTTGGAACCTCCATTCTCTCCTCAAGGGCTCTTTTGAAGATTAATATAGGGATTCCACATATTCTAACACATCTATTAAACAATCAAAAGTCGAGAGCAGGTCTCTCGAATGTTTGCACAAGAACAACATCTTGTGCAATCTAACACTAAAATCGCAATTATTAATTGTTTCTTACAGGTTTTTATCATTGTTTTTGTTATGGATAAAAGCTTTTTTCAGTTTTTCTTACCCAAATCACTTACATACACAAACCTCTTGTGTGTGTTTATATCACCATTTGTGTTACTGTTATCTAATTTAATTCTCTCGTTCTTTTCATAGAGTTTCAAATTTCCTAAAAAATGTTCATTAAAAACATCTTAATTGTTGAACATGCCTTGTAGATCAGGAAAATCAATGGGGTGCATTAGCCAAATCTAAATGATAATTGTTCAATTTCGGTTTCACAATATTTTCTCCAACATGTGTTGGTTTTTGATTATTTAACACAATGGAATGCAAATGACATTTTTTTGGACATTTTGACGAAAATATACACTTTCATTAAAAAAAAAAAAAACTTATTTGGACTTGTTAAGAAATATCGTTCGTTCATTTAAAAAAACACATAAATGGTTAAAAAAAAAAGAACTAAAAGAAGGAAAAAAAAGATCAAACTTGCGAACTTCTGAAAACAAAACATATAAAATTGCCACAATACCATTTAGTTTTCAAGAAGATATTGATATCAATAACATTTTTATAAATATTTCGAGATTTTCGAGCGGAGCTAGAGCTATAACCTAAATAACCTATTCTTTTATGTAATTTCGAGCTTTTCGAACCGAGCTCAAGCTATAATGTATCTTTTTACGAGTCAAGATCGACCTAGAAGTATGAAAGCTCGTTAGCTATCGAGTCGAGCTCGGGCTTAACATAAAGTCTCGAGCCGAGCATGAGCCCTGTTTAAACCTATATGTGTGTGTGTGTGTGTGTGTGTAAATGACACAAAGAAAAATAAAATCAAATCCAGAAAGTATTAAAACTGACTTTTAGGCTACATTTGATACATGTGGCATGATATGGCAAAATTCATTGTTCATGCTTGGCACGACATGGACAAGACAAACTCATTATCCCACTTTTAATAGGACTTAGAAAGATGGATAAGAATTGGAATTAGAGCTTGGATTGGGTGGGACAAAGCAGAACCAAAAAACCATTTTTATGTTTCACTTATATTAGGACAAGCAGACAAATTTAAAAAAAATAAATAATATAGCCTCATTCAGTCCTTTGATATACTTAAATATGATATTTGTTTTAATGTTTGCTATAACTCATCGTCATCGTTGCTTCCACTACGTCCAACTACTACTCCACAACCATAACCTCCTTCATCACTTTCGCCACAACCGTTGGCCACCTCCATCACAACTACCACGACCAAAGGCTGCTATTTCCACCGCACCACAACCCCTACCTTCAATAGCCGGTCACAACTAACTCATCCACCATTGGCGGCCACCACCACCCCCACAACTGTCCACCATCTTCACAACCTCCACAATCACTGTCTACACCAGCCACCACCGCCTATACCTCCACCACAATTATCAATGCAACAACCTTCAGTTGCCTCTTGTCTACCATCTCTACATCCTCCACAGTTACTGAATGTCCACTACCACCACCTTCACTACATTAACCATAATTGCCTCTTCACCATAATGACCCAACAACTATCGCCACCACCATCACTCACCAACTTTACATCCTCAACAGTCACCCATGGTCCACTTGTCGCCATCACTTTTACCCCCACCACCATTGTCGTTGCAAAAACCTCCATCGTGCCTCAATATCTCACAAGGATCTTCCAGACCGAATTAACCATAGTTTTCCTTTGTACAAACCAGTTTGTTTTTAAACTGCGATCAATCATATCAAATTCTTCATTCAAATATGTGTGTTTTGTATGTATTTATGTATATGAAAATTGTATAAAATTTGTTTATAAATTAAAATTTCCAAATATTACTTGATTTATGTTATTTATAATTATTATATGATATACACACACATAAGACAATTTTTAGGGACAACTTGTCTAGTCTTGTCATATTCAGCCTTACCTGACAAACAACTTGTCGTGTCCACGTATGTTCATTCCAATCATATTTACGCACGACACTCCGTCTTTTAATTGAAGCCAAGCTTTTATTAGTTAATTTTGACTTGCAAAGGTCAAATTCAGATTAGTTGTGGTATGAATTTGTTCGAGTCAACTTCTTTCCTTCCTTATTTGGTCCCAAGACTTACCTTTTTGTAGCACATCTTCAAATTGTTTCCATATTTAGTCCCAAGGCTTAATTTAACAAAATTATTAGAGTTTTTAGGATTATGTACTTAAAAAAATTTAGTATATGAGATATTTGCATATTGTTAATTACCAACATTTGACATGTCGTATTTAGCAATTCTTATTTGATATACTTCGTCACCTTAAATCTCGATTATATAGTTCAAAAATGTTTATTTTTGACTTATTCATAGAATCTTGTGAGTTGACTATCTTGATCATTTTTACACTAGGAAGTGTTAGAAATTTCAATCTTGATGTCATATGCAATAACGGATTTGGATATTTTAGACATGAACACATAATTTTCTTATTTACCCACAATTGTGATGTAACTTCAGATATTAGTAATCAAAGTGGGTAAAAAGACTAGGCCCCAAGGATGTTAGCCTATCAATTCTAAAACCCTTAGGCCATCCGCAGCGCGGCCTGTTTGTTGGCGGTACAGCCGGCATACCGGCGGTAACACCGCCGCGGTATGCCGGTATGTGAACGGTTCTTGAGGGCAGCGGTGTATCAATGCCGTTGCAAAAAAAAAAATTTTTTTTTTTGTTTTTCGACCGTTATTCAACGGATATATATATATATATATATATATTTTTTTTTACTTTTTTTTTTTTACTTTTTACATATATATATATATACCATATCATCTATTCAATTTTTTACCACTCATCTCATCTTCATCTCTTCCTCAACAAATTATCTCATCTCATCTTCATCTCTTCTTCATCTCTTCTTCATGGATTCACACGGTACCCCTTCCGGTTCCCGACGTCGTAACTCGGCATCCCAAACGCCTCCACCGTCGGCATCCCAAACGCCTCCACCGTCGGGTGTCTATCGGCCCGCAATGGGGTTTGGAAGTTGGTTGCCTCCATCGGGTTGGCCGCAAACCCCAATGGTCGACAATTGGGCGTATGCGAATATGATGGCGAATACCCCTATGATGTCGTACCCCATGCACCCCTAACAACCGACGACGCAAACCCAACAACCGACGACGCAAACCCAACAACCGACGCCGTCACAAATGTGGGAACCACGAGATGGAACCGACTTGTCACCGCAATCGTGGGGAGATGACGAGGAGGTACCCGAGACCCAACCGGAGTCCGCCGCCGCCACCACCGCCACCGCAACCCAAAGGTAAAAAACGTGGGAATGGTAAGAACGTAGAAGCGAGCTCGAGTGCGAACCCGACCAAAACTAAAGCGCCTCCTAAACCGTGGACGAGTGACGAGGAGGTCGAGTTGGCGAAATCGTGGGCCGAAATCTCGGAGGATTCAACCATAGGTAACTATCGAACGGGAGGTAAATAAAAAACCGTTTTTTTAACGTACTTAAGTATTCGCTAATGTGTTTTAATTTTTTCCATTTTTGAAGTAGACAATTTTTGGATGCACGTTAAAATGTCGTTAGACAAACGCATGGGGTACGGCCCCAACGTCCGCTCAAGCGACGCCGTGCAAACCAAAGTGAAATTGCTTCTATCGGGGGTCTCGAAATTTGCTTGTATCTACAACAATGTGTTGAATCACCGAGGTAGCGGCGAATCCGACGTTGATTTATTGGAACGAGCGCTCGAGCGATACCGACGTGAGTATAATCGAACATTCCCTTTCCAAGCCGCTTGGAAAGTTCTCATCCAATGCCCGAAGTACAACCCGGTGGAAATGATGAACCCATCGGACATCCGCGCGCCTACAAACAAACGGTCGAAAACGTCCGAAACCCAAACGGACTCCCCCGGCGATTCCGATGCTCGTACTTACACCCACCTCGGCGATTCCGAACGGCCACGACCAATGGGTCGGAACGCGGCGAGACGTGCGGGGTCTTCGTCTTCGACAAACGATACCAACTCGGGCATGTCAACCGAAGTAGGCGCTCTCACATATGGTATCACCGGGCTTGTCGATATACTTAAAGAAAAACAAAGGATGGTACACCTCCAATTCTACACATAACCGCACAACCATCTCTCGGGTCACAATTTGGAGACCACGTTGCGAGAGAAGGCGCGGTTGCGCGAACTATACGATTGGGCTCCTTTCGAATAGTTTTTTATTCTACCATTTTAATGTAATTTTTTTTATTGTAATTTTTTTATTGTTATTTTTAATTTTAATTGTTATTTTTAATTTTAATTGTTAATTGTTAATTTTAATTGTTAATTTAAATTTTAATTTTAAAATGAATTGTTAATTGTTAATTTAAATTGTTAATTTAAAAAAAACTATACAGTTGGTATGAGTGGTACGGGTGTGGGTGAATGGTATGTTAATTTAAAAAAAACTATACAGTTGGTAAAGCTGATGTGGCGCTGAGGTGGCAGCCTATGCAGGTGGTATGGGTGGTATGGCTGTGGATGGCCTTAGACCATCCGCTGTCGACCCATTGCAACCCAATGGTTTCAGCTGCCACATCAGCGCCACATCAGCTTTTCACTATTTTACCCACAACTACCCAATTCATCCACTGTCGACCCAATACCTAACCCAATCTTACACACACTTATATTTTATTAAATAAAAAAACAAAAAAGAGAAAGATGAGAGAGATAGAGAGAAAGAAGAGAGAGAAAGTGGGTAGGGGTGGGGGGTGGGGGTGGTTTGGGGGTGGAGGGTCTTCGGCTTTGAGAAGCTGATTGGCAACAACCCTTTGCCATCCACTATGGTGTTCATGCAAGCTACCCGAAGGGTAAGAGGTACCCGAAGGGGTACCCGCCATCCATAGTGGATGGCCTTATGATCATAACTCATGCATAATTGATCTCAAGTCTAAAAATATTTGCTTCATCCAACTTTTATGATTATTATTTTCTTAGGCTATGTTTGGCAAACTAGTTGATAAGCTAGAGGTAGTAGAGGTAGCTGATAAGCTAGGTGCTAGCTGTTGATTGATAACTGATAAGCTAGTTTATGAGCAAATTATATTTGGCAAAAACTAGCTTATAAGTATGTAAAATGACTAAAAAGGGTATATTTGAATTTAATAATTAATATAATAAAGGTATAATTGGAAAAAGCTACAAAAAGCTCCTAAAAAACTACTCAAAGTAGCGTTTCAATAAGCTAGTTTATGGTACATGTTTGGATGGACTAGTTTATAAATTAACTTATTTTTGCCAAACACAACCTTAACCTAATAAATGAAAATTGAAAATCGTAAGTGTAAGCCCGCTATTCTTGACTTCTTGTGGGGTTATTTTTATAATTTTAGAGCGGTCCAAATCTATATTCTATATATATATATATTAAAGAAAGGTTTTGCTGATGTCATGATTATGAAATTGAGCCATTTGATTAGCCAATTAAAAAAGAATCATCAAATGATGATGTCATCAATTATTCTTATTATTTTAATATCATAATTATCTTTATAATTTACATTTTTTATCTTAAGAATTATTTGATTAAATTACTTTTTATCCATTAGTTTCTCATCTTTCCCTTTACATCCTTATCATTTTAAGATAATAATATATATGAATTAAAATGTATTAAAATTTTTGTTTTTTCTTTTTAATAAATTATACCATTATAATCGTCTCGACAATACCTTCAAAATGAGTTTAATATTGAATATTTTTTTTAATTTAACTACATTATTAAAATTAGATATAAATTAGTTTGTTTATATTTTATTACAATTCTATTCTTGATGTTCTTGAAATTTAAAGATTTTATCTTTTTAACCTAAGTATTTTTATAGATTATTTATAAGTAATTAATTTTTTTATTTAAAATTCTACAAATAAAAAACACTACATATTTTATTTTTGATCCCTCCAGTTATAAAAATAGATATAAATTAATTTGTTTAGATTTTATTACAATTCTATTCTTCATATTCTTGAAACTTAAAGATTTCATCTTTTTAACCTAATTATTTTTATATATTATTTATAAGTAATGAAATATTATTTATTTAAAACTCAATTGCTAATATTCTTGAAATTTAAAGATTCCATCTTTTTAATCTAACTATTTTTGTAGATTATTTATAAATAATTATATTTTATTTTATTTAAAATCCTACAAATCAAAACACTACACATATTTTATTTCTGAATCCCTCCAGTTTTAAAATCATTCACGAAATTCAAATCTTTTGACAAAAGAATAATAAATTTTCAATTTTTAAAATTTTAACAGCTATTAGATAACTAAAATATCTATTGTAATAAGCAATTATAATGGCAATTGTCGTATAACATATAATTTACATAAGTATTTAAATGGTAATGACAATTGTCATGTAAATGTCTATTCTTATTAAAAATTAAAATAACATGTTTCAAATGCCCGTATTATATACGGGTCATTAACTAGTTTTTTAATATATATAACTATAAAAAATATAAAAATTATGGGGTCCACACACCCCATGGTGGACAACATAGATTCGCCTTTGTTGTGAAGGTTATGTATGTGCATCCAGTGAAAGTTCGGCTTTTTCATGTGAAGGTTCCTTGATGCTTAGTATTTTTCATTATGAAGGTTCGATACTTTGTTGCTAATGCTTTATGATATAAAACTCACCCAGGGGTTCTTTACTTGTCTTAGGAAAAATAGTTTGTTCCACATTAACTTAAGTGTGTATATAGTATATAAGACACAGAAACACACACACACACACACAACTTTTGACAAGAAACCGACAAAGCAAAAGATTATTTTCCAACCATTATAAAAACAAGACCACCCTTATTCTTCGTCGACAAATCTAGAGTTACTCGAACGCTTTAATCACACCGGTAGCAAATTCCAAGTACATACAGAAGTAGTTAATTTTCGACTCAACAAAACAACGGAAGCAAAACCCTTTTTTAGGGGCTGTTTGTTTACCTCTTAATGTAACCATTAAGAGGAAGCCTCTTAATCGTGCAGAGGCTTTTCTTGTTTGGCAAAAAAAATTGTACATCTGAATGATGACAACACCCTCTGTATGGTTTTGCATCCAAGGGGTAGGCATAAGATTCAGAGGCCCACATTTTCCACATATGCCCTTCCTCATCTCTTCCAATCTATGTCATTGCATCCATCAGATCCAAGCTTTCTCCTCCCACTTCAGCCATGGTCTCCTCCCAAGTTTTCTCCGGCGACATCTCCTCCCACTTCCGTCGGTCTCCTCCAACGTTTTTCCGGCGACATCTCCTCCCACTGCCGACGTCGGTCTCCTCCCACGTTTTTCCGGCGACATCTCCTCCCACGGCCGACGTCGGTCTGCTCCCACATTTTTCCGGCAACATCTCCTCCCTCGTATTTCCGGCGACATCTCCTCCCTCGTATTTCCGGCGACATCTTCTTCCACACATCGCCGATGCCAATTTCTAGATATTTCTCCTTATTTGATTTGTTTCACCATCGAATTAATGTTTAAAGTGCTCAATTTAAAGATTTTGAATGTATTTTCTCCAATTTGTGTGGTGCATCAGGCCTCTTCGAGTAATGGATGTGTTATTTATTAAAATAGATTTTGATTGTATTTTCCCCAATTTGAGTGACCTCTTCTGTCTTTATTGATTTTTATTGTGTGTTTTCATTTCATATGGATTTCCAATTTCGATTTCAAGTATGTTTATGATTTCCAATATATGTTTTTCAAATCAATTGTTTTCCAATAAAGGGTAAAACGGTCATTTGTTGTCATTCAGAGTGATCATTCAGAACAGTTACCAAACAACCATATTTCATTCCGCACTACATCATACAGAGCCTCTCAACCATTCCTACCTCTCAACCATTCTGCACTAAACCATTCAGCAACTACCAAACAGCCCCTTAGTTAATAAACGAATGAGATTTCTAATCATAAAGGATGAAAACAATTACTTACAGACTCGTTTGTACTCCGGACCCTCAGATGAGTTTCTCATCTACAATCATCCTACAATAACAAAGTTTGAGTCTTTTGAAAACCACTAAGGAACCGCTTATCAAATTTTTCATTAAGTTCCGTTATGAATTAAAAAAATGACCGATCTACCCTTGAGATTACATCAACGTTGTTTTGGCCTATAGAATTTTCACAATTATTAAAGTAAACTACAATTTTGGTCCACGAGGTTTATCCAAAACAACAGGTTTCGTCCTAGGGGTTTGCATTTTGCTTTGGGTTTGGTCCCTGTTCATTAACACCGTTAGAAACTCAGTTAAATGAGGGTTCTTTTGCTAAAATGCAAACTCAATTAATGAGCAAACACCAAACCCAAAGCAAAATGCAAACCCCTAGGACGAAACCTGTTGTTTTGGATAAACCCCATGAACCAAATTTGTAGTTTACTCCAACTATTACTATATATGTTATGTGGTAATTGGTAAAGGTAAATAATTTATGAAATAAGTTAGAAAAACCTTTTGTCGGATCCTTCACCATTTCCGGCCATAAATCCGGCCGGTCAACACCACACTGCGGGACCCAAACCCTCAAACCTTTTCCTTGGTCGGCTCTCACACGTTACCCAAACCTCGAGAAATCTATACTCATTTTTTCCAACCAGATGCACCAAAAACAAACCCTAGATCATCAATGCCGAGACCTTCCACTTTCATAAACCCTAGCCATGGCCAAGCACTCGACCTCCTCCTTCTTCTTCTTCCAGAAGAAGAAAACTCGGTGGCTTTTGCTGCTATTGGCCACGCTATCAGTCTCCACGGCGGTGGCCTTCATCATCAGGGCCGCTTATGATTCCTCATGCGATCGCCATCTCTTCGATGATGTGCCTGCTGTAGGTAAGCGGTTTCAGTCGACGGAGAAATCGAAGGCATCGCCGCCGGTGGTGAAGGTGAAAGTAGGTAGTCCTCTTAGTTTTATGAAGTCCAAGGTTGTTCTACTCGTCTCACATGAGCTGTCTCTTTCAGGTGATCTCTGGTTTATGAACTGTTGTTTTCTCTGTTTAATACTTCATGAACTGTTGTTTTCTCTGTTTAATACTTCATTTTCGGTTGGATATAAGTTGAATTGAGTTCCAGTAGGTTGATGAATTTTGCACATAGAACCTCAAACAGGGGAATTGTATATGGTCAGGTTCAAATGGAAACTCAAATCTGATTGTGAACATGAAGACCGTTGAAATCGCGCCACGCGGACTATTCACTTATGAATCATCATGTATTATAATAACTCAACATATGGTGTTATTCAGTGTCATTCACTCTGAATAACATTGAATGCTGAGTTATTCACTTTGAGTAATACACGATTATTCATAGTGAATATGCCATGTGGCACAATCTCAACGGTCCTCGCATTCGCAACCAAATTTGAGTTTCCATTTGAACTTTTGTCTATATATATAATATGCGAATGGTGTGAGGAGTTTAAGTTTACCGTGAGAAGGGGATCTGAACTGTTGATTACCTTTAATCTCATGCACTCCTATGAATTGCCATTAGAAGGGAATTTGATCCGGTGCATCTCATCCTTCACGCCTTGAGTTAAAGTGAGAAGCTTGAGAAATGGATTTGAACTCTTGATCACTTATAATCTCAAACCCACCCATGAGTCTCAGACAGGGATTGATCTGGTGCTTCTTGGGCATCTCATCCTAATGTGCATTCTTATGTGCATTCTTGGTTGATAACAATTTCTCACTCATCCTATGTTAACTCAACTTCTCACTGGAACGGTGGAACCTAATCATATGTATACATACACACACATGTGAAGAATCGCGTGAGGATAGAATTTAGAGTGAGAAGTCTAAAAAAGGATACGGACCCAGGGCACTTTTAATTAGTGTTGATCTAATGGTTCAGAACTTCAAATTAAGTCCTAAATAACTCATGAATCAGCTTAGAAGGGTATTCTAAATTGATTCTCAATTACTATTGATCCAAGGTCGAGATCTCTTCTTAGCATTCTCACTGTAACTACTATTCTTATCGCAAACCAACTTATACATACATATATATATGTATGTATGTATAGGATATGAAGAGTGTTTGGCATGCTGTACAGGACATAGAAAAAAGCCAAAAACTTTTTGTCCTTTTTTGAAGCTATATCATATGGGTAGGAAATGGAATGCTATGATGCATATGTTGACACTCATTCATGTCTTTTGATCCCCTTTCATTTGCTTGATTTATCTTTCAGGCGGTCCATTGCTTTTAATGGAACTAGCATTTCTATTACGAGGTGTTGGTGCTGAGGTTTGTTGGATAACGATCCAAAAACCACCCGGAAAAGATGAGGTGATATATAGTTTGGAGAACAAGATGCTGGATCGTGGAGTACAGGTACATCTTCCATTTCCATTCTTTATGCCAATTTATCGATGCTAATCTTTTTGTTTCATGTCATTTTTTTATTAAACCTCTAAACCTTCGCCATTTTGAGGTGTTTTATAGATTGCTCTTCACCGTTATATTGGTACCAAAATCTTATACTATACACACACACACACACACACACTAGTGTGGCATTTGGTTAAGAAAAATTAAGGCTTCATATGGATTGATGGCCATGGAGTTTGAGTTATTCTTGAAGTATATACCATACCATTGGTGAGACTTGAACGCTTTACCAACTCGAAGGAATTTGGGATCTACCAGTAACTTGGAAACCACTAGTCCATTGACTCTTTTGTGACATCTTTGATTTGACTCCATTTACGTAATCTTTGCTTTCTTGTATTAGACATGGTCTTTTGATTGATGACGGTTTGTATGCATAAGCATGTACCCATGAGAACAAGGGTTACTTATGAAGTTTAGTGCAAACAGAATCTCCTTGAACTCACCATAAAACATATAGAGGACAAGACAGAAAGGAGGATTAGAAATTGTGCTGCATTCATCTAGATTTCTTTTGAATTTAGTGACGATGACTTGGGTTAAAAGCATTTTTTATGCTTTCTTATGTATTTGATTTCATCATCTTTATCTTAAAGATTTTCTTTTTTAGTATCTTATTTGTCTAATGTGAGAATATGTGGAACCCGTGATTAATCTCGAAAAGAGCCCTTAAGGAGAGAAGGGGTTCCAACATATATTGAGGAGAACTGATCTAAGTCTAGCTGACGTGGAACTCCAATATCTAATATATTGCATTTTTTTTAATATTCTTAATATTTTCAGGTCTTCTCCGCTAAGGGTCAAGAAGCTATAGATACCGCCATAAAAGCCGATTTGGTTGTTTTAAACACTGCGGTTGCGGGAAAATGGCTTGATGCTGTTCTGAATAAAGACGTTCCTCGGGTACTGCCAAAGGTGTTATGGTGGATTCATGAAATGCGAGGTCATTACTTCAAATTGGATTATGTTAAGCACTTGCCAATGGTTGCTGGGTCGATGATCGATTCTTATGTAACAGCCGAATATTGGAAGAACAGGACTCAAGAACGCTTAAAGTATGCTTTAGTTTCTCCTTTCTATCTCTTAATACTGTTTGATTACCCTTCTTAGCTAATACTCCTTCCGTCCCAAAATAAGTGTCCGCAATAAAAACACTCACTGTTCTAGAATTGTGTGATTACACTTCTAATTAACAGTTTGACTAAGGGTAATCTAGTGAGTAATGAATCTGTCTATCATATAATTGAGGGTAGAATTAGAAAGTAGACACTTTTGAAAGCGAGTATTTATTTTGGGATAAACTATAATAGAAATGTAGATACTTATTAAATAACTGTCCACATTTTGACTTCAGTTTGTCCCAAATTAAGTGTCAAATCTCCAATTCTACCCTTAATTATGAATTGGAGAAACTCATTACTCTCTTTACTAATAAGGGTATTTTTGTCATTTACCTAATTAAAAAAATTGTAACAACTACACATTTCTAGAAATGTGTACTTTTTATTACTATTATTATTGTGGACATCTATTTTGATACAGAGGGAATACATGCTTATGAATAAAGTGTTCCCAATTGTTAAACAGTGTGGCTGACAATTAGTATGGCTTCTTTTACAGTATTCGGATGCCAAAAACGTATGTTGTTCACCTTGGCAACAGCAAAGAACTTATGGACGTTGCTGAAGATAGTGTGGCGAAAAGGGTCTTGCGGGAGCATGTTAGAGAGTCCCTTGGAGTCCGTAATGATGATATACTCTTTGCTGCCATAAATAGTAAGTTTCATGCTTCAATGCGATTATTTAGTTGTCTCCAAATCCCATCTTTCTATTATCTTGAACAATATAGACATCAGTTTCATGGGGGTGGGTTTGGTACGCAATATGGGACAGTATAGTACAAAAACTTGTCTTACGTTGGCATGACATCAGGGACAAGACAGAACCTGAACCGAACAAAAATGCATTTTTTTAACCCCCCACAAAATAGGTGGAACAAAAATCAGAGAGATGAGACAAGAGTGATAACTTACTAAACTACCCATGTCAAATTAAAACCCTAAACCAACCCCAATGGGGCAGCCTACCGGTTAAGGCTTGGTGTTGGGGAAAAACCCACCCAAGTTCGAATCCGGGGGTGAGCAACCAGGGGCCACTGAGTATTAATCCCAGGGGAGCATGCTTTAGCTCTCGGTAAAAATTTGCAAAGGATGTAGTCTGGGCAAACCCAGGTGAACCTTATCAAAAAAAAAAAAAAAAAAAAAAATTAAAACCCTAAACCTTACAAGATTGGTAAATTACTAAACCACCCATGTCATATTAAAACCCTAGAATCCAGAATTTTTTCAGTCGCCCACCTCACTCTCTCCTGTTCTATCCCGTCCCCTGCGGTTGCACAGAAACATCTATTCAACTCTTTGGGGTAGAGGACAGGTCTGTATACCAGATGCGTTTGGTTTGGTTTGGTTTTTAGTCTAAAGGTGTCTAAAATTTAGTTGAACTGCAAGCGTGCAACAATATTTGCTCTATAATTTTTTTTGTTTTAATTTTTTTGATATCGTTGTTTTGGTTGCTGAGTGATAATGTATGAACATATAAGAATTAACAGAAGCATGAATTAATGGGTTGCAGGTGTTTCACGGGGAAAGGGTCAAGATTTATTTTTGCGCTCATTTTATGAGAGCTTACAGCTGATTCAGGAAAAGAAGCTACAAGTGCCATCGATACATGCAGTAATCGTAGGCAGTGATATGAGTGTCCAGACTAAATTCGAAACAGAGCTACGTACCTTCGTGGCACAGAAGAAAATCCAACATCGTGTTCATTTTGTCAATAAAACTCTAACCGTAGCTCCATATTTAGCAGCAATCGACGTTCTAGTCCAGAATTCTCAGGTATTCATTTTTTTAAGTATATATGCATACATAATATATGGTAAATACTCAGGCACACTCCTCATTCCTAACCATTTATGAAGATTGATATTTACTCGAGTATTCATATGTGAAGGGGCGTGGAGAGTGTTTTGGGAGGATAACAATCGAAGCTATGGCATTCCAGCTTCCTGTACTGGTAAATTTTCTTGTTTCCCTTTACGGTTTCCTTTTGGGAAACGTACCTTGCTATGCAGGTTCATTTGGGAACCGTTAGTATTTTGAGAACTGGGAGAACCTACCATTCATAATGAACATTCATGAATAATAAGGTATGTTCATCATGAATATCATAATGATAAAACCAACTGTTCTCTAAATATTTACGGTTCCTAAATGGACATTCTCTGAATCCACAAAAATGAAGTTAAAGATTTGGACTCTTTTTGATCTTTCATGATGAATATTCAACAATAATTAGGTATATTCATAATGAATATCATGATAAAACCAACTTTTTTGCTATATATTTACGGTCCTTAAATGGACTCTCTCTGAATCCACGAAAGTGAAGTTAAAGATTTGGGCACATTTTGATATTTTTCACGGTCACAGGGAACATCAGCCGGAGGCACTGCGGAGATCGTGGTGAATGGATCAACGGGTTTCTTGCATCCTGCTGGAAAAGAAGGGGTGAGCCCGCTTGCGAAAAACATAGTGAAAATGGCGACGCATGTGGAGAGGAGGCTAACGATGGGGAAAAGAGGGTATGAGAGGGTGAAAGAAAGGTTTTTGGAACATCATATGGCAGATAGAATCGCTGGTGTTCTCAAGGAAATATTGCACAAGTCAAAAGGCCATTATTAATTATATTTCAGAGCTACAGAATCTGTGTATATTGGATTATGATTATAGTGAGTGAGTGAGGATGGTAGGTTTGTTTGTAGAGATGGATCATTATATTGTGTTCCATTGTGGTTTCGTTGCTGGTAGAACTAGATAAATGGTATATGAAATTGCATGTTGTTGACTTGTTGTTGATCTCAAGTGTCTGGGATTGTGTTGTCAGATCACAACAAAATTTGTGTACAACATATTTGTGATACTCAAGCTTGGGTGGTTTCGTGGTGGTTTGCAGATCTGGGTTTGGGAGGTGGTGGTTTGCAGATCTGGGTTTGGGCAGTTTCGTGGTGGTTTGCGGATCTGGGTTCTCAGGTGGTTGCGATGGTGGTGGCAGGTAGGTGTGCTGGTGGTTGTGGTTGTGGCGGTGGTGGACTAGTGGTGTGGTGAAGAAGATGAATAATTAAAATTAAAAGAAAAAATTAATAAAAAATGGAGAAACTATTAAAAGATTAGAGTACCTCTATATTTAAATCATTTAACAAAAATAAATGCCACATCAGATATAACTTGTCACACATCAGCATTTTGTAGGCAACAAGTAAATTGATACATAGAATGAAAAGTTTAGCAGGTTCGGTACATCATATGATAAGATTTTAAGTTCAGTACATATAATGATAAAACGTGACAACTTGGATACATTCTTGTGCAGTTAACCCCAAGATATATTGACTTTGGTTTGTCAAATTAACTTCATTGGCAATGTGTTGTATATTATCGGTGGACTTTGTTTGGTTTGAATTGGGAATTATTGGGGAAGTGGTGGCGGCGTATTCTTTTGGAAGAAGACTCCATTTTGGTTAGGTAATTACGAGTGCTTATGGGAGTCATGGGAGTATATCTGGAGGGGAGGCTGCTCGAAGGCGTAAGGGGGGTTCGACTTGGAGTATCATTATCCGGGTAGGAAAGGGTATGGAGGAAGAGGGTTTAGATTTCGAGGGGTCGTTTCAGGAAAGTATAGGAGATGGCATGGGATCGAGTTTTTGGTTAGACAAATGGTGTGGGGCTAAATCGCTAGCCGAGAAGTTTCCTAGGCTTGGAGTTGGACGTTGTAGGTAAGATTTAGATGCGAAAATGGCCGATAGAACGACTATGAATCTTTTCGCAATAAAAGAAGTTTGCAGAATCAACTAGTTATGAATTAACAAATCTTAAAAACTTCTTTAACTATATTCAAAAAGTTAAATGTAGGCAAATAACAAGCTATAAACTAAAACTTGAGATGTAATTAAAGTATGAGGTAAATATTGATTACAGAAGGTGTGAAATTAAGTAATCCCCCATAAACACAATACAAGCCTTTTAAACAAGGAAAAAACCATACAAGTGTATAAAACTAACTAAAAGACATGAAAAAACAAATGAGACTTCTGCCTTTGCTACCCATCACATATCATTTATATATATATAAATGGGCACAAAAGAGAGCTTATTCCTCATTTATTACATCTGTTTATATACTTTGATACAATCAGTCTTTGTGATGTCCAGGAAGCTTCTCCTTGATCTTCTCCATCATCCCTTTCTTCTCATGGGTTTCCCCATAAGCACCACCGCCTGCCGCCGTGGTCGTGGTGGTCGTGGATGAGACCCGTTGGTGCTCATCGGTACTATGACCGCCGCCCGGAAGCTTCTCCTTGATCTTACTCATCACACCTTTCTTCTTCCTCCTACCTCCTTGCCCATCATCCTCAGACTGCATTCAAACACCAATTAATTAATTAATATACCAAATTTTTAAAGAACACTATAATACAAAATTGACTAAATTGTAATTTCGGACCCTGCGGTTTGTCGTTTTACTTAATTTGGTCCTTATGAAACTTCTATTGAGCAAGAATTACACCCATGGTTGCTAAAAAAGTTTGGTTTAATCCCTCTTAGAGACAAAAGCTAAATTTCATCCTTTATGGCAAAGGAGTCCATAAGTTAGTGGTTTACTAATAAGCTAGCTAATACCATATAAGTTATAAATTATGTTTAACAAAAGATAGACCAAAAAGGTACCATAAGATATAATAATTAATATTATTTAGAGCATAATTGAAAAAATAATTGAAAAAAAAACTAAAGAAACATCTAAAATTGTCTAAAACATTATTCCAGCTAACGTTTCAATAAATTAACTTATTTTTGCTAAATACAATACAACTCTTTTTGAAGAACTCTTTTCGAAGAAGTGGGTAAATGAGTCATTTTATCTCAAAAATTCATTCATGTAGACGTGAGAGAATCAACAAGACGACAAATGAAACTTTAACGTCGTTGTTAAAAAATTTATAGGAACCAAAACCAAAAAAAAAAAAAATTTTGAACACCAAAAATTGCAATTTATTCTTTAAAACATAAATACACTTACAGAGCTTGAGCTGCCACTGCGATGAAGAATTCCGGTTCCCGTTCCCGTTCCGATTTCGGTATCAAGGCCGATGCCGGTTCCTCCATGCTGACCGTATCCACCTCCAACTTCGGAGCCGCCGCCCATATAAGGCGTGGCGCTCGGTTGGTTCTGGTACGACCCGGTGCTTCCGTAATCACCGGTACCACCACCGGTCGCCCGTCCTATGTCCGTACCAATGGCACCATGGTGACCGGTGGTGGTTCCAGTGGTACCATACCCACCGCCGGTCTTGTAATCACCGGTAGTGGTACCGGTACCCAACCCCTGGTGACGGGCACCGGTCCCGTAATCAGTAGTTCCAATGGAATGGCCACCCACACCATGGTGGCCAGTGGAACCAAGCCCGGTGTCGGTTCCACCGGCATGGCCCACGGTTCCACCCAAACCGTGATGGCCGGTGGAACCCAAACCGCCACTGGTTCCAAAATTGGTTCCAGTACCACCCTGGTGGTGCTGGCCAGTGGAACCGTAATCACCCATGGTTCCGCCAGTGGCGGACTGAACCGGGTTTCCGTACTCGTCGGTTCTCCGGACCGGGTTTCCGTACTCATCGGTCACACGATCCTCCCTTCCGTACTGCTGATCTCCTCCTCCATATTGTGCCATTTTTTTCACTCAAAAAGCTTCAGAAAAAGTACAACAAACAATGCAAATAGTACAAGTGCACACTTATTTTTGTGATCTTCTTTCTGTTTGATGAGATTGAAGAGATTTTGGACCTTATTTTATAGGGCAAAAGTGGGATATTGGAAATATGGTGTACGTGGCGAAAGGAAAACGCATGACATGTGAGAACCGTACACGTGGTGGTCGACGACGTTAGGCTTTTTGGATAATCTTAAAGTTGATGGAGTGGATAACGGACACGTGTCCAATAATATGTCGGCTCAGATTTTTTTATTTTTTCTGGTAATCTTTTAGTTAGGATTTAACCGACCGAATTTAATGCATAAAAATCTGATATTCGTCTTTATATATTTTCTGTAGATTTTTTTGACATAAGGATAAGGTTTTTGTCGACTGTCGGCAAGTTTTGGGTTTGTAGATAAAATAGAAAATGTAATATCAAAACTTTTATTACAAAATTAGTTTGGAAAGGATTAATTCACCGGTTGAGAATTACGGAAATACGTTGAGTTGATAAAGTTAAAATGTTTTAAAGTCGTAATGTATTTTAAAGTTATTGATTAACAAAAAAACAGAAAAGAAAACAAAAATTATTGATTAATGTATGGGATGCTTGATGCATTGTTTTGGATTTTACGTATTAGTTAATTAAGTAGTTGTAATTACCGGTAAGAGTGACGCTGATGTAAAATTGAACTGTTTTCGTAAAGTTGATGAGTCGAAAACATTTCATATAAAACTTTATAGCAGAATACGGTGAAGATAAAAAAATTCCATCTTTGATAGTAAAAGAATTGTCAATATGTTTACGGTGTTTTTCACTGTTCGAATTTTTTTTTAACTTTATAACATTTTAATTGGAAAGTTTCAGATATCTTTCTTTTTACTTTCAATGTTTTACCTTATAAATGTTTGGTTTTTTTAATGTTTTGCTATGAAGTTTCATGTATAAAGTCCTAGTCTCATTGGACATATGGAAACAACTTGTTCTTACGTGAACTTAAAGTCTTTTTTTTTTGTTAAGGTTCACCTGGGCTTTGCCAGACTACATCCTTGGTAATTTTTACCAAGAGCTAAAGCATACTCCCCTGGAATTAATACTCAGTGACCCCTGGTTGCTCACCCCCGGATTCAAACTTGGGGTGGTTGTTACACCTTCTAGAAGCCTTAACGGTAGCTAGGCTGCCCCCATTTGTAGTTTTTTCGGAAAGGTATCTTAGACTATGCCTATATTAATCCCGACAACTCATGATTTTAAGATACGAGCCCCTGATAACCCAGTGGCCACAATTGTTGCTTACGACTGGATTCGAACCTTGGGCAGATCCACCACATTCCACAGGGCCTCAACCACTACGCCACAACCCTTATGGTTTGGCTGTTCATAGTTGCAGGACGTAATCAATGGATAATCTGCCGGACCATGAGACATGTTCTTCTTTGCCAAAGGTAATGTGATCTTGGCTGGATAATGTTTTGTGTTCTTCTTCCCCCAGGATTAATTGTCTCTCGATCGGAGCATGTGTTGTGTGCAAATCTGTCGGAAGTAATGGAATATCTGCTGGAACATGGATTGATCCGTCATACTTGATAAGTATAATCAACTTCTTTGAATCAAACTCTCGGATCTTCTTTTGTGCCATTTCCGTTCCTCTAAAACTCTCTTCTTCCCTCATACTCTCTTCTTCCCCCATAAAGAAATACAACAGATCTCAACTCAGATCATCATTACCCATATCAGATTAGTGGACTTTTCGAAGACTTGGATCGAGTTAAGAATGTGAGAATATGTGGAACCTCAGTATGTAATCTCCAAAAGAGCCATTGAGGAGAAACGGAGGTTCCAACATATATAGTGAAGAATTGGTCCAAGTCTAGTCGATGTGGGACTCTAACAAAGAAGAACCCATGTCATAAATTGTTGTAAAACCGAATGATGAGCGATGAATTTTGACACTTACTGGTGAGAAACGGGTGGAAAAGAGTGTGTGGTGGTGGTGGTGGTTTACAAGCGATTGTAGTTCTCGTTCCGATGTGCATGCGTGTTATTGAAGGTGCATGTATGTGTATTTGCATGTGTATTTGTGTTATTACATTCTATGTGTATATGTGCATGTTGTCGTGGGTTATTGTGTTCTAAATTCTTCGTCTTTGAGCTGTGTAGAGTCGTTGCTGTCATTGTTTTCTTCCATAGTCCCAAGCACTAGATTTCAAATCGTTGCAGGATTGGTATTTTAGAATTTAATTGCAATCACTTGAAAATAGGAAAGTGATGATATCGGATTTCCGAATTTTCCCTTGTGTAAGCGTGTTTCTACAATTGGTATTTTACAATTTAATTGTAATCCCTTAAAAATTGGAAAGTAATTGTATTTGTAGCCCTTAATTAAAATGATCCATGGTAAAGGTTAGTTAATACTTAATATAGTTAACACACAAATATAGGGTTAACAAAATAAAGACTAAAGAGTCCTTGTCTTTATTTTGGTAGGGGCCCTGATGCCTAGAAGTTCTATTTTAGCTTTTTCAAAAGAAATTGATAGGTTTTGTTGGGGGGCTAGGACCCTACCAAGAAGCATTGGATCCGTCCTTTTATAATGAGATACAATTTAGTATAATGTACAAATATAAGAAATGAAGTCGACATCAAATTTGTTATATATCACTTGAGTCTTTTATTTATTGCTTAACTATATGTTGTTAACTATATATCATGCCTGCAAACATTTAAGTGGGACCATGTTTAGCTACCAAAATTGTCGGGGATTAGTTGGGCCTTTAGCCCGAACAGCCTTCCAAAAAAAAGAAAGATGGCAGCCTTGAAAATCATCATACTTTCAAAAATTAAACAATAATTCTTCACAATTCAATAGGGAAGGTTATCATCAAAAAAATCTTTAAAGGATCAAGCAAGTAATTGATTTTCAGTGAGTAAATGATAATCCCATGATTGCACTAATGTCATTGCAAAGTGAAAATAGAATACTTTTCCTTCATTGTCTTTATATTTTTTTTCCAAATACAAAAACACAATATAACAGTTTTGATAATGTCTAAATTTAAACCTCAGAAAATAAAATTCTCGACTACATTCTCCTGAACTTTATGAATGCAATATGCATCACAACCCATGTAGTTAATTCATTGTATGGTAAACTTATGATCATATTAAACCTACTCCATAACAAATTTAAAAATTAAAATTTATCATCTTAACCAACTCCACAAAGGGTTTATATTTTAAATTTCATAATATCTTTTATTCCCTACCCTACACTTCTTCAATAGAAATACAAAAAATTTGGGTCACAAAACTTACAATATGTCCATTTTAAACTAAAAAATTTGAGATGCGATGAAACAATTCTTATAAAAATACAAAAAGTTTAAATCAAGTGATTCTAGCGTTACGACCTGTATTATGTTTAAACAAATTAATTAAGAAGGTAGCTGATAACATTAGTTGTTAGTTGACAAACTTAACTAATAAACTAATTACCTTTGATATATAAAAGTTGGATATAACAGTTGAAAAATGAAAAATGATTACAAATGATATCTTAAAAAGTTAGTTAATTCCAACATTTTATAGCATAATTAAAACAAATTACATGTAATATAATGAATAAACTAATACAGATAAAATAGTAATGTAAAATTAAATGATATAAGATCTTAATTAAAAAAATTCAAATTGAATATATATATATATAGGGGAAGTATCCGTTGCAATCCAGGTAGATTGTACAAACTATACAAACCTAATCTTAACCATTTTGGATTTACTAAAACAAATTTTAGAAATTATATTAATTTATGACTTTAAATAACTATTACTTATATTATGAATAAATATAAAAAAAAATCAACTTTAAAAATATATGATTACTTATTAAATTAAAATACTTTATTAAAAACGTTTATCATAATTTTATTGTCTAGGAAACAAAATAGTATACAACTTTAAAGTTTAAATCTTTATTCAACTTATATAGAAAAGATTAAAAATTATTATATTTATTTTTTGATAGCTAAATATATAAAATAATAACTAAATGAATAACTAAGATTAATACTAACTAAATAAATTATTAAATTACAACTCAAAAATCACCAAAAGTAATCAAAGAATTTCTTTTCTCATATAAAACTACTAATTGAACAATATATTTTTAAAGATTGAGCTTTAATCTTGAAGAGATTGAAGTTTATATTAAAAAAAGAAAAATAAAATAAAATAATGGGCCCCGGCCCACGGATATGGAATGTTGGATATGGTCTTAAGTTGAAATGTTATTAGCCCGTAAACACTTTTGGGCTTATTAACTTAACATGTGGGCTTATGTTAAAACTTTTTAAACCGTGAGCTTAACTAATGGGTCATGGGATTTGGGCTTTAAGTTGCAATTCTTGTATAAATAAGAAGCTCCAAAAGTCCACATCCATTACATGTAGTGCCACAAATAGTCGAGACATGCTCAAGTTCGAGATGGCTCACGTTTGGCTCATATTAGTAGCCTAAACTGGAACTCGATAGCTTAACGAGTCATCTTAATGAAGACTCGAGAAAGACTGGAGTTCGATTCAATATCCCAAATGGCTTAAATGTATCTATCAAAATAGTGATCGATAAAACTAACTTCATTCAAAGATGGAATAGCTCAAACTACATTTTACAACTAGGCTCCTTACTACAACCTTGATTTTAGATTGATTCAAAAGCATACACAAGAATTTAACCATGGTCCATAGGTATATACATACTAACAAATACATAAAGTTTGAAAAGCTCGATAAGAATTTGAGTCTAGTTTTTATAAACTTTAACCTGATTTGTTTTATATTTTAACTTGTAATTGTACTGCAGCTCAAACTTCATTAAACTCGAGTTAAGTAAAAGCATAAAGTTATTCGATAAAAACTTAAGTTATATGGACCCTATTTATATGCTCATGTATGCATGCCAATTTAGTTCTATTGCTTACTTTTACTGGTCTTGGTTTTTCTTCCCTTTTCATGAGATTTTGTTTGTATAAAACAAGTCTTAATGGAAACCATCCTTTTCTTCAAAACTAAATAAAAACAAAGATCATTATGATTTCATTTGGTCTGTTTATGCATGCACACATACACATTATTTTTTTATATAGAACAAATACATATGGGAAGGTAATGGAATATTTATATGATATAATTTAGTAGTATTTGATATATCTTGGTTGCCAATAATGTAGGTTTGATGTCATCAATTTCCCATTATATATACCATCCAAAGTTCATAGATAATCATAGCCAATGATATTCAATAAAATAGATTAATCAATCATTCAAATCGATATGGATCATAAGATGCGTAAGTTAGGGTTCGATAACGACTTCCACAACCAATTATTTAGTAGATAAGATGTTTGATGATGATGGCATAAACTTAAAAGTTTGAGGAAGCACACACATATAAAACGATAATGTCATAATTAGAAAAACTGTAACTTTGTAAGTATGTGAGTATAAAAAAAGACATCAAAATTAAAGTGATTCGAGGGGTATAAACTATAGACGAGAGATGATTTATTCTTTAAGCCGAAAATAATATATGCATATTGTTACCTCTAAATATGTTAGTTTTCAAAGTACTAATATAAACTCCATAACTATTTATTAAGATGGTAACGTTCTTGAGATTTAAAATCTTATTAAGAAAAAGATTATGTTTGATTTTTTAAAACTTTGATAGAGTTAATAAGATGGAATTTTGGTCATGTATGATATAGAGTTGCTTTTCTTTTATGAGTCTAATAATTCATATAAACTTATAAACTAACTTCAATGTATTATTTCACATATGAAATAATATACGTGAAACTGCAATGTTCATAAATGTTGTCTCATATATGAAACTTCAAGGACTGTTTTTTTTACAAACAAAATACTCATGAACGTTTTAAGTATGAAACGCTATTATATAAACAACATTTTCACACATATTGTTTCAAACCATTTTGTAAAATATGAGTTATTGAATTTGTAAAACAAGATGACTCTATTTTAATGTCTGCTGATCATATCTCGTAAATATAACATTATATTTGAACTAAAGATTTTCAGACGGTTTAAAAATAACAATAACACAAACTTAATATAAGAAACCGAAGAATATACATTTTGAAGATTTGATTAATTCAAGAACATGTCAACCATAAAATGTTGATCCTTATGCAACATGTTATCACAAGGAAGCAAGAGCTCATGTTCATGGTAATAATCACTCAGTGAGTTGAAGTTGTTGATGATCTCATTGAGTGATTCGAATCGGTGAGTCAACTCGGCCAACTGAGCTCTAAGGACCGAATTCTCCGAGTCCAACTCCATCAACATCCGAGTCGTATCATTCAAGTAGATGGCCATGTACTTGTTGTCACTCACGAGTTGACTCACTTGCCCGGTAAGATCATCCGCGTGTTTCTTCTTGCGTATCCTCGATCTCCTAGCCGATTCCCTATTTGATATCAATCGTTTTCGCTTCTTTAAAACCAATCCATCCGGAGTTGACTCGGTTGATTTCATCACACCACCACCAGCCATGTTGTTCAAATATTGCAGAAATGATTTACCGAAAAATATTAGTATACGTATGTATATATAAAAATCGGAAGGTGGTTTTAAATTTTACGAGAAGACGTAGAACCAGTAGAGAAAGACGACGGAAAAAGATTGAACCAAGTGGGTGTGGCGACCGAAATCGATGGTGAAACCGGATAAGAGGGCTTCGCTGATGACCGGAGACGACATGATCACGGCGGAGCAACACCAAGAACCACCATGTGTTAGTGATCGATCAAATACTTGGCCTTCTTAGAAAGTGGCATGAAAGTTAATATAGTAGCTAGGGGGGAATTAATTTATAATACACTTCCTTTTTAGAAAATATATAGTTTAGACATGATATTTTTTTAAAGAATTATTGGTTGATATTTTAATTTTATTTAAAATAGAAATATTAAGATCTTAATTATTAGTCAGGAAAGTTTATCTATGTTTCAAAAGATAACGTTTTCTATTTTTGGACTATAAAAGTAGAATATATTCTATTTTTCAGTAAATTCCATGGTTGTGTTTTTATTGGTTATATTTTGTTCTTAAAACTAAAGTTCATTTATTTATTTATTACAAAAATAACTCTTTGAAGTAATATTTTTACTTGGGTTTTAATTTGTTTGAGCTTCTTAACTTCGTACATATTTTATGCTGAATTTTGTAACGTGTTCATATCAGGATATTATAGTTATTTTTTATTTTTAAGGAGGTTTCGTTTGTCTTTTCTTTCACCAAACCAATCAATGTTGGTAATTTTTTGGACACAAAAGTTAATCCCTGGCAATTTCAATCTGCCCACAATTGTCCATCGATTCCATAATATAGAGAATGTAACACCCGTGATTTTTGGACAAATGCGAATCCGAATCTGTGTAAAACTTATCTTTTAAGAAAATATGAAAAGTAGGACTTTTGATCAAAACCTAGATTTTATGGTCTTGTTGGATGGGAAATTGAAATACGAATCCAACGGTTCTTCCGGAATCGAAATCGGAGTTATAACGAAGAAGTTATGGCCAAAACAGTGAATTACATGGGTTTCAGGCGGGTTTCAGAATAAGGGCGGGTCAGCCGCGGGTCAATCCGCGGGTCGGACCCGCCGTTACCGCTGGTCAGGCCTGAAAAACGCATTTTGAGCCATCTTCTTCATTTCTTCATAACTTACTCTCTACAACTCCGATTTTGATGATTCAAATTGCTATCTTCTCGATTTTTCGAGCTCTTCAAGACTACATCAATGGATTTCAAGTATTTGGGAGTTCTAAAACGTTGGTGTAGGTAATCTCTTCATCTCCTTCGAGTTTTAAGCTTAGATTTGGGGGTTTTTCATCTCCAAAACTTTTCTTCCATACTTGGATTAGATCTATTATTGTTTTAGGTGGAATTCATGTTTTGAGAAGTGTTGGAGGCTAGATCTACTAGTTTGGAGGGTGGAGACTTCCATGGCTTCATCTTCTCCACCTCTCACAACCTCAAATCACCATTGTTGCAAGTGTTCTCCATTCTAGGGTTTGTTCAAGATCCGGCTAGGTAAGCTTATCTAAACCATTTTAGGTTGGTTAATCTATGTATAAGAGTTATGAAACTAACCTAGGGTTCGATTTACTTGATTTTAGGTTCGTTCACGTATTTGACCTAGATCTTGGAATTTGGGGGTTTTTTGTGGCAAAACCCTAAGGTGAGTTGCTAAAACCATTTTGTTAAAACTGAGAGCACATCATCTTGTCTAATATTACGCGTCTTGCTCGATATTGTGGATAAATGTGATTTTGAATGAAATGCTTAAATTTCTAGGTTTAGGATTTGCCATGAAATGAATAAATGACAAATCTTATATGAATGGCTTGGTTGGATTATTGTATGCATGGAATAGTTTATCGTATGCCACTAGTGTATGAGTTAAACACATGTGATTGCATGATAAACGTGTTTATGAGAAATGCTTGATATTATGCATGCCATGAATTGGTGCAAAGGGATTGAATCCTCTTGAATTGTATGACTAAAACGTTATGGAGCACCGCTAGTCAAAAAGTGGGATGCTATTGGTCACTAGTCAAAAAGTGGACCGGGATGTCACTAGTCAAAAGGTGAGTACCCATGTTTTACAAAACATAAACTGGACAATGTGGCACTAGTCAAAAGGTGTACACTATGTCGTTTTTGAAATGAGATTGATTTAAAGTGGCACTAGTCAAAAGGTGTGCACTTCAAGTTTACACGAGTTCGACTCAGTCTTGGGTGGCACTAGTCAAAAGGTGTGCACCTATGTCCCTCGCCATTCGTGTGGCCGCGAATGTGCCTGGCCTCTGAGGTTGCCTATTCGAGTCTTCGTAGGAGGACGGCAACGGGGTGTCTCGACTCTGAGGTGTAACTTGCTTGGTGAAAGTGGGTCGCTCCCACGGTTTTCAAAGATAAAAGATAAACCGGTTTAACATGGTGCATTTTGTTGTTAATACACTTTCGTATACCTTACATGGCTTAACATGCTTTCATATGTATGATGTTTATTTGATACAACTCACTAGGCTCCTTTAGCCTAACACTTGTTTGGTGTCGATGTGTCTCTCAGGTACAAGGGACGCCGTTCCCAAGTAGGTGCCGGGAGTGAGAGTGAGCTTTGGGGAAAGTGAGAAGAGACCGGTCCTTAGACCGTGCATGCGTTGACAGATTTGACAACCCTTTTGTAGTCTTTTCCGAGATAGGATTTAGACTAGATGGTTGTCGCATTCTTTAATTAAACTACCAACATTGTAATTATACACTACTTATACCCCTGTTTTGGGAAGAGCTCGCGCTATGGCGTTATATTTTGTGTACCACCTTTCGTTAAATGAAAGTTTTTGTTTACCCTAAATTTTGGGGTGTTACAGAGAACATGCCTGATTCATTCATTGATTGTGGCTATGGGAGCGTCCCAGCTTCAAACTTATATAAGACCATTAACGCTACCTCCACCTATTACGAATAGAGAACGGAAGAAGATGACAAGCTTCAATACACCGCTAATGGCCTCAAATAAACCCAACTCTAGTTGTATTTAGTAATACAACTCAAACCCACATATTGTTGATAGATTCAAACTCACTAGTTTCATTTTTTTTCTATATCGTGGTCTTAATTTTCACCTTTCTTTGGTAAATGTGGAAAAGTTTTTTCTTTTCCTTTCTCCATTGGCAATACTGGTACGGTTTTAAGCTGAAATCATATATTAAGTTTGAAACATTTTCCGAAAACTAAATCCAATTGTACATGCCTCAATCGTATCACATTGTAAATTTGGTGTGATATATGTGGTTTGTATCTAAATATTATGTTTGTAAAAAAACAATACAAAGTTTCATGGTCTATATATACTCGATTTAATGCAAAATAGAGTATCCGGCATAATATTTAAGAAGTTAGAGCCTTAAAAGAGTTGAGAATTAATAAATATGAAATATCACATGGTCACTTGCTCTTAGAAAGTGGCATGAAAATTCCTAAGACAACAAAGAAAAAAACTTTAATCGACTAATTTCAATTTATTAATCTAAGTAATGGACTTGCAAGATAAGAAAACTAACGAATCTTCTATATATAATAAAAGAGTAACTGATTTGCCACGTGTCGTGCTATGGTGAGCGAATTGCCACGTGTCGCGTTCTGGTGAGTCGATTTCGATTATCAAAACAATAAATAAAATAATGTAAAAGATAAATACCACTTTCAAAAAACCTCTACATTAAAAAATACTCTACATAATTAAATCAAACCTTTTAATCCAAACTATAGATAAATATGAAAACAATAAATAAAATAATGTAAAAGATAAATACCATTTTCAAAAATACATAATTAAATCAAACACTTTAAATCAAATTTTTAATCCAAACTATAGATAAATATGAAAACAATAAATAAAATAATGTAAAAGATAAATACCATTTTCAAAAATACATAAATAAATCAAACACTTTAAATCAAACATTTTAATCCAAACTATAGATAAATATGGAAACAATAAATAAAATAATGTAAAAGATAAATACCACTTTAAAAAATACATAAATAAATCAAACGGTTTAAAAAATCATCTACATATATTTGTGTAATATTTAATATAATACATACATGTATTATTATTTTTCATTGGTGATATAAAGAATTAAAAATATTCTCTCTATTTTCAAAGTACAATTTTCTAAGAGTTTTCCAAAGTTGAAAAATCTTACTTTTCCTATTTTCTTAATTCTTAAGAAAATCCCATATAACTTCTTGGAACAAAAAATATACTCACTTTTTAAAAAATTTCATTTTTAAATCCAAACTATAGATAAATATGAAAACAATAAATTAAATAATGTAAAGGATAAATACCACTTTCAAAAATCCTCTACATAATTAAATAAACAGTTTTAATCCAAAAATACACACCTCAATCTCAATCTCTCAATCTCAATCTATAAATACCCATTTCAATCTCTCAATCTCAATCAATTGCTGCAACTCTCTTAATTAAGCCACTACAAATTACACATACACACACAAAGGTAATTAATCAAACGCTCTTTAATTTTTATTTTTTCCTACACATGATGATATGATTATGATGATTCTATTCATGTTTATAATCCAAGTTGGAGTTGTTAATTTCCCGTATGTGACTTTGTATTTATGGTCATTGATTACACTTTTTGTGTTATTTTGTATTACAAACGCTCTTCAATTTTTATTTTTTCGTACACATGATGATATGATTATGATGATTCTATTCATGTTTATAGTCCAATTTGGAGTTGTTGATTTCTCGTATGTGACTTTGTATTTATGCTCATTGATTATACTTTTTGTGTTATTTTGTATTACAAAAATAGTTCTAATTTTTTATTTTTTTTAATCTTTTGAATTTTTACCATATTACAATGCAGCACTTGGTTAGTCAACTAAATTATTTTACATTTACTATATTTTTTGATATATGTTATTTTATGTTATCATTGATATTAGACTTCTTTATACTAATTCTTTTAATCAATATATAGATGTTATTGGTGAAGTTGTAGCATGCCAGACAATTGTTACTCTTTTTCAGATGAGAAAAGAAAACCGAAGAAAAGAATGCAGATTGAGATACAAGATACGGAGTCAGTATTTTTTACTTAATAGTCTAATGTGTATATGTATATAATATATAATTCATTTGTAAATTTTTATTTAGAGGGCTTAAACTCCATGTCACATTGTGGGATGCTTTTGCGAAGCAATTCAATGATTATGTTTCAATTCATAAAGACGAGGGTGTTGTCATCGTTGTAATTCAATTCGCATTGGTCAAGATTTACAGAGGTCCAGTTATAAATTAAATTATAGTAAATATATTAGATTAAATAAATCATACTTGTAATATTGTTTTTTCTCTTATGATTTTTTTAATTAAATTACCCTGTGTATCACACGGGATAAAACCTAGTTGTGATAATATATTTACAAATTACGGTTTTACTAGACTATTAATAACTTAATTAGCCAAAATAAATAATTTTTAATTTGATAAAAATATAGTATATAATTATATATAAAATTTAATAATATCGTAAGGTGCAATTTAAACTACACTTTAGTAATTCAAAACTGCAAACCAAGGTATAAAAAGAAACATCCATGTATGTAGACTTTTTTTCGACATACACAAGTCCTAAATCAATTTGATAGAGACCCAATCGATAATGGAACACCTAAATCAAAGTTAAAACCCTTAAATTTAAACGATGAACAACCCTTTTATCAAATTCAAATAAAACGTCATCGATCAAATTCAAATCAAAACCCTTAATCAATCCTAGTGTAAATCAAATCCTAACCAAGAGATCTCAAATCCAAGAGATCTCGTCTTGGAACATACCATCACTCAAGAAATCTCAGATCAAAATCTGTCGTAGATGTCATCCTCGCAAGCAAATCTCAACCTTAAAGTCTGTAACACCCCAAAATTTAGGGTAAACAAAATCTTTCAATAAATAGAAAGTTGGTAATACAATGTACGCCAAAGCGTGAGCTCTTCCCAAAATGGGGTATAAAGTAATGTACAATTACAATGTCTATAATTTAAATGAATCGGTATAATGACCAACTAGTCTAATTCCGAAACAAGGAAAAAGACTACAAAAGGGTTATCATTTTCTACTATCAATTTGCAGCCTAAATAACCGGTCTCTTCACACGATCCCCCGAGCCCACTCTATACCCGGCACCTACTTGGGAACAACGTCCCTAGTACCTGAGAGACACATCGACACCACGCAAGTGTTAGGCCAAAGGAGCCTAGTGAGTTGTATCAATAATACTATGCATGTAAAAGCATGTTAAGACATGTGAGATATACAAGATCATACTAACATCAAAAGTAGCATGTTAAACCGGTTTATTATTATCTTCGGAAACAATGGGAGCGACCCATTTCCACCAACCAATGCCCCTACATTCGTTGCTTCCCAACACCTCGATGCCATTTCAACTATGACACCTTCCGAGGCCTGCGCATCTCGGAGCCACCCGAGAGCCGGCGACATATGTAACATCCCGTTTATGATTGTTATTATTAGTATTATTATTATTATTATTATTTTAATAATATTATTATTATTATTTTAATACCGAGGATTAGGGTTAGGGAATGTGGGTTTTCTTGCGGGTTAAGTAAAGAAGGAGAGAGGCCCGTTTAATCTACTTAAAAAGCCCTAGGGTTGAACCCTTTTTTCTCACCGTATCATTGGCGTACAAGTCTAGCGAGAGAGAGCCGAGAGAGAGCGAGAGAGGGCCGGAAAAGAGATCGCCGGAGTTGTTTCGAGTTGTCGTTAAGGGTATTACCGCATTCTCTCTCCCTACTCTCTTTTGTAATCGGTGGTGAGGCGGTGGCCGCCGGCTTTGGCCGGCCCTGGCCAAACCGCTGCTGCCGTGATCGCCGGCATCGGCGTGGTGGCGGTGGTGTTGTTTGGTTTGTGTTTGAACGGCGGCGGTGGTGGTATAAGCCGCCGCTGCTGCCGCTTATGTGGTCATGACATCCACCGGCGGTGGTGGTGGTCTACGACTGCTGCCGCCGTCGACTGGTGGCGGGTCGCGATGGTAAGGGTGAGGAAGGTGTGAGGGCGTCTGAGCGGCCTTCGCGCCGCGAGGAAGGTGTGAGGGAGAACCCTCGCGCCGCGAGGGGTGACAGGTGGCAAGGTGGTTTGTTGTTTGGTGGTCGCGACGCGAGATGGCCAATCGCGCCGCGAGGCAGCCGGTCGCGCCGCGAGGCGGCATCTGTCGTCGCCACTGCTGCCTTGTCACTCGAGACGGTGACCGGTTTGAACCCGGTAGCCGCTGTGTCTGTGTTAGTGAGACCGGTAGGAATTTTTACTTGTATTGTTGGACAAATTTTTATAGGTTGTATAATTATTATTTTTCAGAGTTGCGGGAGAGATTCGAGTTATTATTTTGTTGTGATTCGTCCGAGACAGGTGAGTGGGTTTTTACATGCGATATATTGTAATTAATGTGTATATGATGTTGTGATGTGATGGATCGGGTTGCGGGATGACCCGAAGAATGGGAAACCACTAAGGTCGGATTGCGGGATGATTCGACGAACGGGAAACCGTTAAGACGTGATTAATGTGCTGGATGTGATTATATGTGTTGATTATAATGTATTGTATGTAAAACGTACTCACTAAGCAGTTGAGCTTACCCCTCGATGTTTAATGTTTTTAGGAACGAGTTCGGGCGTTGATAAAGGCAAGGCTCCGGCTTGAAGGTTCCGGCGGGACGACATTCCGATCCGATTTCAGAATTTATATTTCGTTGATCATTTATTTCGTTGGATGATAATTAAAACCTAATTGGGGATTTTTGGAATATTGTTTTATTTTAATCATTTAAATGGAGATTTTTATTTAATTTATCTTTATTAAATTTAAAATAGAATTGGGCGTTACAGGTGTGTCCCTATTTCAGGACCTCCCAAGACTGTTGGGTGTGGACACATTGCGTTGGATCGTCCATGTTATTTACATAGTCGTATATCCGCCGCCAGCCCCATCATTCGTTACTTCCAAACACCCCGATGCCAAATTTAGCCTGGCATCATCCACTGGGGCCCGCGCACCTCGGAGCAACCCGAGAGCCGGCGACATAGGTGCATCCCTATTTCAGGACCTCCCAAGACTGTTTGGTGAGGTAACATGGCGCAGAATATACTTAATTACACATACGTACTGTCTCAAAAGACTCATACCATTATCTTAACCTTTCATAGGTATTGATCGAGGGTCTCAAGCCCTTCATTCATTTCATATAAACCAACATGTTCGGCATTCAATTCCTTTACATAATTCCATGGCATACATAATAACACGTATTTCTCATAAATACATTCATCATATAATCACATAGATTCAACTCATACATTAGTAGCATGCGATAATCTATTTCATGTATACGATATTCCAAGTCAAGCCATTCATACAAGCATCGTTAATCATTCATTTCATAACAATCCTTAAACCTAGCATTTTAGGCATTTCATCCTTCATCATGTTTAATCACAATGACCAACAATATATGTAAATCAAGCAAGATGATGTGCTCTCAATTTTAACAAAACGGTTTTAGCAACTCACCTTGAGGCTCGTAAAGCCAAAAGCCCCAAATGTTACCAAGAACCCTAGCTTAAAGCTTGAGTGAACACCTAAACTGATAAGGAGTTAATACCTTGGATTAGTTCCAGATCTACGACATATAAGACTAGATCTACACTTAAAACCCATAAATAGAACTTACTTCCTCAAGATCTTGGTTGAAAACCCTAAGATGAAGAACCTCCAACAATGGTGAAGGGATGGTGAAGAAGATGAAGCCATGGTGATCTCCACCCTTTAAACTATTAGATCTAACCTCCAACACTTTCAATAATATGAAATCCACCTAAAATAACACCAAATATAAGACAAGTATGGAAGAAAAGGTTGGGAGATGAAAAACCCTCAAATGTAAGCTTAAAACTCGAAGGGGATGAAGAGATTACTTACACCAACGATTTTGAACTCCCAAATACTTGAAATCCATTGATGTAGTCTTGAAGAGCTCGAAAAACCGAGAAAAACACAAGAAGAATCACCAAAATCGGAGTTGTAGAGAGAAAGTTATGAAGAAATGAAGAAGATGGCTCAAAATGCGTTTTTCAGGCCTGACCAGCGGTAACGACGGGTCCGACCCGCGGATTGACCCGCGGCTGACCCGCCCTTACTCTGAAACCCGCCTGAAACCCATGTGGTTCACTGTTTTGGCCATAACTTCTTCGTTATAGCTCCGATTTCGATTCCGGAAGAACCGTTGGATTCGTATTTCAATTTCCCATCCAACAAGACCATAAAATCTAGGTTTTGATCAAAAGTCCTATTTTTCATATTTTCTTAAAAGATAAGTTTTACACAGATTCGAATTCGCATTTGTCCAAAAATCACGGGTGTTACAAAGTCGTCTTCAAAGCACTCAAGGAAATCAATCGAAGATGTCATTTAGCCTTAGGGACAAAGCAACAAGTTGCATACATGGAGGTTTCTTTTATAATCGACTTGGAAGTTTGTAGTTTACAAGATAAAAAAATGTAACACCTCTAAAACTAGAGGTAACTTTGAACCTAAAAATTACTCCATAATTGAACTTAAACAAAATAAAATAACCCACGTGTGGGGGAATCGTAACGGAGAATAACCTTTTAATCTAAACAATCTCTATGTCTAGATCATAGACGGGTGTCCCTACAATTCAACAAAAGGCTCCTATCTACAATTTGATGTCGTGTGCTATCTCCTGGATCCATCATTGTAGTCTGCATATGTCTGTAATGTTTAGACTTGAATATGCACATTTTTTCTTGGATTTACGGATGTTTTTGCTATTCATTGACTCTAAAATGTGTTTCTATATGTTTTTCTAGTGCTAGTGAAAATGCATATCACTCTATTTATAGGGGGAATATGGTGTGATATGGGAAGCTTAATGGTTATTCATGACAAAGACAAAAGCAAAAACAAAAAACGTTGGCTAAGGGTTTTTTTTTTTTGTAATAAATGTATTGTATTGATGAAACACTTTAACCTCAACTTCTTATCATACCTCAACCCATTACAGAATTATTGTTTTATAAGAATTTGAGGCTAACGTGAAAAATGTTATTAATCGTTGGATACACATTATGATGAGATGCACCTATATGTATCCGATCGGTTTCCTTTTAAAACGCAATTAATAAAAGGACATGAGATTAAAAGAAATCAAGAGTTCAAATTTACACTCTTCGATGGTAACTTAACTATTTACATGATCCTTTGTTACTCTATAATTCACTCTATTCTTTAAGCAAAATTTCAGAGGTAATTTCCCTAATTATTTATAGATGTATTTATGTATCATTTGGTTGTAACATGTAGTTAAGGTTTTGACCTAAATAATTTAGAGTAAATATTAGTTGGAGTTTATATGATTAATTTTTGACCCATAAATATATTTATTCACTTTTTATTGATAAATTTTTTATTTTTTGATTATTACTAATATTTTTTGCCAAATAATTGATGAAGTGATAAGTGAGGTAGGTTTTGTGTCATAGTAGTTGGGAAGAAGCCAACAAAGTTATACCTAATAAATTTATTTTTTCAAAATATTATAAATACACTTATCCTCTCCACCTAGAATACATTATATTATTATCACTACATAAATATGATTCTTTTTGTAAAAATATATATTAGGATTTATGAAAACCAAACAAATATCAAATCCAACAAACACAATATGATAATAGGTGTTGTTATTTGGATCCTGCTTAGAGCTCTTTTCTTTCTCACAAAAAAATAGATTCCATTTATAATTCACCTATGACAATATAACCCAATTTTACTTAAATATAAGGTGCTAAAAGAGGCAGAAATATTGTTCTCAAGAAAAAAGAAGTTGCAATTACAACAATAACCAAAGTATTTGAACCCCACATTCTTGTTTCTCTTTATGGATATATCTTACATAAACTTGAATTAAATTCAACAACAAAATTGCAAAATTAAAAATTCACAACTCTTCAATAATCATAGAAACTGAAAACTCCAAACTCCATTAATAAAAAGAACCAAATCTACCCCTATCTTTCAAGCACCATTCCCATTGGGTATCCAGCAGCTTCAGGATGATAATACAACATTTCCTTCACCATCTCCTCCCTGATCATCTCTTCACTCATATTCTCATCAAGATCCAGATTTATCGGCATCCGGGCGGGCGGGTTATCACTCGGGTCGAACAAACCCGCCATATATGGGTGGTGCAAAGCCTCCGTGACCGTTATCCGCTTGGCCGGATCGAACACGAGCATCCGCCGCAGCAAATCAAGCGCTAGCGGGTCCGCCAACGGGTACAAAGACGAGAGCCCGATCCCTCGGGTGAACGGCAACGTCTTGATGAACCTCCGGGCCTTTGCGTTATCGATGAATCCGAGGTCGGTGTCGTTTTGGCTGCCGAGGATGTTGATTATGAGCTTCAGCTGATTGAGGCACTCGGTCCCTGGAAAGAGCGGTTTGCGGCCGAGGATTTCGGCGAAGATGCAGCCCACGGACCAGACGTCGATGGAGGTTCCATAGTTGTCGCAACAGAGGAGGAGCTCGGGTGCTCGGTACCAACGCGTGACCACGTATTCGGTCATGAATTGTTCGCTGCCTTGGCTCGTTCTTGCGAGCCCGAAATCGCATATTTTGAGCTCGCAGTTCGCGTTGACCAAGAGGTTTCCGGGCTTTAGATCGCGGTGGAGTACGTTAGCCGAGTGGAGATACTTTAGACCTCGAAGCAACTGGTTTAAAATAAAAACGACTCATTAGTATCGAATTCGTGGCACACAATTGAAAATGCATGGAATATCTAAGAATACGTGAAATCCCATCAGATTAACGTGAAAAAAGAAGGATCAATAATCACACACATTTAGGGTGCATGGAACACTACAAGAAAATTTGGGTTTAATAAAACGTGAAATATGTCTGAATGTTCTAATAGACTGTTTTGTATGATTTAAACCAAATAATTGTACGTCATATGTAAAAATGTTACAATAAGTTTATATTAACACTTTCGAGAACTATCCTATTAACACGTCTTTTTAGAAGATTTTAATAAATAAAATGTTGTATAAAAATCAATAGAACAATTTATTTCAAAAGTGTCGTCAAATACTTGTTTATGACACCCACAAACGTCTTATAAAATTGTTGTAACGCTTTTACAACACATAATTGTTTGGTCCTATAATCTCAGGTCCTATAAAAAAACTAAGACATTCAGACATTTTTGGCATCCTATACCGGTTTTGGAAAAACCCGAAAAATTACTTGGTGAAACGGAAATTTATACCTGAAACAAGAAGAATTTGCAGTGATCGTTCGAGAGAGGTTGTGAAGACTTGATAATATGATGAAGATCGGTATCCATAAGATCGTAAACAAGATACACATCTTTGAAGCTATTCTTGTATATCGGAAACATGACGTCTTTCAAACCGATCACATTTTCATGCCTAATGTGTCGAAGAAGCTTCAACTCCCTTAGAGTTCTTAAAGCGTCGGTCGGGTTACCAAACACGTTGTTAATCTTCTTGATTGCAACTTTCTCGTTGGTTTCCATGTTGATGGAAGAACACACGACCCCATACGCTCCTCTCCCGATGGGTTTGATGGGTATGTATTTGGTGTCGATCTCGAACAAAGTTTGCCACATTGTGTAGTAATGTTTCCCTCTTTGCCTAAATCCATTTGGTGGTTCAACATATGTTGCCATATCTCTGTTCATTGCCACAAAGAAAATGAGTCTTTTTGTTAAACCCAAATGCAAAACCCTATTCAATTTGTCAAGCAATAATTGGCCAAAATGCAGATAAATCACAAAACCCAAAGTTTTAATTCAAGCAAGATTTCCCAAAAATCCATAATAACTTGCAAAACCCATTTGAAATTTAAGCAAATAATCTACCAAAATTAGAAAACTAACAAAACCCCAGTTCAATTTCAAGCAAGATTTGGCAAAATCTATATATAACATGCAAAACCCACTTGAAATTTAAGCAAATAATCGCCAAAATTTGGAAAACTTGCAAAACCCCAATTCAATTTCAAGCAAGATTTGCCAAAATCTATAATTACTTACAAAACCCACTTCAGATTTAAGCAAATAATTGGCAAATTTTCCAAAACTAGCAAAAACCCTGTTCAATTTCAAGCAAGATTCACCAAAATCTATAATAACTTGCAAATCCCACTTAAAATTTAAGCAAATAATTGACCAAAATCCATAGAAGTTGTAAAATTTCAGCTCAAATTGCAAAACCCACTTGAAATTTTTGATTTTTAAGCAAATTGCAAACCCACTTGAAACTAAAGCAAATGATTAGTCAAAAATCTATAATAATAACTTGCAAGAACCCACTTGAAATCAAGCAAATGATTGGCCAAAATCTACAATAATTTCCAAAATCCCACTTCAAAATTTGAGCATACAAATACAACAACTGAAAACCCATTTGCATTCAATATAAACCTAATTATGAACATACAAAAACTATAAAAAAAATAAACCATCTAGTGTGAATAGATTCAGAGAATCAATACTTACTCCTTTCAGATGGATCTTCTTCAATCTCCAACTCCTGAAAAAAAAGTAGTATTAAAAATACAAAAATACCCTCACTTTGCTACCTCCTCAATCCTTCCCAAAATCCCCAATTCCCACAAACTTTCTTTGCTTTTCCTCAACGCAAAGCAAACAATCTTGTCGGAATCCAACACTTTCGGCCCAAATTGATCACGTCAAATAATCCCCAAATTTCTGGGAAATTTTCAATTTCACACCCTCATTGAAAAGGGTATTTTCTTAGCTTGAAATCTTGAAAGAAGGTGATGATGATCATAGAGGGTAGGAGGAATGGATGAAATATCTTTGTGTTTAATTTTATAGAAAAAAGGGTGTGTGCTGTAATGGAGGAATTCCACCCACTCAACTAGTTGAAATTAGGCATGGATAGGTAGAGAGAAGGATAATTTATAATGATCACATGAAGAAAATCAAGAATTAAAAACATATCTAAATCTAATTGTGAAGGAATCGTTGATATTTTCCATGGGGTTCATGCACATATCCAACTTCCTTTAAACAAAGTGTATCACTACAATTGTCTACAAGCAACAACAACAAATTATTATGGACTTCTTTCTTTCTTGTTAGTTGTTGCTACAATTTACATCTAAACCCCTCTATTGTGGACTTGTTTCAGAATTGACCACCAAATACATGAATAGGGTTTAAGGAAAATAAGATATACTTTAGGGGTGTTTGGTTGGTTTTTCAATAAGTCATGTATGGATAAAGTTATATGTATGGATTGCGCCGTCTGTATAAATTGATAAGTTTTTTGTTAGGGAGGATTTTTTGATAAATGAAAGGAGCTTATATTTTAATCGGGAGGGACAGGTTTGGAAAAACTTGGTTTTTTGCATAATGCTCCCCCAAAAGGTTATTGAATCGGTCGCTTTCTATATTATCAAAGCCACTACCAAACAATCATGTATAGCTGACCGAATTAGTTGTGAGTCTCTTTAAGCTCGTTAAGCTGCTAGCAAATAGGCCCTTAGAGTCACATATCTTTCCTCTACCCAAATGATTAAAGTCGTTGTTTATAAAATTTCAGTAATATTTAATTTTTAACTGGTATTCTAATGACAAATCAACTTAGGGTTAACTTTTAAGGTGTTAAGTGTAAAGGGATCTGGATTCGACCATTGACTAAGCCAATCTTATGAAACTAGTTGGATCCATCTTGAAAAACAAGATAAAATTGCATGGTTCTTGCCAACAATGTTATATAATTACCTTATACATTGAGAAAACACAAAAGATATGACATCATGACCAAAGATCATGTGAGAATATGAGTAGGGTGAGAAGAATAAGAATTGATCTAGACCCTTAATCACATGTAATCTCACCCACACAATGAATTGTGCTTTAAAATAGGGATTGATTCGGTATATCTTGGTACACTGCATTAGTATTAATCTTCAATCAGGATTAATCCAATAACTAAGATTTTTACTTATCCTTATCACCATAACTTCTATTCTCATAAGAATCAGCCCATTATGTCATTTCATAAAAAGTGAATCCAAATTATTAAATGTCTCATGAAATATATAAGAGAAAAAATTGTGGAAACTTGAGGATTGAGGGTTGAATTGTAATAAAAGGTCCAATATGAAACTAGTAGGGGTCTAGATGTCTTTATCTAAAATATGGGGGTGAAAGAGGAAATAGTGAGGAGTTAGTGGGATTGAATTGAAGGCAGCTTGGCGTTGAAATAATCGGTCTTCTCTCTCGTGACTCCAACTTTGAATTTGGAAACATTCTCTACCAATTTTAGGATTTTATTTATTTAAATAAAGTAATAAAAATGTATATTTAGAAAACAAATATTCATCTCAAACCGAAACCCAAAAATAGATAATACTTTAACAAAAGATAAAAAAAAAGAATCAAATTGATTTAAATGTGTTTTGATTCCATTTAAAAACCGGTTTATTTCCAACCCATCAAGTAAAACAAAAATACAACAATTAAGATTGTGTTGGAAAAAAAAAATCAAATTGATTTAAATGTGTTTTGGTTCCATTTAAAAACTATTTGTTACCGTAATTCAAAAAGTTTAATTCTAATAAATATCGTTTTAAGTTTGGAGAATAGATAAAATCAATTTAGTTTTAAACCAAATCAAAAACGTTAGAAAGAAGTTAATCCATAAATCAAACTAGATTGGTCCGTTTTAATCCTGTATTACTTGTAAAAACTTATCAATTAAGATTGTGTTGGACAAAAATAAGCTAATTTATAAGCTAGTACATGTTTGGATGAACTATAAACTAACTTATAAGTTAACTTAAGCTTATAATTTTTTCTAGGAGCTTTTTATAACCTTATTAATATTAATTATTGTATTCTTAAATATTCTTTGTGGTAATTTTACATATTCATAAGTTAGTTTTTACCAAACATAATTTATTCACAAGTTAGATTATCATCTACTAACTAGCTAATCAATCAACAATTAGTTTATCAGCTAGCTTTTTAAACACTACCTTAGAAACATTATAAAAAACTGATCATATTTTTAAACATGACAAATTTCTATATGTAAACAATGTGAGAAATAGATTATACATCATTATATAAAAAACACCGTTATAAAAACAAATTATTTATTAAGAAAACGTATGACTATACGAACTAATCTTATTCAAAAACCGTTTTATTAGAAATGATGACATTTTTAAAAAATTTGTATTTAAACCTCTGATGTTTATTTTGAAAGGCAAAGAAAGCATGTAGGGTAAAAAGCTTCGACAAAGCTAACCTCTTATATATTTTAAAATTTAGACAAAAGCTAGTATTTTAATTTTAAATCATTGCTTAAAATACCAAAAATTGTAGAATAATATTAGGAATAATATCAAAGTTTGAAAGAATATACCGTTGCTCTATGAAACTTATGAATTAAAGAGGAAACGACGCCGTTCTTGTTTGAATTCGCCGGCTTGCTTTTGCGTAAATAATGCATGTGGGAGGATGTTAACGGCGTAAGCAAGGCACGTGGATTAACAGCTTTTGTCTTTCACGTAATCGCCGGCACCCGCTTTTACGTTATTAAACCTTCAACTTTGTTATCATGCCATGTTAGACCCTCCATGTTTACCATATATTTCAATTTTTACCTTTCATTTTTATAAGCCTTGTATTTGGTTCCTTGGTGGACATCTTGGTAATTTTCCATAACAGAATTTGTTGTTCACATGCCCTTGTTAGTGATTGTGTGCATAAGTTGACAAACCAGTGATTGCGCGTCCAATGTTACAAGACACTTGAGGGTCACACTTATGAGGACCTATAAATCGAATAAGTTAAGAAAGACCCAGAAATGGAAAGATTGAATTTATAACAGTTAGTTATAATTCAAAATGGAGAGATTAGATTTATAAATAGTCATTTATAAATCAATTGGGAAAGTTAAGTTAGAAATCCCAAAGTTAAAGGGTTGAAAGTTAAATTATATATTAGATATATAATAGAATAGTTTAATTAATTAAAAGTAATTTAATTAATTATGGTAATTATCTAGTATAAATCTTTTCTTAATGGAAAAGAAAAGAATAAGATAATTAAAGGAAACTGAGTTGGATGGAAACTGTGTATTAAGCCTTATAAATAAACCATATAGGCTTAAAGAAAAATATAGAGAATCAATTGATTAAGTTCCAGTTTCCAGAAAATCCTCTCAACCCTCTCCCTCTCTCTCCTTGCCATCACCGCCTACCACTTCTCTCCAAACCAGTTTGTTTTTGAGATAAGTCGGGTTTTTTCAGCTCTACTAGAGGAGCATTCGTCGGTCGTTCATAGGTGGATTAATACTCGAGCAGTCCAGGTAACCTTTAAACTATTTTGATTAAAACCTATAAAACGAAAGGTCGTGGTTTCCGGGTTTGAACCACAAAATCGCTTCTGCAAACTTTCGTGTTTCTCGGATCAGTTTGGTTCAGGATCACAGTCTTAAACCCCAACAGTGGTATCAGAGCCACGTTTTCGTTTTATTCGTTTAGATTTATAGTTCCGTTAAAAAGGTTTTAAGCTTTTTCGTATTACAAATCTGATTTTATCGTTTACATCGTTTCGTACAAAACCCTAATCAATTATCACCATGGCCGCACCACCGTATGTGGTGGCGGCCGATCCAATCTTCGCCGAACAACAACCGGGCCGCACCACAGTTGATGGTGGTAGCGCCGGTTGTTGAACGGAAAAAACCACCAAGACCGTAACCACCAGTGTGGTGGTCGATCCCATTGCCGCCGTGAAACAACCGGGCCGCACCACAGTCGATGGTGGCGGCACCGGCCCTTGTTCGTAAGACCACCGAGCCGCAACCACCCAGATTGGTGGTGGATGCGGCGGCCCATAACCCACAACCGCAACCACCAGGGCGGTGGCTGCGGTATCACAACCACCAGATTGGTGGTGGTGGGTTGTTTTTGTTTTCGAGTTGAGCAGCGGCGAAAAAGGGGGAGACGGTGTGGTTTCATCGCCATCGGCAATCGACGGTGGTGATGGTGGTCGTAGATCGTCGCAACAAAGAACCAACGTAGGCCGTACCACCAGATCGGTGGTGGCCGCGGCGTTCGCCACTCAACCGCAACCACCAGTACGGTGGTGATGGGTATCATCGAGAGAATACAGCGGCGAATGGTGGCGATCGGTGGTGGCAGCGGTAACCGAATCGCAACCACCAGGAACCACTTCGGTGGTGGTAGTGTGCGACGTCGTCTAGTGGTAAACCGGCCACCGCTAGCTGCCGAATGGCCGCGCCAAGCGGTGGCGGTAACCGATCAATCGCCGGCCACAGGAGCGAATAACGATGGCGGTGGAATCGCGAGACGCGGTGGGGGTAGCGTTAGCCGCTGCCGCCAGACCAACCACCGCTGGCTGCCTCACGGCCACGCCTAGCGGTGGTGGTGATCGGCAAATTCATAGAACCGCAACCACCAGGAACCACTTTATTGGTGGTGGTGTGCGGCATTGTTGGTGGCGAAAAGGACAACCGACCACCGCCGGCTGCCTCTAGGCCGCGCCATGCGGTGGCCGTAATCGATCGGTCGGGAGACCGAAACCACCAGAAGCCACCACGGTGGCGGTGGTGTTTAAAGTCTAGGGTTTCGACTAATTGGTGATAACAGGCTCGCGCCGCGAGCAGTTGTGATGGCCACGGCCTTCGCGACGCAAGCAGTAAGGTGCAGACCAGGACTTTCGCGCCGCGAGCAGCAACCAGTGTAGCTTGTTGCGAGCGGTGCTTAGTTCGTGCCGCGAGCAATGGTCACCAGGTCTTCTGATAAGTTTTTTTTTCGATGTACGATAATTTTTCAAATAAAACGGGTCATAGGCCCAAGGCCCAGTTGTTACCAGTTTGGTAAAGGGTACAAAGGCCCAATGTTGGACCTAGTTTTCTAAGAAAATCTATTATCCAATTTTAACCCGCGAGGTTAAAAGTTTCTCGTATAAAACCAAATTATTTTTAAAAGAAGAAAAATCTTTTATGAAACTAACTTTATTTTTCAATTTAAAATATTGGTTTAAGATTTATAAAAACAAGCTTGTTTTTACAAATCAGTTAAGACCGTTTTTCGAAAAACATATTCAAAAAATTCAATAGATTTAAAGTTGTCATTTATAAAACAGTTTGTTTTATAAAATCAGATTTTACGAAAGACAAGACAAGACATTTTAACGGATCTAGGATTATTTATCGCATTTATATTTTTTGCTTATAAATGCATGATTGCTTGAATGAATATACATGTTTTGTATATGCCTGCCTATTATAGGATTTGCCAACTTAGACCCTTTTGGAAAATTATGGGGAGGCCTGCGTGCCATTTACAACCCTTTTTGTAATAATGACCATAGGACAATAGGTTCTTTATTTTACCAACGAAGAAGGCGAGGCCAGTCGGAGCTATGCGAGAAAAACCTCTTTCCTTTTCCCGAAGTTCTAACAAGGATGTCGGAGCCAGTGGGAGCTACGCAAGGTGTTAGAATCATTCTAGGAAATAAGTCATTATTGGTCCTTAGGAACAAAAGTTGGCAAACCTATAATTAGTTACTGTGTGGTTATAGTTCTTAACTGCGTGGTTGTTTATTTGTGATATATTGCATAATTAGTAGTTTTAGAATTGTAAGTTTTAAAACTAGATTGTATCACAAAAGGAAATGGTTTTAAATTTTGAAAATCACCAGTTTTTCTAAAAGAATTTTGAACGGTAGATTTTATTTAAAACCGGGAAAATTATAAATAGATTGTTTAAAGACAAGTTGACGAAACAGCTAGTCTTATCAACTAGAATCCCATTAAAACAAATAGTTTTGATCAAACAAGATGCTTTTAAAACAGTTAGTTTTAATTAGCAAGAATCTTTGAAACAGTTAGTTTTAAAACAAGCGCATGTTTGAAACAGTTAGTTTAAAGCATCAGATTAAACAATCAGTTTTTCCAAAAATTACAATTTTCTTTAAAACTGGACTATAAAAGGAAACCCCCCTAGACAAATCATAGATCAGTAGTGCAACCCATCTAGGGACACCTCCGGCGTAAGGTACGTGGGTGTTGTAAGTGAACACACCTTGAGCATCCACGTTCAAACCGAAGCTGAAGGGGTTACATAACTCTGCGAATTATCTCCGGGTGGTACCGACCAGAGTAGAGTGATCAGGTCCCAAAATGGTGAGATCTGTTTTGGTTCTGTTTAGATTCACCGGGTGGTACCGGGCCAAAAAGCACTAAGAGGGACTGAAACATGCACGGTTGGTCACCGTTGTCCCGAAAAGATCTAGGAGTCATGCCAGTTAGATATGATTGGTAAAAGCCCTTACCTACCTAATTAGTACGTGTGCCTGGTGAGACGTGAACACACCGGTCATCAGGGCGTATGTAATTAGGATCCTAGTCCAATAATTAATCATTTAAGGCTTTATTGATTTTATTGGAATTAGTCTATTCACAGTGTTAAAACCAATTCTTTTTAAAATGTGTAGATGGCTACCACTGTTACCAACACAAACAATCTTTCTCTCCGTTCTATCCTAGAGAAGGAAAAACTCACTGGTCCCAACTTCCTCGACTGGGAACGCAATCTGATGATTGTGCTCAGACACGAGAGGAAATGGTACGTTCTTGAAGAGCCTTTAGGAGAGGTCCCTCCAAGAAACGCTCCGGCCCCGATCAGGAATGCTCACAAGAAGCATTCAGATGATCGGCTGGACGTAGGCTGTCTTATGCTTGCTACAATGAGCCCAGAATTGCAAATGGGACTCATGAACACAAACGCTTATGACATGATCCGCCAGTTGAGGGACATGTTCCAAACGCAGGCACGCACAGAGCGTTACGATGCCACGAAGGCATTTAACGAGTGCAAGATGGTGCGAGGGACCTCAGTCAGTGACCATTTTATGAAAATGAAACGACATATGGATCACTTGGAAAGGCTTGGGTACCCAGTTCCGTTGCAGCTAGCAACGGATACTATACTCAACTCGCTGTCAGAGGACTTCAAGCCGTTTGTAGTCAACTACAATATGAATAACATGGAAAAGTCAATAGCTGAATTGCACTCCATGCTTAAGACAGCCGAGCTGAATATGGGAACCAAAAGTAAACCCAAGGACGTACTGATGGTGAGGGACGGAGGTGTAAAGAAGAAACATGGGCACGGAAGCACCAGCAAAGGGAAGGGACCATCTCAGGTCATCCAGAGTGCACCCAAAGTTCGTGAAAACGTCAAAGGCAATGGCAAGGGCAAGAAAGTTAAGCCTAATAAAGCAAGGACCGAAAATCGTTGTTTTACTTGCAACGAAAATCGGTCATTGGAGGCAAAACTGCCCTAAGCGTCATGAAGCAGGTATGTAAAAACCTCAGGTATTCATGATTGCTTAGTTTATCACTTATACTGACGCCTAGTGCAAACGCTTATTGCAGGTGGTCAGAAGTGAGTGCCCAAGAATGCAAGGATCAAAAATACAAGCACAGTTTACGTAGAATGACTTTCAAGACTTCCTTTTTTAGTATTTTAAAACTTTTGGATATTTTTCAGTTACTTACAATTACATTTTATGGTGTTTATTTGGAATGGTTTTGGTAAATAAATTTTAAATTTTAAAATAATGTCTTCAAATGTTTGATGTGCTTGGTATGAATATAAGTCAAGTTCTGACTAAATTCAAGTATTAGATCCTAGATATTGATGATCACACTACTGTCTTAGTAATGAAAACTATTAAAGACACACAAAACTACAGTTGTAGGAGTGTGACTTAAACAAGGCGTGAGTAGAAGATTATAAAAGACATTTTATGATCTTAGATTACCCACTTATATGCTTTGCAAGGATTTAAGAATAGTATATCACAGTTTGTGGATGTTAAAACTAAGAATTAATTCCAAGTTTTGGAATTAAGGATTCAAATCACAAAAGATCCAGTTAAATTTTACACAGAAATACTAAAATCCTGATTACTTGAAACAGAATTGACTAAGTAGTCAAGTTTTGACTAAGTCAATAGTTAGTTTTTGAGTAATAGCTAGTTTTCATAAAAGTCAGTGGGAGCCCAATTTATTCCATATCCAGATATGTGATAGAAGAATAAAAGGAAATTATTAATTAAGTAGATTTCAGAATTATAATCCAGATAGGACATAAATTCTTAAAATCTAAAATCTGCCTTTAGTCAAAAAGGAGATAGTGTATATTTCAAGTTTTGAAATATAACAATAATCAATAGACTGAGTTGGAGAAATTAATATAAAAGTGTTGCAATACTATTTACCAGTGTGGTAAATAAGAAATCAGATTTCAGTGAGAAATCATTTATCTACACAGCAACTAAGGAAAGTTGCAGTTTAGCTCTGCATATTCAGGGAAACTCGGAGTTAGTCCAGATCTCCAAGTTCAGGGAATATGGCAAAGTGAAGTCTAACTTTTGTTTTAGGATTTTGAAAACAAAAATTAGCTGAAACAAGCATATAATATCAAGTAGATATTAAAACTTATAATATTGGTTGATTACTTTGATCAAAACGGTAAACTTTGATCAAAGGGTTTAAACTGAAGTTAGGTGATACTTCACTTAGACCAGTACTTAACAAACGTAGAATAGACACAGTAAAAAGTAATTAGGGAGATGATATTAATTTTGTCATTATTACAGAGTGTAATATGGGCTATACAAAATTAGTCTCTTAAAGTACTTTTATATTTTGCATGTTTTATAATCCAGGAATGAGACTAGATCCCAGTCTATCATTCGAAAATTGTCCGTGACGACTTATTGTGGTGGGAACCCAATAGGGAGTTAAAGTCATTGTGAGTTTTTGGGTAGTTATGATCAGTAAGTTGAATAACAGTTACAAGTGTTGTAGACCAAAAACTGCACAGATATTCGATAGAGTAGCGAATATCGGACGTGATCCACGGTTGAGACTACTTCTTGGACTCTGTCATAAGTAGAATCTCACAGTGGTTGTCCCTATCACTTGAGGTATCTGGTTTGATATCATGAGGACTGCTGGATATTTAGTGCGTTCAACCACTACACCGTAACAGGGTGGCTATAAAGGGCGTAACTAGGTTCAGCGGAAGCCGTGGTGTTAAATGCGGGTATGCAAGATGGGATTTGCACCTCTTCTCAGAGAGAGAGATATTTCTGGGCCCCTTGACTGACTGAACATACTGATGAAGTGCATGGTCATGCCCAAACGAACCGATTAGTTCTTTGTTGTTTACCTATCAGTAAAAGTCGGATAGTCAAGAAACAGAATCTTGAGTATTAAGAGTTGACTCTATCCAAGCTCATACTCAAAGATGAAATATCGTGTTGCAAAGGGAAAAGCCAAGATATACCCAATTTATGAACAACTGTTTCATAAACGTTAAAGTTTGAATCACCTATCTGGGTATAAGAGTTCCTGTAACTTGGTTAACCTAAGTGCCTGTCTAGGGGCCACCTTAGGTCAGTGTAATCAAGGCGGTATTGCCAACTTGCACAAGTGGGAGTCTGTTAGTGATTGTGTGCATAAGTTGACAAACCAGTGATTGCGCGTCCAATGTTACAAGACACTTGAGGGTCACACTTATGAGGACCTATAAATCGAATAAGTTAAGAAAGACCCAGAAATGGAAAGATTGAATTTATAGCAGTTAGTTATAATTCAAAATGGAGAGATTAGATTTATAAATAGTCATTTATAAATCAATTGGGAAAGTTAAGTTAGAAATCCCAAAGTTAAAGGGTTGAAAGTTAAATTATATATTAGATATATAATAGAATAGTTTAATTAATTAAAAGTAATTTAATTAATTATGGTAATTATCTAGTATAAATCTTTCTTAATGGAAAAGAAAAGAATAAGATAATTAAGGGAAACTGAGTTGGATGGAAACTGTGTATTAAGCCTTATAAATAAACCATATAGGCTTAAAGAAAAATATAGAGAATCAATTGATTAGTTTCCAGTTTCCAGAAAATCCTCTCAACCCTCTCCCTCTCTCTCCTTGCCATCACCGCCTACCACTTCTCTCCAAACCAGTTTGTTTTTGAGATAAGTCGGGTTTTTTCAGCTCTACTAGAGGAGCATTATTCGTCGGTCGTTCATAGGTGGATTAATACTCGAGCAGTCCAGGTAACCTTTAAACTGTTTTGATTAAAACCTATAAAACGAAAGGTCGTGGTTTCCGGGTTTGAACCACAAAATCGCTTCCGCAAACTTTCGTGTTTCTTGGATCAGTTTGGTTCAGGATCACAGTCTTAAACCCCAACAACCCTATGTTTCCTCTTTTTGACCATGATCATTTACATTTTCCTCATAGTTATAAGCAATGTTTTTATAAATAAATAAAAAGCGTTAGGTCATGCGTAGCGCAATGGCGGGCTCATCAGCGGGCCTATGCAGGTTCACACCACAACCCGGCGGGCTCAAAGGGTTGGGGTATGCAGCCATGGTAGCCGGTGGGCTAGAGCATGAGCGACTTCACCATGCTGCTTCTTTTGTGTGTGTCTCATGTGTGTGTTGTGTGTCAGAGGGTTGGGAGGGTTGGGGTACGGGTTGTAGAGGGTTATGAGAGGGTTAAGAGAGGGTTGAAGAAAAGCTGATGTGGCATGTTAGGTTGAGAGGGTTGGGAGGGTTGCGCTACTGATAGCCTTATGAGGGTGTTATGGCACACCATAATGTTGAGGCGCAACCTTGTTGTTACGTTAAGGCTCATGGCGCGACTCTAAGGCGTGGCTTGCAATATGAGTTATGGGGTGTTATAAGGCGGATTTTGACATGTTATGGCGGGGTTATAAGGCGTAAATAAATTTTTTATATCCAGACTATGGCTTATTCAATTAAATATTAATGATTCTAACTAGTCATTTAAAACGCGAATTCATCAACCACAAGTTAATGACGAGAAAATTCCATTATGTTGATTAAGAGAAGTTATAAATATTACATAGAAGGATAACTTCTTTATAACATACATTTAACCTAATCCAATCTAATATGTATTTTGACATATGATATTAGAATTTAGATTAGAGATGTATGGATTATGAAACCGTTAGCAAAATTTCTTTTTGTTATGATCTTTTAAAATCATTTTATATGCTCTGTATATTAGTTATCAAATAATCAATATGTAAATCATTTTTTGTTTATAGTTTTTATGAATTTTAATCATTATTGTTCAATACACCGAGACACACAGACATTCGAATATATATATATATATATATATATACTATGAGGGATTTTCTTTTGTGAACTTATTTTTTGTGTGAACTTGTGAACTTCGCCAAAAAGACGATTATATGATGAAATTGGTTCTTGAAATTGTTTAATATGATGAAATTATATTATATAATACATTTTTTTGTTGAAATTGTTTCATATTTCGGTGGTTTTACGTGAAATCAAAAGGTTTCATAAAAAATCTGAAACAGTTTCATAAGAATGGAAAAGTTACGTAAAAAATACCGAAATACGAAACATTTTCATCAAAAAATGAATCATATAATATAATTTCATAATATTAAACAATTTCATGAACCAATTTCATTGATTTAACCTATGAAATCGTTGTTTTGGCTTAAGTTCACAAGTTCACACAAAAAATGAGTTCACAAAAGAAACTCCCTCTATATACTATATATAAAAATTTGCCGCCTTAAGTCACGTCTTGAAAAACGCCATAACCTCACGTCATTTAGAATCTTGGTTATAAGTTAAATCAAATATATTTATTCTTCCTTTTTCTTAAAAACCTCTTCTCCAACATTAACTAATTACTTTGGCAATTTGACTCTAAGCAAATAAAAAAAATACGTTTTTTAAGCTAGTCGATAAGTTGAACATTTAATTTGAAAAGTATAAGTAACAAATGTCCCTAAACTTATTGAAAGCAAATAACTTTCCAAATAGTTATTTCGTGATAAATACAAATTTATCACTAAGAGCTTCTATGACCTCTAAAAAACCCAAAATCACCAAATAACAACTCCAATCAACCTTCAAACACCAAAAAAAAATTGGTGTTGGAGGAGAGAGAAAGGAGTTTGGCCTCCAAATTTGGAGGGCCAAATTCACACACCAATTTTTATGGCCCCACACAACACCCCTTATTTTATCATTTGATGTTAATTATAAATACAATTTGGTGTGTTTTTGGAGCGTGGTTGGAGTTAGATTTGTTTTTTGATGTTGATGGGTCCACCAATTTGGTGTTTTTTGTAATTTTTTTTGGTGTGAAGGTTGGAGATGCTCTAAGCGAGGTCTTTTTTTTTTCGAAAAAAAAAATAAGTTAATTGTTTAGTTTGCTTTAGGGTTTTTTCATGTATGAGTTTGGATCTCTCGCTTTGACTTTCCTCACACAATTGATAAATTAACGAATTTGACAGAGTTGTTTAAACAATGTTATCTTTTCATATTTTAATCATTGTTCACAATTTTATGCATCTATTGTTATATGAATGCACCATGAGTCATTTTCACACATGGTTTTGTTAGGTAACAAGACAATAATAATTGAAGGGTAGTAGCAAAGTCGAACTTAAACCAATGTCTTGAATGATTTGGTTTTTAGTGTTATTTATAGGTGACCAAACGAGACAAATAAAAGCATAATATAAGAATTAAAAGTTATGTCAAAAAATATAATTTAGCAAAGAAAAACAACATACGATTATGACATTGAAAATTAATAGGAAAAGACGTGTTATACTTTACATTTCTGTTCTTTTAAATCGTTTCAGTAAACGTATAATTGTCAATAATTTTAGTTTCAAGCATGTAACATGTGAACTATTTTTATGAGTGAATAAGTTCATATTACAACAACAATAGGAAAATGGTAATTTTTTTTGTTATGTGCGGAATGGTGCATACATGAATATTATGGAAATGGGTGATCAAAAAAATTGGTATATGATTTGGTATATTTTCGAAATACTTATCTTCCAAAACAAATAATCTTTAATCTTCCAAAGCCTTTAATTCCCTTTCAATATATATATATAGAAAGAGAGAGAAAAAAGTTCAAATGCGAACCACTTTTTGGTTGTGAACGTGAGGACAGCCCAGAGCGCACCACGTGGAAATCTGAATTTTTTTTCGACCAAGCGTTATGCATAACGCTATCATTCAGGCTGAATAAAGCGTTATGCATATGCATAAGGCTTGGTCGCACTCGGACCCGAGCGGGTCAGCCGCGGTTAGCTTCATTCAAAGCTTATTCAGTTTGCATAATAGCGTTATGCAGTATGAATAACACTAACCCCGCGGGTTATGCAGACTAAATAAGCTTTGACCCGCAAAAGTCAGATTGTCACGTGTCGCGCTCTGAACTGTCTTCACATTCACAACCAAAAAGTGGTTCAAATTTGAACCCACCCCTATATATATGAGGATTTTCTATTTTATGTTATCTTGAAACTCTAACATGTTTTTAGTAACTATCACGATTCACAAGATATTTGTAAGATTATATTTATTTTACATATTTTCTTAATATCGTTTTTTCAAAAATATTTTAGATATTCAACAATTAAACTATTTGCATTCAAACAACACATCCAGGTCATACGAAGAAATACAATGAATTGTAAATAACTTTTAAAGAGAACAAAGCAATTGTTGTTCGATAGCCGAATGTTATCCTTGTAGATGAGCTTAAATGTCTTTTTATAGGTTTATTTATAACTGCCTGAGAGTTATGAGCTTTGATGAATAACGGTCGTAACGGTCGGAGTCCATTAACTGCAGTTTGAATCTTGGTCGTCAGTTATGTCCATTGGATATTAATTGTACTTAATGTCCGTTTATACTGCATTAAACAAACATTAAAACAGCGGTTATATGTTAGATAACTGTGATGTTGTGTTATCTTACGATGGTCGTATCTTAGTTGCACGTTTCGAATTGCTTTTGATGAACGTTGGTTTTGTAAGACGGCTTCGGTAAGCCATGCCTAATTGCGCATGACCGTATCTTAATTCAAGATATCATCCTCAATTATACCCTACCATTTATGTCGTCGTTGTCCCATGTAGATTTTTATCCAAACACTATTTATTAATTTCCCTTTTTATATCATAAATAGGCATGTTTCTTAATGGATGTTTATTAATTTACTAATTTACCCCTTTATTATGAAAATGTGGACTTTGTTTTCTGCTAAATCTATATATATATTAAAAGAAGGTTTTTGCTGATGTCATCAAAATGAAATTGAGTGATTTGATTGGTCAATTAAATAAATCCTATCAAATGATGATGTCATAATCTATTTCCATTTTTTTTTCTAAAATTTACATACCTAAAATTTCTCATTAATTTATTAGTTTCCCTTTTATAATTTACATTTTGTATCCTTATAATTATTTGATTAAATTACTTATTACCCCTTAGTTTTTCAATTTTCACTTTACATTATTATCATATTAAGGTAAATAATGTATATGAATTAAAACCATTTAAGTTTTTTGTTTTTCTTTTTTTTATAAATTACACTCTTATAATCGTCTCGACGATACCTTCAAAATGAGTATAATATTAAATATTTTTTTAATTTATTTATATTAGTAAATATTAAGAATAGATTTAAATTAAGTTGTTTACATTTTATTACAATTATATCGTTGATATTCTTGAAATTTAAAGATTCCTATTTTTAATTTAAATTTTTTTATAGATTATTTATAAATAATAAAAGTTTATTTTATTTAAAACGCTATTGTTGATGTTCTTGAAATTTAAAGATTTCATCATTTTAATCTTACTAATTCTATAGATCATTTATAAATAATAATTTTTTTAAAACCCTACAAATAAAAACGCTATATAATTTATTTCAGAATCCCTCCCGTTTTAGAATCATTCACGAAATCCAAATCTTTCAACAAAAGAATTTCAGATATTTTAACAACTATTAGATGACTAAAATATTTAATAATAAAATAAGAGTATTTTTTTTCATTTAAATCGTTGATAAATAATAATTCTCTACTTACTCAATTTCAAAGAAAACTTTGAATAAAAAAATGAAAGAAAAGTAATTTAAATGTTATATATATAATTTCCTAAATGGTTATGATTAAACTAAATTATTAATGTTTCTTTTTTCAATTAACTAAGTCATATTTATATTGTTAATTGGATATTACGTTTGGTTTGTGCTGAATTATTTGTGAACTTTATAATGCAAATGTTAATTCTTATTAGAAACTAAAAGAATATGTTTAAATCGTCCGTGTATTACACGGGCCATTAACTAGTTTAATAATTAAATAGAGGTAAGTTACGAAAGAAAAACATCATTTGTTCCTTTAAAAAAGAAAGCATTTTACTTAAGAATTTTGTTGCCCTTAGATGGATTCTTCAAGAGGTCGGTATTTGTTCACTTAAACAAGATTAATTTGAGAGTGTCTTTGTGGTGCCTTTTTCTCATTTTTTTAACTAAAACGACGGTTTTTTATCTAGCAAATTAAGTTTAGTTTACAACGTGCATCATAGTAATTTGATAATAGACATTTTATATGTTCGGTTGGTCTATGTGTGTTTTCTAAATGATAGTTATCATTTATCCTATACATGGTTGTTTTTAAGAATTTTGATTCCTATGAGAAGATGTTAAAAAATGTCCTTATGCCAAAAAAATTAAGCAAACGTAGGATTATTAGAAAACTTTGTGACTTAGCTAAGCTAGGCAGCTCATCCTAACGCTGATTTTTTAATTATAATAAATAATACAAAGTGGGACATAAAAACCAAAACCTCGAATTACAATTATTACAAAAATCTCATAAAATGAGATCTTGGTGCATTTCTTGAAGCAAAATATCAATTAACTTTTCATATTCGACATGGAATAAAAGATGCTTTCAATATTCAAAATTGAAAACGTTTACTTCAATATCTGGAACTTAAAGACACGAAAAACTATAATTTGTTTTAACTAAAATAGTAAATTATATCAAAGTTGTAAGTCTAATCTAAAACAGTAAGTTATTAAGACTAATGCAAAACAAACAAACAGCAAAACTCTAAAGTCTAATACAAAACAACATAACTCAAACTCTCAATGTATAATGTAAAAGAATAAACTAAAAGAGTACGTTTAAGCAAAGCAACAAAACTGAGGCTCTTAAGTCTCAAAGAATTAACTTTGCATTTTGTTAATATGAAAATCATTATATTAATTCAGTAGCTTTTATACAAGGTGAATTTTATCATCATCCCTTTTCAGGAGATGAGAGTTGATGGTGTAAGTGCATATGTGAAACCCAGATTTTTTATGTGAGTAAAGGGGTGGGAATAGCAACCCCCATAAATTTAAAAATATCTAAATTATAATTAATTTTGGGAATTGTTTGGTAAAAATAAGCTAGATTATAAGTCAGATACATGTTTGAATGGACCATAAGTTGACTTTTTGAAAAGCGACTTTTATGTTTAGGTGACTTATGGGAATTATGAGACTTTTTTTTCAAATATACCTTCTACTTTTTACATTACTGGTTTTTAAACATTCATTTTTTTGTTATTTTACAGTCATAAGCTACCTTGTCAGCTAGTTTTTGCCAAACACATGTTATTCATCAGCTAACTTATCAATCATCAGTTACCTCAGCTAAATTATCAGCTAGTTTGCCAAACATAACCTTAGAATAATTATATCTTTGATCCTTATGAATTTTAAGCAAACCACAAAAAACACCTAGGTAATTTACTCTTTTGAAAATGAAAGACACCACAATTCCTAATTTCCTATCAACAACCTATAAAAAGATGTTATCAAGCCTCACAAATAGGCCCAACTGTTGGGCCCAAATTCATTGATACGAATACGAGGCTTCAATTTATGTTCGCTTTAAATTTTGATATTTTCCTATTTTTTCCTATTTTTTAATACAAAATCGTGTAAAATTGGTAGTATGTCGTTAATGCACTATTTTCTTAAAAAGTTCGTTAAATTTTAGATATAATAATCGAGTTGTAACCAAAGAATGGGTGGAGGTAACATCCTGTCTTCCTTAGTTAGTCAAAGTTCGAACCCTGCGGGGGACGATTTCTGCGGTACCAAGCTCGAGCCGGTTCAGGAGCGAGTTCATGGGTCAACCCATAAGGCCGGTTCATGAGCGTAGGGGATTAGTCGGTGCTTGTTTGGACTTGGATATCCCTGAAACGTGTGTGTATATTATCTGCTGTGTAATTTTTTTTTTTTTTTTTGAGTCATACATAAAATCATAATATTGTAATCATAACTTAAAGGAACATTGTTTAACTCTTTTTTCTATTTAATTTGAAAACTGGGTCTGGATTAGTTTTTATAGTAACATTTGAAAGTATTGTTAATAGTTAATACCCTTAGCGGTTCCATTTCACACTTTTTTTGTTAAAATTGTAGCATTTTTATTTGTTTTGTATTATATCGTATATCCACACACACACACACAAAAACATAACATTTTAATTTTTGGGTATATATATACTCATTATCATGAGATACTAATAGTTTGTCGTTTTCTAAATTTCTATGATATTTCATGAATTTGTGGTAAACTTTTTGTCATGTTAATAAAAAAGATGCTGCCATTTTAAATAACAAAATTTGGTCGAAAAAGTAAAGGAGTCTTGTCTGTTTGTGTAAAATGCATCTAAACAAGAGTACAAAAAAGAATTAGAATTTATGCTTTCACTTTTACTTTCTAGAGTTGTTCTTTTAAATATATTTATATTTAAAAAAAAACGATATCAATTTTGAAAATGAAAGTTGATTTCTTAATAAGAATTGAAGATTGGTTGATCTTGAATTTCAAGATAATTTCATGGATCTTTAAACGATTGAGACAAGTCTAAAGTCTACAAATTCTTATAGAGAAACAACAAAAGGATTGTAACAACGATTCTTCCTTGATAATTGTGCAAGCAAAATTGGTGATGCCATTATGGCTTACTATGAAAGAAAAAAGATGATTTGGGATGATCTCAATGACTATGATCACATGCCCATATGCACTTGTAACTAGTGTAATTCAATCTAAATCCAAAGCCTGAGACGATAAGTGAGGAGGAACGAGTTCATCAATTTTTTATGGGACTCGATAACATGTGTATAGTATGATTCTTTCAAATATTTCTAGTGATGCTCTTCCAAATATGTATCTTGTTCATTCATAGTAACAGTGCTTGAGCAAGTAAAAGTAATGACAGAAAGCATGCTAGAATGCTCTGATCCAATGAGATTTGTCGTCAAAATAACAATTACATGTTTAAGAAATATGGGGGGTCAAAGCCTCAAAGGGATACAAAATTGAAACACATTTTAGACCGAACACAAATCTAGATTAGAGAATCTCAATAGTAAGGAATGGGCAACTTTAAAGTCTTTATGGAATTGTCATAAATCTACTTTAAGTAACGGGACCATGTCGGAGAATGTACCAATGTGAGATTCCAAACAGGGTCCCCCAATTTTATATAATAATTTGTAACCATTTATATATATTTTGAATCTTACATCATGTCCTAGTTCAATCCTTAGGCTTTCTCCCTTATATTTTAGTCTATTTAACAATTATAATGTTTTAGCAATTTAGCCCAATTACCCAATCTACCATCTTTGTTGATTCATCCAAATCCCCATTACAAATGTAGATATGCAATTCTTCGACTTTCTCCCTTATATTTTAGCCTATTTAACAATTATAATGTTTTAGCAATTTAGCCCAATTACCCAATCTACCATCTTTGTTGATTCATCCAAATCCCCATTACAGATGTAGATATGCAATCCTTCTCCTTAGTTTTCTAATATAAAGATATACTCCCTAAGTTGAGTAGTTTCGTTCATCTTTTTTTTTTTTGATTAATTTCATGACTAAACATGTTTAATAATATTCAATTTTCCGGTTTTTTGTTCCTCACTTTCTTGTTCGATGATCAGCCTTATTTATAGTTTGGTGACTTTGTTCATCATGATATTGATTGTCATTGTTCAAAGCACAATTATCTTTTATACACACATCAAAGTTGACAGCTTATGGAGAATTTGGCGTTAGTATCAAGCTATATTTTTTCTGAAAACTTGAGGTAAACAATGGTTGTCAGTCGTTAAGCTCTTATATGTTAATTGTTCAAGTTAACGACTTATTAGATGAAGTTGATTATGAAGAGCTAATTGGAAGTGTTGTTTCGAAAATGATTATATCTAGGTGAATTTGTATACATGTTACTTTGTTATTATAAGATATTTCGGTAAAACCATCACCCCCGCCTAGTGGACCCAAACATATTATTACATTTTTATGAGGAGATGTTAATTGCACCATCATAACTGCTAATTGTACTCATTTTCTTCTCACAAACATTAACATCACAATCTACTTTTTACATTTACAATGTACAGAATGACCTGAGTTTAATTTGCTTTTATAATTCTTGAATAATTATTAGGATATTAGGACCTAACCCTCCCAACCTCACTACCACATCAATTTCCACATCAGTTTTTTTCCAACCCCACAATTAACCCTCTGAAACCCTATTTGATTAGTACCAAACCCTCTCAACCCTCTCATTTAATTAAACACACCCCTCACGTACACCACACACACAACACAAGCCGCTGTGAGCGGTGTGAGCAACCCTCTAACCTTTCGAACCCGCCGGTCGCGTAGCAAAACCTGCCGAACCCACTGAACCAAGCTCTGGATAAGCATGGCCTTATGTAAGTAATATTAACCAATCAAGCAGTAGCCATTTATATTTTATAAAAAAAAAGCTACCTGGGCTCTCTTCTTTCGTGGAAACTCGCTATTGTTTGTCTTTTTCCCTGTTGCTTAGTCGTCATCTACTTTGATTCTAATTAACTGGCCAACTTTTATTACCGAAAATCCATTGCTTTATATTTTTAAACCAAAAGGTAACAAAAGAATGTCGATTATACCGTCTTCACTTATTCTTTTAAATCAATATTTAACTAAAAGTTATAATATAAAAGCACATAATGGTTAAAAAATGATCCACAAATGTTATATAAAAATATTTGCAAGATGACTCTATAACTTTTGTTTGTTTTGCTTTTGTTTTTACTACTATTATTGGCTATCTTTAAAAAGAGATGATGAGGCTCTGTTTAGACAACCTTTTTCAGATTCACAAGATTTTAATTTAGATTATAAAAATTGAGTAAAATATATAATTAATATAAATCAAAAAGCTTTCATTTCTCTATAACATACACTTGGATGCATACGATTGAATATGAATATATTTGAACACACTACAAAGCTTGTGGTGTAGCGGTAAGATCTGATATCCCATTCAACCCAGGTTCGAATTCCTTCGTGCACATCTTGTGGTCTGGCTTGGTCTCAGATGGCCGAATTTTCAATTTCAAATTGCCAAGGATGTAGTCTAGACGAAGCTTAGATGAACCTTATCAAAACAAAAAAAGAATTGAACACATTTAATACATTTTCTTACAAATTTTATTGTAGTTTCTGGTAAATATATAAGATTTAATATAGCTTGTGAACATGTTTTTTTGAAGGATGTCCGGGCCTAAGCCCGACTAATCCTCAACAATTTTGGGGGCTAAACATGGCCCCACTTAAATGTCTCCAGTCATGTGCACGGGAAGGCTCGAACTCGGTTGTCTGTGAACATGTACAACCTATGAACAACTAAATCAATAGAGCTAAATCTAAACTTTCACTTGTAAACATATGTCAATCTTATGAACACCATATGTAAAAGGTATTTCTTAAAAGTGTTTACGATGTATACTTTTTAATTGTGTGTTTGCATATGTTATGTGGAGAGGAGAGAAGAGATCGAGAAAGGGATGTTAATAGATTTCTTTTTAAATGCATTAATTTTTATATATAATGATAAGTATCTTCTTAATGATCTCATTACTTAATAACATCAACTTTGCTAAATTAGTGACTTGCGATGAATCTCATTGATTTCATAAAATTTGGAGCTTTTAGTGATTAAGGTCATAGTGTTGATCTTGGTGAGAAGTGGTCATAAACTATTGGATAAAAAAACGAACAAACATTAGGATGAGATGTATCAAAGTAAGATACACCCAGATGTATCTGATTAGTTCCCCCTTTTAAGCTGCAATTTATAGAAGGAGCATTTGATTAAAGGTGATCAACGATTTAAAAACACTTCTCACACTCATACAAAAAAATAACATTTCTCATATGATCTCATACCCAAAATCATATATATGTATGTATTTTATATACAAGTTGTTCACCTGTTTGATATAACATTTTGTAAAATTTTATTATGAACATCAATAAAAAAAGTTACGTTGTGTTTGATAAGCTAGTTGAAAAGCACAAGCTAGCTGATAGCTAATAAGTAAGTTGTTGACTAATAAACTAACTAGTACCTGATAAATAGCTTATGAACAAATTTTGTTTAGCAAAACTAGCTTATGAATATGTAGAATGACCAAAAAGGGTGTTTTGGGTATAATAATTAATATTAATAAGAATATAATTGAAAAACACTACAAAAAACTTTTGGAACGCTATTTCATCTTCCATTTCAATAACCTAACTTATGGTTCATCCAAACATATACTAGCTTATTTTTATCAAACACAACCTTAATGCAACGATTCGTAGCAACATCCAAAATTTATATTTTAACATAAATTATTAATAGATTTAATTGTTATGATATATTTTTTTAAATGTGTCTCCCATAAAGATGATCAAATGTGCGGAAAATTCTTATAATCCAACATATATTAATAATAGGATATTCGTCAATTTCTTTTGAATACAATTTTCCAAAGAGTACAAACCCCTTTTTGAGAAAAAAAAATTCGTTGCAAAAATCGCGTTTATCCGATTAATTCTTATTAATAACCATCTCTCATTTACTACCGCTCGTAGTCCCCCCTATCTAGGAAGCCAGTCGAGCTACGGTAGAGGCACTCAATATTTAACTTACAAATTTATGCTTTTTGATGCAACATATAAAAAAGAAAAAGAAAATCAAATATCAAAGTGCTCTAGATCTAGATGTTTTGAAAACTAGAAAAACTTGGACTTTTTTTCCGAAAGAAAGTCCAAAAAAATCAAATGTCAAAGTGCTCTTAATCTAGATGTTTTGAAAACTAGAAAAACTTAGGACTTTTTTTTCTTTTCCGAAAGAAAATCCATTAGTTATATATAATAATTGATAATTGATAAGTTGATATGAACTGGATGCTGATTAGATTATATTTAAACTTCATTGGATTATGTTTCGATCTAATTCAATCTAATTACAAAATAGATATTCGATTATGGTCAATTGATTTAAACTGAGTCAATAATAACCTTGTGCATATCCTTTTCCTTCTCCATGAAGAAAGGGTTACCAAGAAATAGTGGAATGGCCTTTTGTTTATTTGTTTGAATCATTTTCCCATTAACTTCTGTTTAACTTTTCCTCTCTTTTTTATATAAGGTAATTCTAGGTCCCCATGTCAAGATGGGTTTAGGGGTTCCAAGTTTTACTAGTGGGAACAAAACAAAGTATGTGGGGGAAGATGTTAGGTTACCCTATAAAGAATGAGAGAAATTGCAAGGAAGTTTACATGAAAATGATTTTAGTAGTAACTATTGAACCAAAAGATTCTTTAAAACATTGAAATACCAAATGAAATCAAACAAATGCAACAAAAATCGACACATCATGACACACATTCAAGATGGTTTCGAAATATTGAGATAAAGCAAACGGAAAAGTACTATTACACCCCACAAAGATACTATGTATTAAACCATAAGGGTTGTGGCGTAGTGGTTGAGGACCTGAGGGATGTGGTGGAATATTCCCATTTGTTCAGGGTTCAATTTCATGCGTACACAACAATTATGACCATGCTTAGTCTCATACGGCCGTAATTTAATTACCAAATTGCTAAGGATGTAGGTTAGGTAAAGCCTAAGTGAACTTTTCCAAAAAAAAAAAAGATACTATGTATTAAGTTTCAAATATGTTTTGGAAGAATCCGAAAGATAAAACATATGTTTAGATCATAATAATAATATTGATGATAGTTTCAATAAGGGTTTATGACTTATTTGGGTAACTAACTATTTCATTTGTACACATATTACCACTGAACTATTTTTTGTACTCAATATACATTGAATTCTTTTTGACTGTACATATAATACCATTGCAACCGGGAATAGCCCGTAAACCACTGGTAACACACCACCACCACCTTCAAACCATCACCACCACACCTACCACCACCAAAGCTGCCACCACCACCACCAAAGCTGCCACCACCACACCACACCCATCACCAAATTACTACCACCAAAACACAACCCCTGTGAACGTCGTAACCCCCATCGTCGACGACCGCTACCCACAACCTCTCCGTAACGTCGGCGACCGCTATCCACAGCCATCACCACCATTACAATGCTCGATTTCATCAGTACCATCACCATTTGATCTCGATTTCATCAGATCTGGTCTCGGTTTGGTCTTGATTTCATCAGATCTGGTCTCGATTTGGTTTAAATTTCTTCAGATCTGGTAGGGATATGGTGATCGGAGGTGGTGGTGTTGCCGGAAATTTGCCGACAAACGGAGATGGTGATGGTGATTGGAGATAGTAGGGTGGAAACAATGATGCTGATGGGTATGGTGGTGGTGGCTGTGGTGGCTTTTGTAGTGGTGGGTGTGGTGGTGATGGTTTCAAGGTGGTGGTGGTGGTGGTGGTGGTGGTTTACGGGGTATTTTCGGTTGCAATGGTATTATGTGTACAGTTAAAAGTAGTTCAATGGTATATTGAATACAAAAAATAGTTCAATGGTAATATCTATACAAATTAAATAGTTAGTTACCCAAATAACTAATGTGTCAGTTTTCCAAATGAGCAAAATAATTTAACTTGAAAGGGTTATCCAAACAAGTGTTTAATAAACAACGTTTAAGATAGCATTAAACATATAAACCCCTATTAAAATTTTAAAATCATAATAAACTTCTAGTCGTTGATTTTTTTAATTGTAAAATGAAAATAAAAGTGGTTTGCTTGCTCATCAAGGATAAAGCGCCCTTGAATATATAAATAAATATAATATACAATATTTGTTTAATAATTCATTGTAAGTTTCATGGTATTTCATAATAAATTTCATGCCATTTTAAAAGTTGCTACAGTGTATTCGACAAACACTCGTTTGTCAAGAAACGTGTCTCTTTTTGCCTTGGAATGGTATTTATAATAATTTAATCAATTATAGATTTGATCCTTATGATATGTCAAAAATTACGGATTTAGTCCTTTAACTTTATTTATTACATAATTAGATACATATGTTCGTGATGCGACGCAAAACGTAAGCTATGAAGCACTTTAATAAATAATCTTGTTTTGTATCAGTTTTTGTTTTTAGTTTTGATTTATTAATAATACATTTATTAAGTACCAAGTATAAATATAATTTAATTAGTCAAAATAAAATTAATTAATCACTTCAACAATTAAAATTTGAATGATTATTTTGATTATATTTTATATTTAAAGTAAATTATTGAGATTAACTTAAACAATTCAAATTTCAATAGTTATTTCATATATTTTATATTTTTAATATTTAAAATAAATTTATAAATTTAAATCACACGTGTCAATCAGATAAGCTTAAATGATCCGAAAGTGAAAAAAGCGTCCAGGTTCAAGTTTAGGCTGGAAAACACTGATCTCGGCTCACTAAAGAGCGACGTGTGACGTGACAACCCAGTTACTCTTTTATTATATATAGATAACTTCCAAATATGCATTTTCTTATAAATTTGGTCCCTTAGGCTAACGTTCGTCTACTAAATCTGTTAAGTGAGAGGGTAAAATAGTCATTCAACTTTTTTGTGTTATTTTTTTTTTCTAAACAACAAGAACCAAATCGATAAACTCAAATTCACGTCCTATGTCTTGGGTTAGAAACCCATATCAAAACTGAATTCTAGCGCCTTTTCGATCAACACCTAATTCTGACATCGTCGTAGCCACCATCAACCGAATTGCCACCACCCCTGCACCGTCTTAGTCACCATCGAGTGTAAAAGAATCACACAAGGAAAGTGAAGGACCAAATCAAAAGCAAAATCTGAACCATGAAAAATTGAATCCTAAACTGAGGGAACTAAATCGTTTGAAATCGAAACCGGCTTAAAACTGAAACACTAATCATGTCGAATTGAAACCATCTTTGGAATCAAAACCTTGAACTTGAAACCACATGAACAAAAATCTTTGATTTAAGAGGTGAATATTTGTTTATGATTTTAGAACTGATAACTCCAAAATTATACATATTTTACTCGTGCTAATTCCCTACTTTTGTAATTAATTTGAGAGTTTTTGTGATACTGTTTGACTTAAAAAGGTGTAAATCCTAATCTCGCAGGTTTTGGAGGTGCTTGTGCGTAAAAGTATAAAAGGAGGGTAAAAAGCGATAAAAATGAGACTTTTGTGAAGATTTGGGAAATATGAATTTTTCTTGGCTCCTAAGACTGCTTTCTTGCTCCCTAAGACGGATGACTTCCTCCTAAAACCAGATTTTCAGCAAAGAAGGAAAGAGAATATTCTGGAAAAAGAAGAAAAAGCTGGAAGCTGGTTTTGCCACCTTCGCTCCGCGAAGGATTTGCTCGCTCCTCGAAGAGTTCCTGCTTGCGCCGCAAAGAAAAGTGCTCGCGTCGCGAAAATGTGGATTTTTCTCTCGGAAGCTTCTGGAAGATTAGGGTTTTGGTTTTCGCATGTTTCGCTCCGCGAAGGTGCCGTTTCGCGAACGCGAAACGGACCTGACGAGTTTTCTTATAAATAAAGCCTTTGGTCATTCAGTTTGAGGCATCAAAAAATTCAGGAATAATAATTCTCTCTTAATTAGTTAGGTCAGTAGTTAGATGGGAGCCACTTAGGGTTTCCAAACCAAGAAGCCGGGGGCTTGATGTGACAACTACGAAGGAGATGATTCGAGGGGATACTTTCGCAAATCTACCGGTCTATAGTTGGTTTGTTTTTGGTGTTCTTATTAGTATGTCTATGTACTAGTACCCTTTGTGTTTTCATTATGAATTGATTACTTGGTGATTTATTTTATTAATAGATGAATGGTTTGTTGAATGTTTGTCTTTGATTCCGAAGTTAGTGTTTTGACTGTGGCTTTTCTGAACTTGTTGGTTGGGTGTATCTATTGTTGGATAGGTAGACTCCTTCGGGTTAATCAACCTTCGTTATCTCTTATTCCGGTAAAAAGGAGTAAAGTGGTAATTAGTGTGCTTGAACCATAAGTAGACTATTTAGTAAGAACCCACAACCTAGCATTAATTAGGATAACTTTTGCTTGATAACCAGTCTTTGCAATTGGGCCGGGAAACCAACCTGGTATATAATCAGAGTTATTACATGTTAGGGTGCTTCTAGCTTAAATTCCTACAATAGTCAAATAAACTACACTTATGTGAATTAAATAACTCATCCACAAAGGGATTCAACCTAAACCATAATAAGTACTATCTTTGTCAATTATTGTTTAAAGTAAAGTTTTAGTCTTTTTCTAGTTTTAAAATTGTTTTCAAAAGAAAAAACCCCCCTTTAGGTTAATTAAGCTTTATAAGATTTGTTTTGAATAACTTGACTGTTATCAGTGGTAACAACGATACCCGGACTTTCCTAAACTGTATTGCTTTCGATCAGGTACGCTTGCCTGTGAATGGTGATTGGTTAAGGTTATTTTGTGGTTAAACTTTGTCTTGTTTTAATATATACATTTTACACCATCAAGGACGAAGCATACAGACGGAAAATCTGACTTAAAACTACAAACCACATGTAAGAAATCTCTTCAATGCCTCTAGCTTCTGCTTCTCCTTCCATTTCGCCAAACTAAAGGGGGATCTGAGAGATAGAAGTAAAGAAGCAGGTCTAAGAAGAGAGATTTAGGAAAGAAGCAGACAGAGAGAAGCTGAAAAGAATACCCCAAAGGGGAAGATGTTGGGGAACTCGTTGGCGGGGGAGAAGTCGAAATGGGGAGACGTTCGATTTGGGTTTCAAAACTTGATATGTGTTTGAGTTTTTCACTTTGGTCCTTGTTTAAAAAATGTTAAATTAAACTAAATATGCTAAAAAGGCCATAAAACCCTTGTACTTAACAAATAAACTCAGCGGATAGTAGCCTTAGAGACCAAATTGATAAAAAAAAGTGCATACCTAAATGGTTATTATATAACAAATAAAGTTAAAGGATCAAATCCGTAATTTTTAACATACCTTAGGGACCAAGTTAGTAATTTACTCCTAATCATATTATGACGTACAATTTCTAGTTTAAATTTCTCTCTTTACACGTCATCAATCAACGTTACCTAATTAATCACGTTTAAAAATTTTAATTAATAACAAAAGATTGCAATTAACACAAAATCTTTAACATATAAAAGCAACACACACATTACATTCCCCTCTATTATCTTCACTATCTCACAACATCACACAACAATGGCGTCTCGAGCCTTCCCGGAGATGCCGACGCCGTCGTCGCTGCTGTCGCTGTATGCCACATTGTCGACCTCGATCATCCTCTTCCGTACGATCTTCGACCAGTTCTTCCCGCCATCGCTCCGTCGATACGTCCTCGAAGCCATCCGATTGTTCTGGAAGCCGAAATCCAAAAATCTAACTCTCATCTTTGAAGAGAAAGACGGAATGATCGGAAACCACGTCTTCGATGCTGCCGAAGCCTATCTGTGCACCATGATCAATCCCGATGTCGACCGCCTCAGGTAATTAATTATATAAGAATCCGATTTCAAAACCACAGTTTGTGGCCTACTGGTTAAGGCATGTGGCAAGGAAGCAGCTTATTAACCCTTCTACCACATAGTCGAATCCAGCAGCTTCCAGATTGTGGCAACTGGTTAAGGCCTATGGCAGGGAAGTAGCTTATTAACCCTTCCACCAGAGGTTTGAATCCAGCTGCTTCCAAATTGTGGCTACTAGAGAATATTAACTTAGGGTAGCATGTTTTAGCTGTCAGTGAACCTGATTTCAAATTTAGCTATAATTGTTGTTAATTTGGGGGAAAACTTATGTTGATTTTCAATTGATGATTACAGGATCACTAAAAACGTCAAAGAGAAGCACCTCAAAATCAAGTTTGCAGAGTCTGAAGAATTAATCGATTCGTTCGACGGAATCTCGCTAACGTGGAAGTACGTCCGGCAGAAGCAGCAGCAGAAGCAGGGCGGCGGAGGCGAAGACGAATACTTTCACGGCGGAAAACGAAGCTCCGGAGGAAGCTACACGCCCGAAACCAAATACATCGAGTTGAAATTCGACAAAAAGTACAAAAACACAATTATAGACGTTTACCTGCCAACGGTAATCGAGAAGTTTCAGGAACTCGAAAACCAGAAGAAGGCGGTTAAGATCCATAACCTCCAATCCTACGATGGAGGACCGGGCGGTTACAAGGAGTCCGTGGATCTGGACCATCCGTCGACGTTCGATACGTTGGCGATGGATCCGAAGATGAAGCAGGCGATTATCGATGATTTGGATCTGTTTTTGATGAGGAGAGAGTTTTATAAGAAGGTCGGGAAGGCGTGGAAGCGAGGTTATCTTCTGTACGGTCCCCCGGGGACCGGGAAATCGAGCTTGATTGCTGCGATGGCGAATTACCTTAAGTTCGATATTTATGATCTACAGTTGACGAATGTTCGAAGCGATTCGAGCTTGAAGCAGATGATATTGCGGACGTCGAATCGATCGATTTTGGTGATCGAAGATATCGATTGCAGCATTCAGCTGCCGGATCGGAAGGGGCTACCTCCGGCCAAATTTTCCGATGTGAAATCCGTTCGTGATCCACAGGTTTGTTTTTATTGCAACTGAATTATTGGTAGATTGATTGAAAGTAGCTGAATTCCATTAACTAAATTAACTTTTTAATCACTTTTCAGAAAGTTTCTTTTAGGCTGTGTTTTAAGGTTGCGGTAGGTAAACTAGTTAATAAGCTAGCTTATCAATAAATTATGTATAGTAAAAAGTAGCTCATGGGTATTAAAATAACTAAAAGAGATATATTGGGATATAATAATTAATATTAACAATGATATAATTTGAAAACGCTACAAAAAGCTCTTCAAACACTACTCCAATTAGCATTTCAATAAGCTAGCTTATAAGTTACTTTATAGTCCATCCAAACACAGCTTATTTTGCCAAACGCAACATAATAATAGTTAGGCAGTGTTTAGCAAACATAAGATAGCTTATAATCTAGTACATGTTTGGATAAACATAAACTAACTTACTAATGCTAGTGGAAGTACCGTTTCATACGTTTTTTGTACTTTTTTTTCTTTCAATTATACCCTTATTAATATCAATCATTATATGCTAGGATATTCTTTTAGTGATTTTATATACTCTTAAGTTAGGTTTATCGAATATAATCTATTTAAAAGTTAACTTATAAGTTAGCTTGTGAAATACACTTTTAGACTTTATGTTAAATGTTTTGTGTATTTACACATAAAAACTTATTTTTGAAAGAATATAGGATCCTTGTGCATAGAAAAGATCTTTTTATTCTGAATCTGAAAATCAAGTTTTAAAAAACATTTTTGTAAAATGTTGTTAAAAAGGAAATTCAGTAAAACAAAATACTAAAAAGTGAAATTGATTGGCATGATATGATAAGACCACTTTAATCAATTTCCCCCATTTTTGTCTATGTCACGTAATATTTGGCGTTATTCTATTTTAATATTTTTTTCGTCCAATTGTATCTCAATTAATGTGCACACATCAAATGCATTTATATTAAAATCTAGTGATTCTTTTTCCTTCTAAAAATAGAGGGACAAAAGTTCAAAACTGATAATGTTTTTGTTAACTTTTTAGAAATTATAATACTTAACGTGTTATATATGGTTTTACAAAAACTATAGTACTAAAACAATGATATAACATTATTATATCAATAAAACATTTTAGCAATTATATGATGATATAGTTATAGTTATATCAAATATATTAATTTTAATTAATTCCCTTACAATAACCACCCATAAAAATTTAGATGTTGATATTATAATTAACCATTGTATGTTATTATTTATTTTCATTCGCCATCTTGGCTTATATTAACCATTGATTTATTCTATTTCTTTAAATAGTTGTAATAAACTATTTTAAACAATTAAGCTGATAGAACTTTGCTTTTTCAGTTCTCTTTATCCGGCCTTCTGAATTTCATAGACGGGCTATGGTCTTGTTGTGGAGATGAACGTATCATAATCTTCACTACAAACCACAAAGAAAGACTCGACCCTGCATTGCTTCGACCAGGGCGAATGGACATGCACATTCTCATGTCATATTTGACCTTTGACGGTTTCAAGACACTGGCGGCCAACTACCTCAATATTCACAACCACCATTGGTCTTTTAATAGAATCGAAGAGTTGATTAACTGCACTAGGGTTACGCCAGCAGAGGTGGCGGAGGAACTCATGAAGTCCAACGATGTTGATGCTGTGCTCGAAGGGCTTGTGAAGTTTCTCATGCGTAAGAAGAAAAAAGGTGATGAAACTAAAGCGAAGATGAGTAATGGAGATGTTGAAGTTGATGAAGCTACACAGGAAAAAGTTGATGAAACTAAAGCGAAGATGAGTAATGGAGATGTTGAAGTTGATGAAGCTACACAGGCAATAGTTGATGAAACTAAAGCAAAGATGAGTAATGGAGATGTTGAAGTTGATAAAGCTACACAGGCAAAAGTTGATGAAACTAAAGTGAAGATGAGTAATGGAGATGTTTAGTAGTTAAATATTGTCATCAACATTTGTAGTTGTAATATTCAATTTGGTATTTGATTCGGTTGTATTAACTGAAATACCCAAAAAAAAGCGGACCAAAACACGGGTTAGAGGTGTAAAAGGTTGAAGGTGCTTAATGTAATTGGGCCATAATGGAGGGATCAAATTGTAATTTGACAGCACTTCAAGTATGTGTTTTCTAACACGAATTAAATTAAAGGGCATAATGTTAGAGTAGATGAAATATGGGTGTTTGAGATATAAATTTTAAACTATTGAATTTAATTATATCACTTTGGTTGAATTTATGTGAAGTTTCTAATGTTATTGGTATTGTGAGCCATGTAAACTTTATTTTAAATTTGTTTAGTGTTTTTACCTATTCAATTTGCATATCATCTTTCACTCTAATCAATTCAAAACATCATAGGATACATAAATGGAAGCTATATTGCAAGACTGTGATGATTTTTTTTTTTTTTTGGCTTCAAAGTTTGAACTCCTACTCTCAACTCCTATTCTTATCTTTTCACCGTTGACATTGTTAACCCCCAAAATTTCACTTCTCTAAATATCTCGGGTTTACACATAACTAGTGACGAATGAGCATCCCAAAGATAAAAAAGTTATAAGACATAACCTTCGAGGTTGTTTGTTTTTTAAAATACCTCGGTAAAACCTCTTAAGTCTGAAAATAAAGAGGTTTGCATGCTTAATATTGTTTGTTTTATTTTTAAGAAAAAGTCTCCAATTTTAAGAGGTACACCATCCACCTCTTATTTTTTAATTGTTTTAATTGTGAATCAGACTTTAAACTTTAGACCTCTTGAAAAATAAACGAAACATTCCTTTTCTATCAACTTATTTAGTAAGCTTTGATGTCGAGGGAAATATGTGCTAATGATTCAAGAGCAAAGATGTATTTCACAAGATACCCTAAACTAGAATTTAATTTGTTAGATTCACCAATCATTTTATTTTAAAAATACAACAAAAATCGCAACCGTTAATAACTTTTGTTGCATGTACACCTTCTTGTTAACAATATTATCTTTTTTGTTCATCAAAATAGTATAATGTTTTGGTGATGAGTTAGATTTATCGAAAATCAAACGGTATATCAAGAAAATTTAGAAGGAAAAAATTAGGTCTATGTTTAATAATGATATCTACGTTATCTTTCCCGTATCAATATGAAATTTTATATTCATATACTTTATTAGTATTTGAAAAGGTCATATTGATACGGAAAAAGAAATTTTATATTCATATACTTTGTTAGTATTTGAAAAGGTCATATATATATATATAGAAAAGGGACTTGAAGTGGACTTAATTAGGTAAGGGTGTAATCCGTCATTTTCTAGTCTTAACTTAGCCATAATTTATGTTAGTCACAATCCTTAATTTAGGTTACTTTGAGATTTACTTTTGGCCAAATCTTGACTATACCATAAACCAATTATTATGAAAATAATTTTCTAGATATCATGTAAAAAATATTATACTTTATATATAGTTTTTTTAACCCGGTTTATATATAGCGTTTTTTAACCCAGTTTATTTATAGTTTGTAAAATTTAATGTGTGAACTTGACAAAAAGAATTGAATTAACCGATAAATTCTAGATTTTTTTAAATTCAGATTAATTTAAATATAATTAAGTTTTTAATTAAATAAATTGTATTAGAAAACAAGTATTTGTTAATTTTTAATTTGATATTGAGATTGATATATAATTGTTCCAGTATTTTAACTGGCTCATGGAAATTTTAATCATGAGTTCATTTCTTCATGGCAAATTTTCTTAAGAAAGAAGGAAATACAAAAAATAGCATCAACAAAAGAAGACTAGGAAAAGACAAAAATGTAATAGCCGGCTAAAACCAAAATGAGAATCAAAGGTGGAAGAAGAGCACTCAAACGAGTGTTACAAGAGGGATGTTGAACGAATAAACCCAATAATTAATAAAGAATTGCACCTCAAGTAAATACAATTGTAAGAGTGGAAATGATGTCACCAATAGATAATGAGTTTATGTACCCTGTGACTATGGTCATATAAATATCTTATTACTATATAATAAATCATGATTAATCTTTATAGGTTTAAATTTACGCACATCTTCACATGTGAATCATATATATGTCTCTATCTATCTCATGGAAGTGCATAATACGTTAATTTTTATGTTAAAACTATAAGACAATCGTTGTGAAGTCAAAGAGGTATTTACTCATTAGATTAAGGAGAAAATCTAATTGTTAGGATTCCGGAGACAATTGTCTTATATCAAATGTGATTTTTTTTAAGGGTGTTCGGGCCAAAGCACGACTAATCTCCGGCAATTTTGGGGCCTAACCATGGCCCCACTTAAATGTCCCCAGGCATACGCACTAGAAGGCTCGAACTTGGTTAGGGCGTTATGAACCCCCGAGCGATAATCAATCCGCCATTTTATGTTAAAAAAATAAATATCTCATGTAACTAAGTGTTAAATAGTGTATAGTTCAGGGACCCTCTTGTAACATTTGTATCTATATATTGTTATCAATACACGCAACCCTAGGCACGGGTTTTCCACATATTCTCACATGGTATCGAGCCACCTCAAGGAAACCCTAAGAAAACCTTAGATTTTTTTCTCTTTTACAGCCGCCGCCGCCGCCGACCACCGGCAGCCGCCGCCGTTCACCGGTGACCTTTCTCCGGTATCCTTCGCGTCCCATCGGCCCTTCTCCTGTTTCCGGTGGCCACTCTGCTACACGTCGCCGGAAACCCTTCAGCCGCCGCCTCTGCTACTTCGCATCACCACGAACGCGTCACCCTAACGCCGCCGCAGACGGTAACCGCTGTGTACCGCCGTCTAACCGCCACGTTGTTAACGCCCGTTGTCTGGCCAACGTTCGTTGACGTCCGTAACCGCCGTGCAACCGTCGTGCCTGTCCAACCTCCGTGCCGCTGCCGCGTTCTTCTGTCGCCGCCGTCGAATCCACGGGCTGTGGAGTACGCCCGACCTTTCCTCTGCCGCGTTCTCCTCTGCCGCGTTCTCCTCTGCCGCTCGACTTTTCCTCGCCGCCGTCGAATCTGAGTTCTCCTCTGCCGTTTGCGACATCTCCTCACGGCTTCTCCTCTGCCGCGTCCGACAGCATCTTTTTCTTTTGTGTTTTTGTGTGGTCTGCAGTGAAAGAACACAAACAACACACTATATTTAAACAAAAAAAAAAGCTGCTGTTTTTTTCTCAGAATTAAAGTTGCTGTTTTTCAGATTGCGTGTCGGTACCCTAGCATCGCCACTGTTTTGCCGCCGGCTACCGTCTGCTGTTCACTCATCGCCTGTAGGGTTTGTGGTACATTACTATCCCTCTACCCGCGGTTAAGCTTCACGCACATCTATTTTTTCGCACTTTATTAGCTTTAATTTTTTTGTGTGTTTTCATTTTGTTGCAATGTCGACCTCTTCACAAACCAGTACCCTCACTAGCCCCACTGCTAGCCAACTTGTCTTTGCTCTCACAAATGTTTACTCACAATTTAGTTTTAAACTTTCCACCGACGGTTCCAAATACAAACTTTGGCGTCGAATTTTTCTTGATATGTGCAAAGGTGCCAAAGTCCATGGTCACATCACTGGCAAGTCTAAACCTGCTGGTGATAATGATAAGGACCGGGAGGCAATTGACTCCCGCATCAAATCTTGGTTTTACTCTACCTGTGATGCAAATCTACTGCAAATCATCTCGAGTGATAACTGTACTGCCAAAGACCTTTGGGATAAACTTGACGAGTTCTTTCTAAATAATAAGATGTCTCGAATGCTTCAGCTACAAGAGCAATTTCGTAACACCAAAAAGGGTGCCTTGTCCATTACTGATTTTTGTCACCAACTAAAAAATCTGGTTGATGCCCTTACTGATTGTGACTCCAAAATTGATGAAGTTGAACTTGTCATGCAAATTCTGCGTCAGTTACCTCCCTCATATCACAGCATTGTAGATGTCATCACCAACACCAAACCCTTTCCCTCTTTTCTTGAAGCGAAAAACATGCTTCTTCTTCATGAGTCTCGTGAAGAGTCTCTTGAATCTCATACAGATCCTCCTCTTACCTCTTCCGCTGCCTTGTATTCCTCTGCTCAAAATGGAAACCGAAAAATAAAACTAATAGAGGGAAAAATAATGGGTGTTTTGCATCTAAGGGGGGGGGGGGGTAATACTAATGTTTCTGCAAGCTCTCACTCTTTTGCAGGTAATCAAGGACACTCTCAGGCATACTTTGGGGCTTCTCCTCATTAGGGGTGTAAGCGAGTCGAGCTTTTAACGAGCTACTCGAGCTCGAGCTCGTTTATCTCGAGCTCGAGCTTAATAATACTCGAGCTCGAGTCGATCTCGAACACAAAATCGAGCTCGTTCAAATTAACGAGCCGAGCTTTATAACATCAATGTTCGACTCGACTCGTTCGAAAACTCGATTAAATTTTTCGAGTCGAGCCGAGCCATTTGAGCATACATTTTTTCGAGCCAAACATGTTCATATATAATTATTAATAATAGTATAAAAATATAAATTTATCGAGCTAAAGTAGATAAACGAGTTAATCAATCGTGAGTTCGAACCCATAAACGAGCTTCGAGCTCAAGCTCGATAACTCAAAAAATATTCGAGCTCGAGCTCGAGCCCTACATTGAAAAAGTTAATCGAGCTCGAGCCCAACATTATTTTTTGAGCTCGACTCGATTAACCCACTACTCGACTCGGCTCGGCTCGTTTACACCCCTACTCCTCATGCTCCACCAGCTCAGCCAGGCCTTCTTGGTGCACCTCATGTGCACTCATTTGGGGTAGGGGCTCCTCAGCCATCCCTAACGATATTCAGTGCTCCTCAGAATCCCTCACCGCATACCTTTCATCCGCCGCCAGTGCCGTCATCTCCGTACCTTTACGGGCAACATCAGTCTCCACAGCCAGTGCCCGCTCCGTCTCAGTACGGCCAGCCCATGCAGCAGTCCACACCTGTGCCACCGCCTCCTCAGCCTTCCTTTGGAGGCCATGCCGCTCAGTACAGTCAGCCTCAGTATACGGATTTATCTTCTGTGTTTCAGGCCATGTCTGTTCAGGTGCCTCAGGACAAAAAAATTTATATGGATTCGGGTGCAACCAGGCATATGACCTTCAATCAAGGTACAATGCACTCTCTAACTCCTTGTAATTCTAATTTCATACAGGTTGATAATGGTGCTATGGTTCCTGCTAGATACATTGGTCAATGTACATTACCCTATTCCCTTCACCCCCTTCATCTTAAAAATGTTTTAGTCTCTGATAAACTAATCAAAAACCTTATCTCTGTTCGTCGTTTTACCATAGATAATTCTGTTTCTGTTGAGTTTGATCCGTTTGGTTTCACTGTGAAGGATCTTAAAACAGGGTCTTTTCTCCAGCGTTGCGACAGTGATCACCATGATCTTTATCCCGTTCTCCCTCCCACACCTCGGTCTGCTCTTGCCTCGGCTAACCAAGGCAGAAGGGAGCGTGACTGCAAGACCCACCCGTCGAGCAGGGACGAAGTTGCTGTTTCCTTTGACATCTGGCATAGACGACTTGGTCATCCGGGTGCTGCTATCTTCCAGTTTCTTGTGTCGCGCAAGTTCATTGCTTGCTCTAGTGAAACTTCTACCTTATGTCATGCGTGTCAGTTAGGAAAACATTGTCGTTTACCTTTTTCTTTATCTACTACTAAAACTTCTCGTGTGTTTGAACTTATTCATTCTGATTTATGGAGTTCACCTATTACTAGTTTGAGTGGTTTTAAATATTATGTTCTTTTTTTGGATGATTTCTCTCACTTCTTATGGGTGTTTCCTTTACGTGCTAAATCTGAGGTGTTTTCTGTTTTTAAAACGTTTCGTGCTTATGTTCTAAACCAATTTAAAACGGACATTCAGCTTTTCCAATGTGATAACGGTCGTGAGTTTAAGAACCAACCCTTCTTGGATTTTCTTAAAACTCATGGCATCAAAATACGCTTTTCTTGTCCCTATACGTCTCAACAAAATGGAAAAGTTGAACGCACTATTCGCACTATCAATAACACCCTCCGCACGTCCCTCATCCAAGCATCTCTCCTGCCCAAATTCTGGGTTGAGGCTCTTCTCTCTTCTGTTCACACCTTCAACCTGCTTCCCTCCACCACCATTCAGTACAAGACCCCTTTTGAGGTGATGTTTGGTTTCTTTCCTACCTATTCTCATTTGCGAGTTTTTGGGTGTTTGTGCTATCCCAACACTTCACCCACTAGTGCCCACAAGCTTGCTCCTCGATCCTATGCCTGTGTCTACCTTAGTCCCAGTACGGATCATCGTGGGTATCGTTGCTTAGATCTCATCACGCAAAAGGTCATCATCTCCCGTCATGTCAACTTTGACGAAACCCACTTTCCGTTTCCTGACTTTAAGCCTCGTCCCTCCTCGGAAGACTACGATGCGTTTGAAGTTGATGATTCCCTCCCTTCCCTCTATCATATGGTCGATACTTCCTCTTCTCAGCCACCACCCGCTGAGCCTTCTGGCACTTCCTCCTTCTGCTACTTCTGCTAAGCCTTCTCAGCCTCCTGCTCCGGCTGCTACCTCCGGTCATCCGATGACCACTCGTTCGCGCACAGGCTCTCTTAAGCCTAAACAGATCTTCAACCTTTCGGTCACTAGTGACATCTCTCCCATTCCTCGGTCTCCGGCTCAGGCCATGTGTGACCCTCATTGGCGGGCCGCCATGGATGCTTAAATGGCTGCCATTCTTTCTAACTACACGTGGGATCTGGTACCTAAACCCTCTGATGCTAACATAGTTGGCAATCGTTGGCTGTTTCGCCATAAGTTTGATAGCAATGGATGTCTTGAGCGTTACAAAGCCCGTCTTGTTGCTCAGGGTTTCTCACAGCAACCCGGACTGGACTTTGATGACACTTTCAGTCCCGTTGTCAAGCCTGCCACTATTCGTACGGTTCTTAGCATCTCCATCTCCCGCAACTGGCCTATTCATCAGCTTGGTGTTAATAATGCCTTTCTTCATGGTGATCTCACTGAAACTGTTTACATGCGTCAGCCTCCTAGATATGTAAACAGTTCTTTTCCCGATCATGTCTGTCGCCTACGCAAGGCTCTTTATGGCCTCAAGCAGGCACCCCGTGCGTGGTATCATCGTTTTGCTATCTACCTCTCCTCCTTAGGTTTTCTTAGCAGTAAGACTGACACCTCTCTTTTCACGTATCATCGCGGATCTGATACTATCTACCTCCTTCTTTATGTCGATGACATTATTCTTACTGCCTCCTCTCCTACTCTTATCTCCATGGTTATCTCTAAGTTATCCTCTGAGTTTCCCATGTCTGATTTGGGTCCGTTATCCTTCTTCTTAGGAATTGCTGCGTCTTGTAGCAAGTCCGGACTCTTTCTTTCTCAATCTGCCTTTGCTTAGGAGATTCTAGCACGAGCTGATATGGTCTCGTGTAATCCCTACAGCACACGGCTGACATCAAAACAAAGCTTGCTGTTGATGGTGAGCCTGTTCCTGATCCCACCTTATATCGAAGCCTTGCTGGTGCCCTGCAGTATCTGACCTTTACTCGTCCTGATATTGCCTATGCCGTCCAACAGGTCTGTCTCTTTATGCATGACCCGCGTCTTCCGCATCTCAATGCGCTTAAACGCATTCTACGGTATTTAAAGGGTACTCTGTCTCATGGTCTTCATCTTAAGGCGTCAGCCGTTGATCGCTTGGTTGCCTATTCGGATGCCGACTGGGCCGGCTGTCCTAACACACGTCGGTCCACCTCAGGGTTTTGTGTCTATCTGGGTGACAATCTCGTATCTTGGTCCTCCAAACGGCAGCATGTTGTTTCCCGCTCTAGTGCCGAGGCCGAGTACCGGGGGATAGCCAATGTGGTTGCTGAAACTGCTTGGTTGCGAAATCTCCTCCTCGAGTTGTGTTGTCCTCTCTCTCGTGCCACTGTTGTCTTCTGCGATAATGTCAGTGCCATGTACCTAGCATCTAACCCTGTTCAGCACCAGAGAACCAAGCATGTGGAAATAGATTTACATTTTGTAAGGGAACCTGTTGCGATTGGTCATATGCGTGTTTTGCATGTTCCATCCGCCTATCAGTATGCTGATATTTTTACAAAGGGTCTACCTGCGAGTTTGTTTCTAGAGTTTAGAAATAGTTTGAACATTCGTTTACCTCCCGATCAAACTACGGGGGTGTGTTAAATAGTGTATAGTTCATGGACCCTCTTGTAACATTTGTATCTATATATTGTTATCAATACACGCAACCCTAGGCACGGGTTTTCCACATATTCTCACACTAAGGAATGGTCAATTTAGGGATAAACACAATTTAGCCCAACGACTTTGGAGGGTTGATCGTTCCTTAATCACATTTGATTCTGCTCTAAAATCAAGTGTGAGTTAGTCATTCTCCTATTCTTGTAAGTTTACCTTGTTCTAAATTAATAAATCTTGTCGTATTTCCCAACTTTTAGTACATAACTAACTTACATAATAAGATTAAAAACTAGGAGTCAAATATTTATATAAACAAAAACTACATTTTCAATCTACCTAAAAATGAGTACTATATTTTACTATAATGAAAAGAATGTTTACTTGTTAGTGAAGGACACTTGTTCAAATAGTTTGTGACCAACACGGTTTATAATTAGTGAAGTATGATGACTTAAAAGTTCGAAAAGATGTCATTATGTATAACTTTAATCCTTTTCTTATATGAATATGCTTAATCTTGTTCTTTTGTTGGTAGAACTTTTACAATGTAGTATAATAAGCCAAACAAAATTTAATTATGGGCCAAGTGTTTGTATATTTATAACCATGTACTACTTTTTGTAGTTTTAAAAGATAAAATGTATATATTTATTCTTGCATAATCTTTAATCACACATTAATTTATGTATTATCTTTCATGAATTAATTAATCGTATTAGTAATTGGGATCTAGTGATCTACGACCTGAACCTTGTAAACAAATATCATTCTCATCGTTATTTATTATTACATATTAATCATAACGGGTCTATGATTAACTTTTTTCTTTGTAGTTTACAAAAATAAATCTCTTAGGAACGACCCTTGTTGGTTATTTTGATCCAATTATAAAGTATAAACTAAAAAATGAATGGAAATGAAGCCGGTTAGCTATTTTAATCAATTTTCTCAAAAATATAATAAAAAACTACAGAGGAGTTTTTGTTATTAGTAAAATAATATATTTGTATTTCATGGGCCGGGCATGGGCGAGGCTATGGGCCGGTAACGGTGTCCATGGTCGAGAGGATTAGTCAGGTGCCCGAATGGATCCCGGATACGCGGATACCTCTTCGACTTTGGTCGAGACGTGTGTGTGTCTGCCGTCCAAATATATATATATATATATTTGTATTTCAGGCTTCTTTTTGGATTTTAGAATAGTAGAATTCGATTCAAACCACAAAAAATTAATTAAAAAATAAAAATGTAAAATAATTTAGAAAACTATTTCATTTTTCTCATCTCTCATCTCTCTCTCTCATGCGCATTTACGTAATTTGAAGAGGTTTTATTTGCAAACCTTCACTAGAATACAAATTTTACAAATCATTTAATAATTATAGATTAGAATAATCAAATACACTAAATTAAGCTATTTTTGTTAAATAAGAATTAAATCAAATTTAATATTTTAATTAGAATATCCTGGAATGGCATAGTGATTCATTTCACTTTTAATTTCAAAATAGTAAACATTATCAAATCCCTTTTAATTATGGTAAATGATGACTATCATCATCGTCCATACGAATCCAACCGCCCCATAAGAAAGTCCACGACCGACCTCCATTTTCCCAATGATGAACTAGTATCATAAAGACAAAAATGAACGCGTTCCATTGTTTCTTGCGATGAAATGGGGTTGAAACGGAGATAAAATAGAAATGAGACGGATATGATGGAGATGAAAACGGAGATCGATGGAGATGAAAACGGAGATCAATGAAGATGATGGAGATGACCGAATGAAATGGAGATGATAGAGATGAGCGGAATGGAACGAATATGAATCGAAGATGAAATGGACCCTTCACTGATTATGGAGCTTCTTCCCCCAACTTTCTTCTAATCATAAAACCCTCGAAAACAATCCTTCATAATGTTTGTTTTTCATTGCCGAAAACCCTTCACAATATTTGTTGCCGATCAAGTTTTAGAAGTCGATGGCTTCAATCCGCTGGCCCCTGTGGTGTTCCCGTCGGGACCTGATGAAACCCACACCCTACCCACTGCCATGGAGTAGGGTACAACGGATAGTCTAAGAACACTTTTTCTTTCTTTCTCTTCTATCTATCTATCTATGTATCTATCTATCTATCTATCTATCTATCTATCTATCTATTTCTTTTATTTTCTTTTAATTTTCAAAAACATATGCTTTAAGGAAGGTTTGTATGAACCTTCCCCTACAAAATTTAATATTGCTTGTAAATATATTTCGATTAAAACAACAAAATAATTCTAAACCTTTCACTTGTTAACATATTCTGAAAAGTAACTAAAATAATGTATTATTTAATAAATAATATTAATTATCTTAAACTAATAATATAAAAAGTGAAATCTACGAGTATACTTATATGAGCCCCCATGAAATCAAATCTAAACCTTCGTAGCACCAAAGAGCACTGCAAATCATGTCTAGCTTAGTTGGTCTTTTTAAAAGCGATGATATTTTAAAAGGGCTATGAATGGTGTCTCAGTCTATCCTGGTTTGAATTCTAAGGGAGTTAATAGACTGGGTCTGCCCCCAGCCCAGTCAAAGACTGTGGTTATGTCTAGCTTACATTGGACTAGGACAACGGCGGACTAGTGGGCAACCCATGACCTGATACCACCAGGGAGGCATACGTACATATACGTATATTCATGGTAGTCGTTCGTTGGTTCAATGCCAATGCCTTAGAAAAAAAAAACAAAGAACATTGTTTATCTAATCAAACATAGTAAACATAAATATCAAATATTTAACTAAATCTAATATTAAATCATAATCAGGAATGATATTGACCTTGTCAATTAAGCTATCATCACACACATTCCTCTGTATCTAACGCCACCAGACACAGACAGCAATGGCGTCTCGGACCTTCCCGGAGATGCCGACGCCGTCGTCGCTGCTATCGGCGTACGCTTCCATGTCAACCTCCATCATGCTCTTCCGTACGATGTTCGACCAGCTCTTCCCACGGCATCTCCGGCGATACGTCGTGGACGCCGTCCGATTCTACTGGAAACCGAAATCCTCAAAACTCACTCTCGTCTTCGAAGAGAAAGACGGTATGACCTCAAACCACATGTTCGATGCCGCCGAAGCCTACCTTTGCACCAGAATCAATCCTGATTCCGATCGTCTCAGGTGATTGATTCAATTTGAAAATCGGTTTCTAGGATTAGATCTGTAATCTACTGAGGCTGTGTTTGGCACAAATAAGTTAGCTGATAAGCCGGTGTATGTTTGGATGGACCATAAGCCACCTTATGAGTTAGATTATAAGCTAGCTTACTGAAACGCTTGTTGGAGTAGCGTTTCAGCTTTCGAAGTTTTTTTTTTTCTAAATATACCCCTTATTAATATTAATTATTATACTCCAACTCCAAGATATCATTTTTTATCATTTAACATACTCATGAGCTAGCTTTTTTTAGATTTGGTTCATCTAGGCTTTGCCTATATTACGTCCTTGGCAATTTGGAAATCTTTCGGCCGTCTGAGACTAAGACATTGTTTGGTAAGCACAAAGTAGCTTATAAGCTACCTTGTTTTTTGTGTACATGTTTGGATGGACAAAAAGTAGCTTATAAGCTAGCTTTTTGATAAGCTATTTGGAGGTAACTTTTTGGAGCTTTTTTTCAATTATACCCTTATTATATCCCAATATAATCTTTTTGGTCATTTTTTTGAACGAAAAGCTAACACACACACACGTTCCTCGGGTATACGGGCTCCCACTTAAGGGTGCCACCTGACTAATCCCCGTCGACCATGGCCTAGCCCAATTAAGGGTATCATTATATGGCAGACCACTAATCTGGATATCGCCTCATGCTCACCACAGGGTTCGAACTCGGGTAGTCAGCAATACGGGTGGTTTTTGCATACCCATAAGCTAGTTTTTGCCAAACATAATTTGTTCAGAAGCTAGCTTATCAGCTACTAGCTAGCTTAACTACCACCACTTATCATCTAGTTTGCCGAACAAAGTCTCGATCTAGAATGTTCTTAATCGAGATCAAACTTATAGGATCACTAAAAGCGTGAAAGAAAAGCACATCAATATCAAGTTTGCGGAATCTGAGGAGCTAGCGGATTCGTTCGAAGGAATCTCGCTTACGTGGAAGTACGTCCGTCAACAGCCACAGCAACGGTCCGGCGGCGGCGATGATTTCGGTCACGGCGGTGGAAAGAGTAGTAGCTCCGGTGGAAGCTTTACACCGGAGAGAAAATACATCGAGTTGAAATTCGACAAAAAACACAAAGAGGTTATAATAAGCGATTACTTGCCATCGGTGATTAGAAAATTTCAGGAACTCGAGAACCAGAAGAAAGTCGTGAAGCTCCATAACCTGCAATCGTACGGTGGCGGACCAGGCGGTTATAGGGAGTCGGTGAATCTGGACCATCCGTCGACGTTCGATACGTTGGCGATGGATCCGGAGATGAAGCAGGCGATTATCGACGATTTGGATCTGTTTTTGACGAGGAGAGATTTCTATAAGAGGGTCGGGAAGGCGTGGAAGAGAGGCTATCTGTTGTACGGTCCCCCGGGGACGGGGAAATCGAGCTTGATTGCGGCCATTGCTAATTACTTGAAGTTTGATATTTATGATCTACAGTTGATGAATGTTGGGAGTGATTCGAGTTTGAAGAAACTGATGTTGAGAACATCGAATCGATCGATATTGGTGATTGAAGATATCGATTGTAGCATACAGCTGCCAGATCGGAAAGGAACCGCTCCGGGGCAAAATCTCGGATGGTAGATCCGTTCGTGATTCACAGGTTTTGCTCTTCTTGTTTTGATAAATTGAGTAGAAAAACGGTTATAAAATAAAATGGCAGTCTGAAATGACTATTTTGGACAATTTCCCGATAAAAACTCTAAGATGTGGATTGTGGTTATTGGGCACATGTGTGATTTCATTTTGGTTTTCTCTTTATTTTTGTAGTTCTCCTTATCGGGGCTTTTAAATTTCATAGACGGGCTATGGTCGTGTTGTGGGGACGAACGTATCATAATCTTCACCACTAACCACAAGGAAAGACTCGACCCTGCGTTGCTTCGACCAGGGCGAATGGACGTGCACATTCACATGTCGTACTTGACCATTGACGGGTTCAAGACACTGGCAGCCAACTACCTCAACATTCATGACCACCATCGTCGTTTTAGGGAAATCAAAGAACTGATCAATTGCACCAAGGTTACGCCTGCGGAGGTGGCAGAGGAACTCATGAAAACCGACAATGTCGAGGTTGTGCTCGAAGGGCTCGTGCAGTTTCTCAAACGTAAAAGGATGAGAGATGATGAAACTAAAGAGGGGAGTGATAATCGGGATGATGAGGTACACGAAGATAAAAGAGCCAAAATTGTTCCATTGACTCAATAGTCGAATAGGGTCAACAATATTTATAACAATTTTATGTGATTCAACATAGTAAATGTAATGTACAAAAGTTGAAGAAGGACCAAAACGACACATTCGACATGATATTATTCATGTGTTTTTTAATAACCTTAAAATACTTGGAATGCAATGATACTGTAATTTTGTTCATGTTAGTTGTTAGAGATGCATTGATGGGTATGTCGAGTCTGGCAAATAATAATTAATATAAAAACAAGGCCTATTACCTTTAAACACAATGGATTGGGATAATGATAAGTAGGGTCGTCTCCTCAGGGGCTTAGTGTTGACCGTGAGTCCAACACGTGATTGCGTGTAAGTTTGTTAAAAACTTTAAATATAAGGAGACTTAATCGATGGTGTTTAATCAAAAGAAATTAGGGTAATTTTGGACAATGATACTCATAAAAATCCGGTTGACCTAAGAACACAACTATCATGAGAAGCTCGGTAACTAGCCTCTAACTAGCCAAATAAATCAAGTCACAGACTTGGATTCAAATGCTAGTGGCACTAAAATCAGACAACCTACCACTCTTGATTAATAATCGAAGCAAGACTGTTACAATCAAATTACACTACCTTACAACGCTAACATCCGATAAAACATTGAATATGTATTGTTTGCTACCGAAGTAAATCAACGAACATTTACTGATTCACGAATTTAGCTAGCCATTCGAACTTAAGTTAAACAAAACGATGGATCCGACTCAAAATTGAAGATTAATGAAATCAAAGTTTTCATATTCGTTTATTAGTCCATTGCTAGAAATATATGGGGCCGGGCTGCTAGCTTTGGGCCTTCATCAACATGGGCCTATCCCTCTTAATCATTTTATTTTATCCATAAGTTTCTTTTTCCTTTTTTGCTAAATGGATACAAATCTGACAAAATGAAATAGATTTTTTTTGTTTCTCCTTTTCTTTTTAAATTAAATAACCTCAAGAAAATTTAAATTATTATAGACGTTTTAAGCATCTAATTAACTAACGTTAAGTGCTAGGAAATTTTGACATTGAAATATAAATAAAAAGGTTTTATTCAAATTTAGTCATTTAAAACCCTTTCTAGTTTCTACTGGGGTGGATTTATGAAGGCCCAAGCCCCAAGCAAATCATGTTTATTCGCTCGACCCATTTACACACAATTTTTTTTTGAGTATAAAAGATGCAATCGTTAAACTTTAAGGGATGTTCTTGGATATTAAAAAATAGGGTTTATTTCATAGAATAGTAACCAAGTTTCAATTTTGTTCTTCTAAAGTCACTCAAACTTTTTTTGTTCAACAAAAACCACCCAACTTTCATTTTTGTTGCAATCCTATGTAATTTACCTGTTCTAGCAGGTTACCAGGTAATTATTTAATTCAATCCCTAATTAAAATAATCTTTATTAATCTTTTTTATTTAATTAATCTTTATGTTTAATATTTATTTAATCTTTTTATTTATAAATCTTTATGTTTAATCTTTTTCATTAACTAATCTGTATGTAATTTACCAGCTTATTTATGAACTCTTGATTTAGATTTATCAGCTTATTTTGCACATGGAAATCACCTTTGCTATTTCCTCTTGCTGGCTTGTTACACGCAGGGTTGGATGTAGAGTTAAACAACAACCCTTTAAAAGAGTTAAACGGAAAACCCATAATTAAAAAAAGAACTTGTTGTTTTCCTCTCGTTGAGTTTATTTTCTATCTTTCTTTTTTGTGTTTTTATAGGGTTACACAAAAACACATAAAAAGAAAACTTGTTGCTTTCCTCTCGTTGAGCATTGTCTTTCTTTTTTATGTTTTTTTAAGGTTAAACAAAAACCCATAAAAAGAGACTCATTTCTTAAAACCCAAAATCAAAAGGGAAAGAAATGATGATTTAGTCGATGAATAAAATTATACGATAGGAAAAAAAGGTTTTGAGCAATTCAATCACAAGATTGTGATAGGTTTATACGAGTGAAACATTAATTATTTTAATTAAGATTGAATTAAATAAAAATCAAGTTTACCTGTTAACTTCCTAGGAATTGAATTAAATAAAGATTAACTAAATATAGATTAATAAAGATCATTTTAATTAGGGATTATTATAAATAAAGATTAGTTAAATAAAAAATTAATAAAGATTATTTCAATTAGGGATTAATTTAAATAATGATTAATTAAATTAAAAAGTCAAATTTACCTGGTAACTTGTTAGAACAGGTAAATTACATAGGATTGGAACAAAAATAAAAGTTGGGTGGTTTTTGTTAAGCAAAAAAAATTTGAGTGACTTTAGGAGAACAAAATTGAAACTTGGTTACTATTCTATGAAATAAACCCAAAAAAATACAAGACGTTTTAACTAAGAAAAATTAAAAAATCTCTCAATATCAACCAAAAAACAAAAAGTCTTTAAATCAACCAAAAAATTTATAAAATTCTTCGAAATGATGGAATTACACTAAAAATATATTAAATAGCTTTACAGACCTTTATTAATCTATCTTAAAAATACAAATGCTTAACAAAAAGATTCTAGATTATAATCAACTCATATCATATGCATATTCATAGATAAAGAGGGCATTGTTGGTTCACATCCCCCTTATCAATATCCAACTCTTCCAACCTTCCCAACCTCACCGCCACATCAGCTTCCACATCAACTTTTTCCCAACCCCACAATTAACCTTCTGGAACTTTCTCTTATTAGTACCCAACCCTCCTAAACCAAATACCCAATACATAATCTTTTTAATATAAATGTAGAGAGAGAGAGAGAGAGAGGAAGAGAGAGAAGCGGCTTCAAATGAGAAAGAAGCGGTGTGGCTAAACCGTTCCCAGCCAGAACTCGCTGAAACTGCCGGGCGTGCACCCAACCCGTCGGAGCCCGCTGAGCCCGATGGGTTCAAACCCGCTGAACCCCACTGCCCATTACGCACGGCCTTATGATATATGGCCTATTTTTTTTTCTTAGTTTCTTTTTTAAAAAGGTTATCAAGTAAATGTGTTTCAAATTTATATTGTTTATAAGATTTACATATTGTTTTCCCGTTTGCAAACATTTTATGAGAGAAATAAATTAAATAAAAAAATAAAATAAAATACCAAATTGAGGTTCATATATGCATAGCCCACAAGAACATATAACATGTCAACTGACCATAAAGATAACAAATGCTTTTACTTTAAGAAATGCATGAACCACACCAGTTCAGGTGATCTATGTTCTTATTCAATGTATTGTCTTTTTTCTTTATTATTGGGGAACTTTCCAAATTCTTATTACCTAGGCATAGAAAAGCACTAGAATCCACCATGAGTCATAGAATTAACTAATTAAGGAGTCATTTACACGTTTATTGACCGAAACTTATGTTAACTAATGAGCATAGCAAGGACAAAAAACTTATACGGTAAAAGGCATATTCAAAGATTAAGAACCTTAACTGATAAAACAGGAAGAAGATTTTTAACTACATAGCGCTTATCAGGTAAATGAGTTTACCCTCGAAGCATCTCTATCAAGCTTTCTAATTGCTCGTGCAAGTGATGTGGCAATAACATCTTAACAAAAAAAACGTCATATAGAGTTGCAAGGTTTGCTAAAATTGCAAGACCTTGCAAAACTATTTGTGGATCCTACAAAAAAATCTTTTCTTCTTTATATAAATAAATTTAATTTATTTATGGTATGTTTTTTTAAATTACTAATTTGGTTACTAAAATAAAAATACATTAATATTATAATTATCTATATTACTTATATTATAATTAATCAATTATTTATATTATAAAAAAATCATACTCAATATTTTTGTTATATTATAAATTATTAAATTTTATAAATATATAAATATAAAATATAAAGTAGTTAGTAAGGACCATCTTAGAAATGAATATGCTATTGTTTTGATGTAGAAGATTTATTAGAAAGTTGATGTAATAGTTTAAAAAGAAGAATAATATTGCATTGATACGAATAATTTTAGAAACCCAAAGTGTTACCCTATAAGATAACTAAGACTGGCTATTCATTAGTAAACTTTTTTTTATGTGGTTGCTAAACGAACACTAAGCCACTAATTAGTAATTAAATGGAATCTTTAATGTTAAATGTTGAGTTGATCCTCCCTAAGATGCTCTTACTTGTAATCTTGTCCTCTTTCAATATGTTTTATCTTACATGATAATAAAACACATATAAAACGACAAACTAACACACCATCATCAATTAATTAATCCATCCATCTATATTAATTAATGTTGCTCAACATCAATATTTATAAGCCCTTAATCATCCTAAATCTTGTGTTATCCTTAAGAAGAAGATGATGATTCTGAAAATGGAGGAGCTTTTGTTTCTTGTAAAGAACAACTATGATATGATTTTGGTTGTTCTGTTTTCGGGTTTAATCACTCGTTTTCTAACAACAAAACTTCGGAAATCGTCGGCGCCATCCCCGGACGCCTCGGTCTTCCTCTTGTCGGTGAAACTTTCTCGTTTCTTTCGGCTACTAATAGCACCAGAGGTTGCTATGATTTTGTTCGTGTTCGCCGATTATGGTAATCTTCATCTTCAAATCTTGTTTTCATGTCACTTTTGTTGCATCTCACAAGTTATTTGGGACGGTTTCGAAGTAATGTTTCATATTAGCTTTTTTATTGGATATTGACACAAGAACAACTTATTGTAACGTCTTTTACATATGACGTATAATTGTATGTTCTTATAAAAATTCATTATGAGCATTTAGATATATTTGCTCGTATTATAAAGCCAGCTTTGTTGTAGTGCGAATTACTTTTTACACCATGATGAAACCATGTACAAGGATTTGCTAGTTTTGGTTGAGTGTAGCAACAAAATCGGGTTTATATGACACTAAATATGTCTAAAGCATTATAATATAATGTTTTATAGAACATAATTTTATTGGATTAAGCAATTGTGCCTCATCGTTATAATAATTTTTGGATGTTTTTGACGACTTAATAAATTTTTCATGGAAGCTTTTGAAATAAATGTCATATTAATTTTTTATATATAATATTATTTAAAAAATAACTTAAAAAATAAACGCCTTTTAAAATATGCATTTGTGCGACACTTCTTCAAAGTGTCTTGTTGAAAAATCCAATACGATATTTTATTTTAAAAGTATCATAAAAAAACTTATTAATAAAAATATGCCTTGTCTTATCAAACCAATGTATTAGGACATTTTTTAGACATATTTGCGTCTTATAAAGTTGATTTTGTTATAGCAGATTGAGCGATCTTTGATTGAAATAATGAAACTGTCTATACAGGTATGGGAAGTGGTTCAAAACAAGACTTTTTGGCAAAGTTCATGTTTCGTCCCAAGTGTTGCGGTGCAAAAACATTTTAACAAACGATTTTCAATTGTTCAACAAAGGTTACGTTAAATCAATGGCGGATGCTGTCGGAAAGAATAGCTTACTTTGTGTACCGTTAGAGAGCCATAAACGAATCAGACGCCTTCTTTCTGCTCCTTTCTCCATGGATTCCTTGTCCAAATTTGTTCAGAAATTCGATAAGTTGGTCTCCAGAAGATTCAAAAAGATGGCTGAAAATGGCAACAGTTTTGTGGTTCTTGATTTCACGATGAAGGTAATGAGCATTTAGTGATTCAAATAGCATTCTATGCATAAAAATTCACAACCCTTTTATAATATTTGATGATTTCAGATAGCATTCGATGCATAGAGATTGATAAAATTTTAAAGGTTCCAAGACTTTTGGGCTTGGCCCAGGATCTTTCAGCCCATCTTTATGAGGATAAATAACCAACTCTTTAGGCCCAAACTTGGGGTTTTAAAGGGGACTTATTGGGATTTTTAAGTCGGATTTTTTGGCTCTTTTCGGTCGGTTTCTTGGTTGGCTATGCTGTTGTCCCAAGATTGGGACTCATTACGATTGGCTCTAAGGTCGCCATTTTCAATATGGGCCTAGTGGATTTGGTTGTTCTTGCTATATCACTTATAGGATTAGTCTAAGTCACAATTTTTTGATAACATTGTTTTAGATACCATTTCGATGCATAAAGATTCATTATTTTTAATAATATTTGATGATTCAGATAGCATTCGATGCAATGTGCGACATGTTAATGAGCATTACGGATGAATATTCGCTAAAAGAAATGGAAAAAGACTTCACGCTGTTTCTAATGCTATGCTCTCATTTCCATTCATGATTCCTGGCACTAGATACTATAAAGGAATTAAGGTACATTTTCCCATTTATATTCTTTTATCTGTTTATTTCAGTGAATTTGTACGTTATATATAATGTGATAGGATGTCAGAGTGTAACTAGACACCCTAACAAGTTTTTTATGGTACTTACGAAATAAAATGTCCAATAAACACATATAACGTATTGGTATAAGACATTTTCTTTTCTAATAATGTCATGTAAAAAGAACATTTAATTTTTTTTTTATCTTAAAAGTCTATTAAAAAACCTTTTAGGATACCCAAAATGGTCATATAAATACGCACAGTTGTTTGGACACATATTCGACGTCCTATAAACCGATTTTGTTGCAATAGTGGCTAAGATTGATGATTTATGCAGGCACGTGAAAGGCTCATGAGACTTTTTGAAGAAACAATTGCTAATAGACGAAGTAGCAAAGAGGCTCACGAAGACTTCTTGCAATCTATGTTAGAAAGAGATTCGTTTTCATTGACGAGAAGCTCGATGACTCAGAGATCATGGATAACATGTTAACATTGATAACAGCTGGACAAACGACCACTGCGGCTGCAATTATGTGGAGCGTTAAGTTCTTAGATGAGAACAAACAAGTACAAGACATATTAAGAGTAAGAAATTATATATGTTAGAATTCATAACAACTAAATTTGGACCATTTTTTTTGTATATGTTAAAACCCTTCATTCTCTGTTCAACCGCTCTTTTAGATAGTTATCTAATCGGGTTGGACATGTTCTATCAATATCATATGCGACTTATGTCATCAACATTCGTATTTGGCATATAAAATGATTATGTCAAATTAATTGCAGGAAGAACAATTGTCATACTTAGAAATAAACCAGAAGGGGCTTTTCTTTGTCGCGAGGATCTTAACAAGATGTCTTATGGCTCAAAGGTTACAAGTTTGTTTGTTTTTCATATTTATACTGATCCAAGATGGATAATTTCTTGAAGTTGGTCGTAATTAATGGCATTTTTCCAGGTCGTCAAAGAGACATTACGAATGTCTAATGTGTTGCTATGGTTCCCACGTGTTGCTCTTGACGACTGCAAAATTCAGGGTAAGTTCAAGCACTACAATAAAATAGGTTTTTTTTAAACATTAAATAGAAAATATTCATAATGTCCTAATAAACTTTTTAAAAAGCTCGGTTTATAAGATCAAACAATTAATCGTCCTTATATATAAATATTACAATAAATTGATTGGATTTTTGGAGGTTATGGCAAGTTTTTAGGACACTCTTAAAATAAAACATTTTATTAGCTTTTGTAGGACATTTTTGAAAAATGTCCAACAAACACATCTTTTTGTAAAAGATTTGTTCCAATAACATTATATAAAAAAACTAACAGGACACTTTATTTAAAAGTGTACTAAAAAATGTTTTAGGACGCCCAATTTGTTGGTCCTATAAATCCTATAAAGCGATTTAAAAGGACATTTAAACATATTTGATGTCATATAAACTTTATAGTTTGTATAAACTGCATTATATAAACTTTAAACATCTTGATTTTTGTGGTGCAGAGGTTGAGATCAAGAAAGGATGGCATGTCAATATTGATGCTACTCATATACACTATGATCCAGAAGTGTATAAAGATCCTTTGCATTTCAATCCATCAAGATTTGATGTACCAATCTAATTTGATTTCCCATTTTTTAACAATCTATTTTGTAATTGTTTATGTAAAAAAGTAATGAAATTTGACAAGATTTGGATGTTTGCAGGAAATACAGAAGCCATACAGTTACATACCATTCGGATCGGGGCCTCGAACGTGTTTAGGGATTAATATGGCAAAGGTGACGATGTTGGTGTTCTTGCACAGGCTAACTAGCGGATATACGTGAGTTGGTGGTTCCTTTTTTTACAGTCAAGTTTGGACTAGTTTTCCTTGATATATGTTGGAGATAAAAAATTGGTGTCCGAACCTTCTACATCTTATTAAACCCACAAATCGTATGGATATATATCATTAGATAGAGAATGTGAACATGAATTAATTAAAGTTATATTAAATAAAAATCTAGTATGTAGAGTTGGCCGATTAGTGACATGGGAGGATATAACAGATTTTGGGACAACATATATTTTATCCATATAGAGAATAAAAATTTGTATGTGTAATTCATATGATTGGTGAACATGAATGAGACATGGCTGGATTTTCGGGTAACAAAATTTTATTCCCATAATCGCATGTCTATTTTTATCCAACAATCACATAGAATCTCCATTCCCTTCTAATTTGGAGAGCAGTCTAATGAGGTTGTACATATTCTCACATCCACACCTAATACTTGCAATTGTTATTTAGTTTGCTATTCATCTTGTTAACAACTTTCTTGGTATTCCCTGTAGTTGGACAGTCGATGATCTGGATCTTAGTCTCGAAAAGAAATCTCACATTCCTAGACTGAAGAGCGGAGTTCCAATTACGTTAACATCTTTGAAAGATGATCAAATTTGAAGGAAAATAAAAACATCATGATATCCTGTTAGCTTCTCGTTGGTATATAGTTGTAGATGTTACGTGTTATGCGAGGGATGACGTTTCTAAGTTTGGGGATATTATTTCGATTTGTCGTAGCTTACAATGTTGTATGAGATACAAATACTAGATTAAACTATTACTCACCAATAAAAGCATGTCTTACGTTTACGTTTATCTGTTGATGAAACTATACAAACTTTCCGGTATTTGATATGATGGTGGGTGGGGGTGTTGGAACCCAAAGCAACCACTATGGTGTTGCTAATCAACCCAATCACCAAGCTGAAGCCATCAGGTCTCCATAGTGGATGGTCTTAGTAATTTTTTTTAACTCTAGCATTATATTTCCAAATTTCAATATTTTAATTAGAACATTTAAATTATTTCTTTAATTAACAGGAAATATTGCAAGAACAAGAATAAGATCATACGCAACCTTCAAAGAAAACACACACTATTCATCTGTATCTACGAAACCAAAAGGCTGTACATTATATTATTTTCTGCTTGACAAAAATGATAAAATTACTATTTTAGCCTCGTAGTGTTTTTCAATGCAAACTTTCAAGATACATCAAATTATATTATTTTTGTTTAATATGATTGTTATGTATAAATTTTAGAGTAAATTACATTTTTGGTCCCTATGGTTTTCATACATTATCATGTTCGGTCCTTCTTGAAAACTAATTACAGTTTTAATCACTATGGTTTCCATCTTATTTCATCTTTGGTCCCTCTAATAAGTTTTAATTAAAATGTTCAGTTACTTTAAGGGTAGTTTGGTCATTCTAACTTATTATTTTGTCTTTTTCCTTGTCTTGTTATTGTAAAGGGATTTATAGATTTAGTCCCTGGAGTTTATCTTTTTTTATTTTTCTTTTTCTACCATTTTTCATTATATACCATTTTTACTATACATACATATATCACCACACAGCAAAAACGAAAAGTCGCCGGAAAAGCATACATACATATCACCAAACAGCAAAAACGAAAAGTCGTCGGAGAAGCAAAAAGGATTCATTCATCTTTTTTTGAATCACCAAAAAGTGGCCGGAAAAGCAAAAGTCACCCCGGGCGACTCTCCTTGGGGCGACTCCGGTGGATTTCGCCGGAAAATATCGACTTTTGGTCGGAAAACACGAAAACTCGTCGGAAAAACGCAAGTCGCCCCGGGCGACTTCTTCTGGGGAGACTTTGATGGCTATTTGGATGATCGGAGCAAGAGTTTGGTTAGGAGGTGTATTACCATTTTTCAAATGGTTACAAAAATAATTTACTCATTAAATTGTAGAGTAATTTATAATTATCATATTAACTAATTAATAATAATTTTAAATAATAGTACATTACGAATGTGTATTTCATTTTGTAAATTACACCATTTAGAAAAGTCTTATTGGCACGTTTAAAACGAGTTAAGTAATTTTTTAAAATGTTGTGCAATTTCTTAGGACATTTTTCAATAAAAAACCTTATATCTAAAGGTGTTACCATAAGTTTATTAGACATTTTTTTGCGCTATAACAAGTTTCTTAGTCCATTTAAAAGTAGAGCGTCTTATTTGCTACTCATGTTGGATGTTTTTGAAACACTTTATTACAACTTTTATTTACTTTAAGCATCCTATTAACTTATTTCTTTATAGTGTATGGTTGTTAATTATTTAATTGGTTATTTATTTTTCATTATGATAAATTTAAGTTTGTTTTTCAAAAAAAGTATTATATATTATAAATATTTTTATTTGATATACATTTAATTAAATTAAATATCTGAAAATGATACATTTTTTATTACTAGATACATGTAAATTTTAACAAGAATAAATTTCTTAAACCCGACTTAAACAGAAAATATTTTGTTATTTTTATAGACAATTTTGTAGATATATATAGGATAAATTGCATAAAGATTTGAAAATTATTTACTTTATTTTAAAGGTATTGATAAAACTTTTATAAATAGTATAATTCACAAAATAAAAATACGTATTATTACTTAAAACTATTATTGATTAATATAATTAAGGGTATATAATGAAAAAAAGGTAGGAATGGCAAAATAGAAAAAAAAAAAAAAAACTCTAGGGACTAAAACTATAGTTCCCTTTACAATTTAATAAGACTAGGAAAAGACAAAAAGTACCCTAGAATGACCAAACTACCCTTGAAGTAACTAATATTTTTAGTAAAAAATAGATAGAGGGACCAAAAATGAAACAAAATGAAAACCTTGATGACCAAAACTGTAATTCGTTTCAATAAAGGACCAAACATGATAATGAGTGAATACCACAGGGACCAAAAATGTAATTTACTCTAAATTTTATAATGAAATTGAAGTATTGGACTCAAATAAACAAAGTACACATTCAAATTAGTCTTCCAATGGATAATGATTCTTTATTAGTTTTATTTAAATATTATTACATCGATAATTTTTAGGTCTATAATTTATTGACTTAACTAAAAGACACAAAAAAGAAATAAATTTGGTCGGTTTTCCTTGTTAATTTTTTTACCCCATAATTGTAGACCTAGATAAAAATAGTTACAGAAAATTGATCATATGAATTGTTTTTTATCTTTTAATTAGGTCGGTAATTATGGATATATGGACATTTAAATGACTAGAAGACAATCTAAATGTGTAGCACGACTATTTGAGTTAGTTGCTCATATAGATTTTGGGGTGTTAATGTTCTTCCTTTAATTGTTTACTAATTCATCTCACCCAGGCTTTAATTAACCATTGATATTGTTAATTTAACTAAAACTGAATACAATGAGTCAATCACAAACATATATGATTGCAAAAAAACTTAAAAATATATCATTACTATGTAACCGGAAAAATATTAGGAAAGTACATATATTTTTTATTCTATTTCTTTAAGTGTACAATAAATGCTTATATGTTCTTTTTGTTACTTAATCAAATTTAGTTTATAATCATGACTCATTGTTCAATCCCTAGTGTGTGTACTTTGTGGTCATGATACTGAAATGCTTGATCACCGCTTCTTCTCATGTCCCAAGGCGAGCGTTCCGTGGAGAAAGATTTGGGCATGGTGGGACTTGAAATCCACCGGTTTAAGCACGTGTACGGGATTCAAAAAACTGGTGCAACAAATAGGTGTACACCATAAATGGGGTAACGTCTTTTTGGCGGTATGTGCAGTAGTGATCTAGCACCTATGGAAACGGAGAAATATTGTCCTCTTTAATTGTGGATGAAGCCTCGTTAGAGAAGAAAAAGCATAAAAACCCCTTCCCGGTCGTTCAACATTTGACTAAGGTATGGCTCGGTAACAGGAATCACAGGTTAACCATGAATTGGAATAATTGGTTTATCTCCCCTTTTTAGATCCCTGGCTCTAGAGGCATTTTGGTGGTTTCCCTTTTTCCAAGTTTGGCTGTTGTTAGCATGTTTTGTTTGGGTTCCTTGTTTCTTCTTGAACTTTGTATCCTTGGTTTCTAGCTTCTTGCTGGAAGCTTTTTTTTTTCCTAATAAATGTGGTTGGCTTGGGGAGGATAATGGCCATGCCGAAGCTCTCTCCTCATCCATCCTTACCTTTTCGCTAAAAAAACACTCAAATTTATTTACATGCAAGATGTTTATGATATCAGAAATCATATATGAATTAAAACCGCACTTGGTACATGACAGGGCGAGATGCGAAGTAAGTGGCGGACCTATGTATATCCGCGGAGACCTGCACTTAACTAATTCTCGCAAGGGAAAAGTTCAAAAAAACCCAACAAACTATTCCATTTTGCATGGTTAAGTCCCTAAACAATTTTTTTGATCAAAAAAACCATTGAACTTTCTCATTTTGAATGATTAAATCACTAAACTATTCTTTTGAATGAAAAAAACCATTAAACCTTTTCGTTTTGAATGATTAAGTCCTCGAACAATTTCTTTTCTATAAATAAACCATTAAACTTTCAAAAATTGGTTACTTACCCCCTTATAATAAAAATAAAAAATTAAATGTAACCGATTATGAAGATTTTAAAGGTAAAATATACCTATGTTAGTTTAGGTTAAACAAATATAAGTAGAAAAAATTTAAAAATTCAATGATTTATTTTGTTGGAAAAAATGTTTAGGGACTTAATCATTCAAAATGAAAAAGTTTAATGGTTTTTTCATTCAAAAGAATAGTTTAGTGACTTAATCAATCAAAATGAGAAAGTTTAATGGTTTTTTTGTTCAAAAAAATTGTTTAGAGACTTAACCATTCAAAATGGAATAGTTTGTTGGGTTTTTTTAAACTTTTCCCTTCTCGCAAATAACAATTTTTTGAAGTAAAAAAGGTGCATTATTTAACTTTGAGAGGTACTCCAGGATATTAGAAAAGGTAAGAAACATCAACCAAAAGCCGAAAAAATATATCTAAATCAATAAAAAAATTTTGAAACGGTTAAAGTTGGCCAAAAAAACCATAAATGTCATGGACCTTTGATCTACCTTAAAGATGCATCCCATCAGCAAAAATCCTGAATCCACCTAACATGAGGCTTCCCAAATAATTGTTACTTCAAATTCCTTTTTGTTATTATTATTAAGTATCGTTACTTCCGGTTTATCATGAACGTAAGCAAGAAATAGCTCTAAATTTCTTTTATCAAGCTTTGTTTTTTTTTTTTTTAGATTGACCATCTTGAATCGGTCTCTATTATCGTCTTTGTGTGGAATCCTATCTAAGCCGCTTGTCGGGTGGTTTTCCCTCTTTTATATCTCTTGATTTTTTCTATAAATAAAAAGGGTGTCTTTTAATGAGAAAAAAAAGCATAGGAAAAATCCTCCAAAATATTCCATCTACAAAGAAGAGGCAGACCCCGCTATTTTATCGGACCGTGTTTTGGCGTGCCGTTTTACACCAAAATCCAAGATTCCATTTTATTTAACAAGCTAAACTAGAAATTTGCCCCTTATGAAATTACCTTTCTGACCCTGTCAACTAGAAGAAAAAGAAAAAAAAAAAAAAAAAGCCTATACTTCATGTCAAATATGAGTTTGTTCTAACATTCTCTTGTTAATCTGTTATCTATATAAGTTACATATTTTTTAAAGATTAAATATTTTTGCACAATTTATAATATGGGGAACTTTGTAAGCCTAATAAAAAAAAGACTCAGCTTTGTTATATTAGGTTTGTTCGATAAAAATATAGGTTAGATTTGTCCCTCGATCAAAATGCTCTATTGAGTAGTCAAAATCATCCATTTAAAAATTTGTTATGGAAACGTTTAGTTTGATAAAATAGTTTTGAACAATTTCTATCTGATAGGTGTGCTCGGTTTGTATGATTTAAAAATATTATTTCACTTTTTAAAAATATTTATAAAACAAATTATAATAATAATTAAAATATCGTTTTATTAATCGATTAAACAACAGAACAAATGTTTTTAACATATTTTTAAACATCATTGGAATTTAAATCCAAATAATCTTTTAAATCAAATAGACATCAAATCGAAATATGATTTCAAATCCAATTCAATCATACAAACCAAACGCGACTTTAGGGGTTATTCTCCCTTGTAGTCTTGGAATTCTTTGATTAAATGACCTCATTTGTTTTTCTAATTAAAAGCATAACCTATGCATTTTTGTTCTCTAACTAAATGACCTATATGACCTGCCCTCTATGTAAAACAATCAGAGCCTATCATACAAAACAACATGCCCCATAAAAACCTAAAAATACACCAAAGGATTTAGATTTTTAAAAGATAATGTCATTCATCATATAATGTGATCTTGTCTTTATTCATTTTTCATGTTCTTATAATCCTTCTAATATTGGGCAGTTAACCTTATATTATTCTCAAGAAAAAGAAGATGATGGTTTTGCAAAGTGGGGAGCTTTATTTACTTGTAAAGAACAATTATGTCATAATCTTGGTTGCACTCCTTTCGGGCGTGGCCACAACTTTCGTAACCAAGAAACTAAGGAAATCATCCGATGCCATCCCCGGATGGCTCGGTTTTCCTCTAGTTGGCGAAACATTCTCCTTCTTTCGGCTGCAAATAGTTCCAAAGGTTGCTATGATTTCGTTCGTTGTCGAAGATTATGGTAATCTTTTTCTTTTTTGAAAACTTTATTATTTAGTGGGAAGTATACATAAAGCTAAATACCGTAAGAAGGTAATAAACATATGTGAATCACTGAAAAAATCTATTTGAAGAGGATACATAATTGGAACCCATAGGAATAATTTGTAATGTTGGTTCATACAATGATACAAATAGAGATATTGGGATTTTTTAGTGATTCACATGCATACGGAATTTTTGTTCTTACCTTCTCATGATATTGAACCTTATTGTTTGAACTGCCCCTTGTTATTTATTTATCACATACTTACACACACTTACACACACTTACACACACTTCTCACTTTTACTGATGTTTGAATGTTTGACCTACTAATAACTAATAACTTGTATACAGGTAGGTCAATGACCATTTGGAAAATCTTGATCTTAATTTTCTTGAAATGATAGATTAATTATGTTTACAGGTATGGAAACTGGTTCAAGACAAGATTGTTTGGTAAAGTTCATGTTTTTGTTCCAAGTGTTGCGGGTGCGAAAACAATTTTTTCAAACGAGTTTCGGTTGTTTGACAAATGTTTGGTGAAATCAATGGCGGATGCCGTTGGGAAGAAGAGCTTGCTCTGTGTACCGGTTGAGAGTCACAAACGAATCAGACGTCTTCTTTCTGGTCCATTCTCCACAGATTCTTTGTCCAAATTTGTTCATAAATTCGATAAGTTGGTGTCTGAGAGATTTAAGAAATTGGCTGAAAATGGCAACAGCTTTGTGGTTCTTGATTTCACCATGAAGGTAATTAGGGATTTTGGTTTAGTAAGTTTTGAAGACTATCTTTGAAATACAGTGTGATATTATCATTATAAAATATGACACTTCTAAGAAGTGTCTTTAACTCTTAAGTCGTATCTAATGAGCTAAAGTGTTATAATGTAACTCAAAGACAATTAATACTTAAAAAAAATGGTTACAGTTAAAAATGATAAGTTAAAAAATAGGGTCATGTTTAGGAAAAAGTGTAAATGAATAACACCTTAATAATCATTCATATGTACAATATGCAACAAGTACATACTAGTAATTTGTCTTGCACATGTGCATTGAAACCAAAAAACATCGTTAATAACTAGTATGCACATTTGCATGCCTTAGAGATGAATGATTATTTAAGATATTTCTTAGTTTTTCGTCTTTTAGGGGTTATTTCCTCTGAATGTCACTCTTGAAAATTTATATGTCAAATATATAATTTCATAACTAAAATTTTAAACGGATGCTATCTTTTAACACTTTCGGCTAGAAATAGTCTTATGAATATAAACATTTAATCATCCAGATACAATTTGATGCAATGTGTGACATGTTGATGAGCATCACGGATGAATCTTTGTTGGACGAAATCGAAAAAGACTGCACGGCTATTTCTGATTCGATGCTCTCTTTTCCGGCCATGATTCCTGGTTCTAGATACTACAAAGGCATCAAGGTTTGCCCAACAAAATCGATTTTGTAGATTAAATTTGTCAAAATATTCTAATGGACTGTTTTATAGGACTTACATTTATAACATTATATGTAGAAAAGTGTTACAATAAGTTGATAAATAGATATAACACGTTTTTCATGACACTCTTGAAATAAATGTCTGAAGAACTTTTTAGGACCTGCAATAGGGTCCTATCTACTTATTATAGCATTATTTTTACATATGATGTTTGGTGTCAAAATTTCATTTAATAAAGCATGTATATTTTGACATCCTATACCAAAGTGGGGTAAACTTTCTAACAAGTTTTATATGACACTTTTGATCAAGTGTCTTAAAAACTTGTTAGGACGCGTAAATGCATCCTACCAATTTATTTTAACATTCTTAACATAGGATGTTTGGTCTGATAAACTTAATCCTAAAAAATACAGACATATTTGACATCCTATAAAGTTGATTTAATTTGTTATAACAGTAGCTTATATGATAGATGGGTTTATGTAGGCACGTGAAAGACTAATGAGATTTTTCAAAGAAATGATTAGTAGTAGAAGGAATAGCAAAGAGGCTCACGAAGACTTCTTGCAGTCGATGTTAGAAAGAGATTCGTTTCCGGCCGACGAGAAGCTCGACGATTCGGAGATCATGGATAACATATTAACATTGATATTAGGTGGGCAAAGTACGACTGCAGCTGCAATGATGTGGAGTGTTAAGTTCTTAGATGATAATAAACAAGCTCAAAGCATGCTAAGAGTAAGCAATTACACCCTAACTTATATTTAAAAAAATCGGTTTTATACAACATCAAATATGTCTAAATTAATGTCTTTACTGCTCCATAGCGTTCAAGTTTATACGATCAAATATTTCTACATCATGTGTAAACGCATAAGAATAAGTTTTTAGGGCGCTTTTGATGCATTTACTGGTCCACGTCACGACACTAGGAGACATTAAATTCATTGGGTAATTCTGCTAACAAGTTTTCAGGACATTGTTTAAAATGAAGTTTCATATTACTTTTTTTACAGGATACTTTTGTTTTTATAAGATCTTTTTGCATATACTATCTATCCTATAAAAATACTAACATACTCTTTATTAGAAAGTTATCCTAAAAAATTTGTGAGAACGCCTATTAACTATCAACTTATTTAACATATTACATGAGATGAACAATTGTTTGGTCATATAAGTTTTAGTCATATATAAAACAATTATTATGATATTTAGAATTATTTGATATCTTATTAACCTGATATTTTTGATAGTGTTATGTCATCAAATTCGATATCTATCACATAAAATGATCACCTTAAAGTGAAATTGCAGGAGGAACAATTGTCGATACTCAGAAACAAACCAGAAGGGGCTTTTCTTTGTCTCGAGGATCTTAACAAGATGTCTTATGGCTCAAAGGTTACAGTTTTGTTTTAAAAGCTAGATAATTTCTTGAAGTTGGTCATAATTAATGGCGTTTTTCCAGGTTGTCAAAGAGACATTAAGAATGTCGAATGTGTTGCTATGGTTCCCTCGTGTTGTTCTTGCCGATTGCAAGATTCAAGGTAAGTACTAATATGATTTCTTGATAATGTGGTACAACAAAATTGGATTTACAGGATGCTAAATTTATCAAAATGCCTTAATAAGTAGCTTTATATACCTTAAGCTACCAGTAAGTTGATCTAACGTTTTTTGGATGTTCTAATAAGCCTTTTAGGATGTTTTTATATGAACATTTTATATTACACTTATTTATAAGACATATTTCAAGCAATGTCATACACACACATATATAAACACTTTACTTATAAACGGAAGTCTTAAAAAACATGTTAGGACGTCCAAACTTGTCTTTTTAACTTAGCATAACGGTTTTACATAGAACACACAATTGTTTAGTCCTATAAATTTAAGTTATATATGAAACAATCTATCAAGATATTTAGACATATTTCATGTGTAACATCCCAATTTCAAAAACATTCATCCGTTAAACAGTAACCAATGTTCACATTTAAAAGCGGAAGCTCGTCCCAATTTATATCCAAAACCATCAAGTTTGAAACCTTAAACCATAGTTTAACGTATAACTTAAAAGTAAAAGTGTACGGTAAATGAAAGGAATGTAATCTAGAAACACAAAAGGGTTCATCTTCATAACAAAACGTGTCCTTTCAACTATCTTGACTGAACCACGATCCCGGAGCCTCAAACGGTAGCCTTCTCTTTTCCCTTGCGGGAAGTACCTGCCACTAAAAGGGTGAAACAACAACGGGGTAAGCATAAAGCTTAGTGAGCACACACACAAAAACACTTACTATCATGCTTACACAATTAATTTACATAGCAATCATAACATGCAAACTCCAGCCTTCCTTACGGTGTAATACCGTCAGAAAAGGTAAATGACACTGGTACCAGGCCTCTCCAAATTCCCTAGGGGTATTACTACCACCATAGGTACTCTCTCAAGTCCCCGAAGGAACACATCACATAATCACACATGCAAACATAACCATGTACACATAACAATAAAGGTTAAGTGAGGTACTCACCTGACAAGCCGATTAGCGAGCTCTCCTAACTAGCACAACAATCACTTCGTGTCACCTATCCATAACACATACGCATATACATCAAATAATACCCAAAACGGGTCCTTAAACTAAAACCCGACTCTCCAACATGAAATGGCCAAGCTATCCTCGACCAAATTCCACGAAACCTCACATAACGTCTAGTTACATAAGCCCTTAGGGGTACATAAGCTAAAGAACCCCAAACGAAGCCGTTCCGGAAAACTCGAAAATCAACTCAGTGCAAACGGCGGGTTACCCGCGGTTTACTACCCGCGGCTTACCCGCGGACGCCCAGAAATCGTACCCAAGCCGCGGGTTGCGACTTCTGCCAAGGGTTTTCAACCCAAAACCTCCAAATCGACCAATATCAACCAATTATATGATTAAGCAACATCTAAGGTCGATATCTAACACAAATAAGAGTTTAATTCCATCGATTAAGCACCAGTTGATGATCAACGATCATCAACTCCAACCAAAAACCTAACCAACCATTCTACTCCCATAAACAAGCATCAATAACATAATTACAACTAAAGTTCATACCTTTGATGCGTGAAACGCGGCTACTAACACAATCACTCCGTCGCAAGCCTCCAATTGAACTTCCACAATCCCAATTGCTATCTCCTTCTCTAAACGTTTCTCTGGAAACTGACCAAAAAAAAGAGTTAAGGGTTTCTAACCCTTTTATCTAACCACACATGACCCATCCCTTACACTTCCACCATTTACACTGAGGCCCCTCAATTCCTAAAACATAACAATAAATAGCCACTTAAATTGTTTAAACCGAAAATAAGGAAAGTGAAAACGGGTGTTACATCATGTCTTATACATCCAATGATTTTAATGTTTATGTGAGATTTCTTGAAAGTTCTGTAAAAGCAACATGTGTAAACTACATTAATAGATCTTGATTGTGATGGCCTGGTGCAGAGTTTGATATCAAGAAAGGATGGCATGTTAATATTGATGCTACTCATATTCACTATGATCCGGAGTTGTATAAAGATCCTTTGAATTTCAATCCATCAAGATTTGATGTACTAAAATACCCTTTTGATTTCCAATCTTCAATCGATCAATTTATGATCATTGATGCAAAAACCTTAAGAAATTTGACAAGATATGTATGTTTGCAGGAAATACAGAAGCCATATAGTTACTTACCGTTCGGATCGGGGCCTAGGGTATGCTTGGGGATCAATATGGCGAAGCTTACCATGTTGGTGTTCTTGCATAGGCTAACTAGTGGATACAAGTAAGTTGATAGCAGTATAGTAAAATTAGTTTTGAAAATGGCAAGAATAAACTGTTTTATAGGACCAAACAATTATGTTTCCTAATATTTTAAAAAAGAGAGTCGTATTAGCTTTTTATATGACATTTTTGATAAGTGTCTTATTAAAAAAAAATCAAATGGCCTTGTATCTATAAATAAAGCACTTTATCCAATAAGGTCATATAAAAATCTAATATAATGATATGTTTTAGAAAACTTGCCCAAAAGCGCACTATTATGTTATCATGACACTTCACATAATGGGCATGAGATCATGTGAGAAGTGCTATATTTGGTGAGAAATGTGAGAAATACTTTTAAATCGTTAATCACTTTTAATCAAATACCCCCTCATGAGTTGCGGTTTAATAGGAAATTAATCCGGTACATCTCTGTATATCTTATCTCGATGCATCTCATCATAATGTTCGTCAATTTCTCATCTACGGTTGATAACCACTTCACATGTTTATCATTAAATTTGGCATTTCAGATCACTGGAATCAAACCCTTACATAAGATGCATGATTATTTATTCTATGTTCTATTATGTAGTTTGTTAAAAAAAACATATTTGACCTTCTAAGAAATTGATTTTGTTTGAGTTATAGTTTAAGACAGACATCTTTTTTTTTTAAATTTCATGTTCATTTTGTTAACGTCTTTATTCGTATTTGTGTAGTTGGACAGTTGATGATCAAGATCTCAGCCTAGAAAAGAAATCTCCTTTTCCTAGACTGAAGAGTGGAGTTCCGATTACATTAACAACTCTAAGAGATGAGATTTGAGAAAAGAAAAAGAACATGTTCATTTTTCTTTTCACATCCCGACCATGATCCAATGTGACATCAGAACCATTTATATGTATAAAAGTCTTGTTGTCAAGATATATTGGCTATCAATAAAATGATGATGTGTCTTCATATGATTGGTGGGACATGAAGAAATATAAAATCTGTATCTTGAAATTTTTATCCACCAATAAGGCTTTATATCTTTCTCTTTTTGTTCGCTTGAATCCTTATTTGTGGTTACCAATAAAGAGATTTATGCAATTTGTTTATGTATTCGTTCAAGTAAACACAATGTTGGCCCAAAATGCACATCCAATATGCCACAAAAACAAACTCGGACATGTATGGTCCTTAAACCAGTTCTTAGGCTGGAAACTAGAACGATAAGGGCTGATGGTCGTAACTTGTTTTTTAACCTAACATTTATTTCGTAAAAATTAAAAAAGAGATGTTTTTTGCATCTGCACAAGCAATCAAACAGTAGTCGGTTACTCTATTTTTGAAAATTTATCAATTATAAGGGTGTTGACCGGCTCAGTTAGTTTTTTTAGTAGATAAGGCATTCAATTCTTAACTAGTTAAAGCCAGAAAACAAATCTCATATTAATCTCGATTCAGGTTATATTATCATGTTTAATGGTAAACTCACTGGTAGAGGTAGTCCCAAAGAAGAAGAAAAAAATCAATGAAATGCAAATCATATAGACGAAAGCCACAATTTTTAAAACATAAAAATAAAAGTTATTTTTAATAAACCAAAAGGAAAAAATCATAGTTTAGTCAAACTCAAAAGTCAAAACTAAATAACTATCCATATTATTGGGCTATAATGTTGGATAATAGAAAAAAATTAAAGTAGGCAAGCTGGCCCATGTCTGCAAACCTTCGTAATTCATTTATACGCTTATGCAAATTAATTAATTTACGTTAATTAATTTGTTTTAACCCAAATTAAACTTTCTGATTATCCTGTTTGATTTGCGGAATGTTACTTTGGAACTTAAACATAAAATATGATACTGTTACCATTTAATGATAATTTTATAATTTCTTGTTTAATCATAGATAAATATTATTTTATATTATCTATCATCAAAATATTGGGAAGGGTTTTTTTTTGTCCTTTGAACATTTTTAACATACTACAATTTTCTTGTATGGGTTTATTCAAGAAATAAAATATTCATAAAATTTTGGGGATTTGGGTAATGAGTTCCAAATATGTTGTTAACAAAACAAAGTAATTTGGTCAAGAGTTAATATTCAAATTCCATAATTTCCCTAAACCAAAAGTTTTCATTAAGATTTGTGCAATCTAACCAACAAGTAGTTAATCATATCAATCACCCTTATTTTATTACACTCTACAATACAAATGAGTTATATCAAACACAAGATACAAGATGATAATTATAAATACCTTATGTACAAATTGCATTTTTATCTAAATCACAACTTCCTAAGAACAATTATAAAACTTACGGGCCTAATATCTTCTATAAGCATTTCTTCATCGATCAGTCTTCCGTAATTCTCAAACAGGTTGTCGAGAATTTCTTCCCCAAAGTGATGGGAAATCATCGATTCCTGGATAGCCCGAACAGTTCTTGCCACGGCTGTTCCATGGCTCATACAAGCCTTGGAGTTTCGTTCGATTTCAAACATTTCAAAACGATCAATTCCAAAAGACATTTCTTTCTTTACTTCCTCCTCTAGTTCATTCTTCGAGGGTGCGTAAAAGTGGGTATCGTACTCATCGACTTTTTCTTGCGTAACTTCCCCCTATGTGAACCATATAAGTCAATTAATTTCCAATAACATCATATGACATTATTGATTAATAAATATATATATATATATATATATATTTAAATTTGACCGTATTTCATAATGGTATATGATTTCAAAGCAGAATCACATGTGATTTGTCTGCTTTCTTGTGTTTCTTTTTTTGACCATTTTCTTGTTTGATCCTCTCTCTTTTGTCGACTATACGTAACTTATAAATTAAGTACCTGAGAGACCAACGTGGCAAATGATCGCGAAAGAAGTTCCCAAAGAAATGAGTTGCCTCTGTCAACATGGCTTTGATCTCGTCTTCCTAACAAAATTAGCACCATCCGACCTCCGGTTAGCAATTCCTTCGACCTCGATCGGAGAAATAAAGAAAAATCTTCTTGGAATTGCTCGAATATGCTTTAGAGACTTGTTCAGGGCTTGATCTAGAGATGTATAAGCAACCTCTATTAACTGACTTGCCTTGCTTGTCATAGAGTCCCGAGGAACCTAAACGTATACATTGCGTAGTACGATTATAATCAGTACATATAATTCTCAAAATTTCCGACAGTTCCAAACGGTCGGAAATCCGTCGGTAATAGACATTACCGACGGTTTTCACCGTCGGCTAAGGGAATGGAAACTTACCCTGGAGAGCCAGTGTAAGCTATAAGAGGAGTAAATGAAATGTAGACACTGGTCCGGAAACAATCTGCCGTAAAAAGTGCCAGGATAACCGGCTATGAACACACTGGAGTCAAATTTGTGGGCCCGAAGACGCCTTTCATTGCTCAGTTCCGTATGAAAATCGGGCAAGATTTTGAAGATGGCATTGAAGTCGTTTGTGGGAAGATCGTTGAGGTAGAGCCGATACTCGGGTGGTGGAATATTCGAGAATTTACAGGTCGTTTCATCAACGACTTCCACCATTTCTCGAACCGTCGATAATGTGTTTTGGCCACAAGAACACCCGAGATCGGCTATGCCTAAACTCTTTGGTTTCATGGAGACGTAGGTTTCTTCAAGGCTCTTGAGGGTTATGTGTTTTACCATATCCGAAGCTTTTTTCTACCATAAAAGAAAAGAAACAATAAGTTAACTGTATTACGTATTGGGTTAAGTACATGGGAGTGTATCAAACTTGTCACGTTTTATCATTGTATGTACTGAACTTTAAAACTTACTGATTAATGTACCGAACTTGCTAAAATTGCCATTGTATGTATCCAACTTTATCAAAAACCTACCATTTAATGTATCCAACTTGTCATGAAATACATATAATGGCAATTTTAACAAGTTTGGTACATTAATCGGTAAGTTTTAAAGTTAAGTACATACAATGATAAAACGTGACAAGTTCGATACACTCTCATGTACTTAACCCTTACGTATTCACGTAATGTAGTGACATTTTAACTTGTGTAAAAAGAAATAATATGTTAATTGTAGTATGTAGAGGGAGGTTCGTACGAAAGATATAAAATTTTTAAGAAAACGCGAGGAACAATCTCAACCATTTATCTCGGTCAATAAATGTGGTTTTGACCGGTTCCTCCCTTTTATAATCTCTACCCTCCCATGAATCGCGTCAATCCTCCGTGATCACGTCCACCGTAACCGCGAGATGAGTGACTGAGATTACTCCTCATTTTTTTCTTAAATTGACATGTTTCTCGTTTGAACCTTCCTTGTAGTATGTATTACTCAAATAGCTAGAATGTCCTATATTTTACAAAATATATTTAAAATCATGGGCGGATGCACATTACATGGGTAGGGGGCGTTTGAACCTTCCTTGTAGTATGTATTAACCATTAATAATGAATTGTAGGTTAAAATAAATAAAATACAACCTAAAGTAAATAATAGGCCCCCAACAGAATTGCTAATTATTTTGTTATTACTATATTTAATTTTTCTAAATTTCCTTTTGGATTTGTTGTCTTATAAATTTATAATTATTGTTATTTAGTTTGCTACAAAATTTACCATCCGTTCATTACCAACAGAGTTACACGTTATTGGCTATAATTATTGTTATTTGTTAATTACTAATTTTCTATTTTTAGTTGTTATTTGATTTAGAGTTTTTAGATTTTATTTTGATTTAAGGTTCCTTAGTAGTTTTCTAAAGAAAAATGTACTATTGATCTCTTGCTACTAACTGTTAATGCCTAATCTGTATTTGCTTTTTGTTTGAAGTAGTAAAATATGTACACAATAGTATAATTATGCGTCAGTTTATCAGAAATAGCAAAAGATAATATGAAAACTTAACCGTCGTAAAATATGTACACAATAGTATAATTATGCGTCAGTTTATCAGAAATAGCAAAAGATAATATGAAAACTTAACCGAATAAATTATATTTATTCGGTTAAACTAAACCTTTTAATCCGAAACCAAAAAATCCAAAATCATATTGGTTCAAATGAGTTATTCGGTTAGAGAATTTCTTTAACACTCTAAAGTGTGCCCCGATGATAAATATTTCTGGATCCGCCACTGTTTAAAATCATAACTCACAATTTATCAAACAAATAATTCGATCCAAAATGGGTTTTATCATGTAAATAAACTAGAAATATTCCGTTTTGACTTTTTGTGTGTTCAATTTTCAATGCCTAGAAACGTACACAACTCAATAATAACTACTTTAAAAAGCTTTTAAATCCAATAATTAGTATATACTGTATGATTTTATTTTTATATAAAATAAATTGAATAGTGAGTTCCAATAATGTATACCTTATCCAAGCAAGTTGAAACAATAACCAGATACTTGTACATTAAAATTATTAAAGGAAATAACTAGTATTGGAATTGAAATTTATCTTGAAGTTTTAAGTTTGATCCATCTTTTTTATAATAAAATTAGTTTTATAGGATGTTTAGAACATCTAATCGTTTTGATAGGTTTTTACAGTGGCTTTATTGCTTTTAAGCTTTTTAACAAAAGCTTTTTTTTTTCTTTTTTGTAGTGTCCCCATGTCGGATACTCGGTAATTGATTATTTGTACCAATATACGAGCAACATACTTATTTATCTGAAGGGTTGAGTTTCGGTGAGAAGTTCAGTTAACGTGAGAAGTGGTTATTAACCGTTGAATGCACATTAGGATGAGATGCACCGGATCAATCCCCATATTAAGCATGATTCTTGGTTGGCTTTAGATTAGAAATAATCAGGGTCCAGATCCACTTCTCATGATAACTCAACTTCTCATATGATTCTTTCTCATGATAACTCAACTTCTAATAACTTGTAAATATAACCCATAAAATAAAGGGTTAATTACATGAGTGTGTATCGAACTTGTCACGTTTTTTCATTGTATGTATCCAACTTTTAAAATTGTCATTGTATGTATCGAACTTGCTAAACTTTGCCATTGTATGTATGTTACCTGCTTAGAAGGTAAACCGATACATACAATGGCAAAGTTTAGCAAGTTCGATACATACAATGACAAAGTTTAGCAAGTTCGATACATACAATGGTTACGAAAGCTAAACTTTGCCATTGTTTGTATGTTGCCATTGACCGGTTACATGCTTAGAAGGTAAACCGATACATACAATGGCAAAGTTTAGCAAGTTCGATACATACAATGGCAATTTTAAAAGTTGAGTACATACAATGAAAAAACGTGACAAGTTCGATACACACCCATGTAATTAACCCTAAAATAAAACCAGTAAAATAATATAGATAGTTTGTTACCTGAAGAGATGAATTTTGGGCATAGCTATTTTCACCAAGTCCACCATTCATGTGGAAAACTTTCTTGACATCCATTGATTTTGAAATTTAGTGTGAGATCTCTCTTCACCACTTCTGCACCTCTTTATACTTGTGTCAAAACGCTTGGTGGCCTAACTCATATATCCCACTTGAAAACCTATCCCAAAAGTTTCGGAAATCAATTAAAATCGCTTATTTTATTTTAGTATTATTCGCTATTCATATGTAAAAGTATCTAATATGTGTTGAAATGATATTGATATTTTTTTATCAAGATTCTTGATGTCAACTCACATGTCAAATTTATCAGTGTCAAGATGCATATTTGGTTTATGACGTGCTTGTGTTTCGTAAAAGGTTATGCCAGATAGAAGAGCAATTTGGTTTGGACAAGCGTGTTTTGTGACTAGTCAAATAAGTTGAATTTTTATTATTAATGGTATTATAATCTTTGGGCCTGTAAATTACATTCAATTACTTTAATCCCTTTGCTACTAACTTTATTAACCTTAATCTTTATTTTTATTTGCACTTTTATTCACCCTTACAAATTTGTATATATCTTTAATCACCTACACGTATTAATTTGTTAAACTTTAGACATAAGGATAAAAGCAGATTCATGAAAGTAGTTGAAAGTAATTGAAGGTGGAGAAAAGTTATGTTCTCACATTTACACTCTAACTTCTTTTTAGAAGGTCGGATTTTATAAAACTAGCAAAATGCTAGAAAATATACAATTATAGAAAGAATTACAACAAATGGAATTGCAAGAAAACCAACCCAATTAATAGATAACTTTCTACTTTTATGAGGAACCCAAAAGTAAGTAACGTTATAATCTTCTCCAAGATCACCGCCTTCTTTGGCTTCGGATTGCCAAATGGGATACCATTCCGAAAAACCCATATAGACCACAAAATGATAAGTATAGTGGCATCGAAGCACAAAAAATAACCCTCCTTCAACCCACCATCGATTGATAAGGATCCATAAGGCTTGAGCAACATAAAACGATTAGAAAAGATGAATGCAATCCTCTACCCTTGTATCACAACTATATAGGACATAGAAGAAACGAAATGTTGATACCTCTTTTATCCAGATTTAGCCAAGTAGGGATCCGATTGAGACGAAACTGCCACACGAACATGTTAACTTTTTGTGGGATGAAAGAATCCACCTCCAAGTGACGAGCATCAATAAAAAGCCTAGCTGCAACCACCGAAAATCACACCGTATTGTTGGAAATCATGTTCTGAAAGAAAACAATTCAACATTTCCTCTATAACTAGCTTAATGCGGCCAACTTCGCACCCTTGTGTGTGGAGAGAACTTTTCCTCCAACAAGTCTTATTCCATTCAATTATGAAATTGGTTATTAAGCTGAATTGATAAATATCTATCTATCACAAGAACGTGTTTAAGTATATTTTTTGGTCTAAATCAAGTATAAACTCAATATTTTCTAACAATTTTATGTGATTTCACATTGCAATCACACGTTTAGTCGCAATCGATGTCACACATCAACACACACTTTCACAGTGACGATGTTCTATATTCATACGTGATTTAACCATTCTCGTCGGGTGCTTTGAACTTTCTCCTCTTCTATTTAAATATTTTGTTTTTTATATACTTTGTTTGTATATGAGATATATGGGGAGCATCCAACACATACCACATAATTGGAGAAATGGGTGGTGTCATTTGATGGGACTTGTGCATGCCCTTTAAACCAGATTTGTCCAATAGAATATGACCCCAAATGACTCTTTCAAAGTGGAACATGTTCCTTTTTTATACTTTATATTATATTATTTTGAAGTAGTATAGAAAAGGTTCTTATGGTTTACGTTATAGTGCACTATTGATCTGTGTTGTTTACACTATATTACACTGTTGGTTTCTATGGTTTACACTATATTGCACTATTGGTCTATATGCTTATCTCATATGGAGTTAGGGTTAGGGACTAACGGTGCAATATAATGTAAACCACATGGACCTTTTCCATAGTTTTTTTTTGATAAGGTTCACCTGGGTTTGCCCAGACTACATCCTTGGTAATTTTTACCGAGAGCTAAAGCATGCTCCCCTGGGATTAACACTCAGTGGCCCCTGGTTGCTCACCCCCGGATTCGAACTTGGGTGGGTTTTTTCCCAACACCAAGCCTTAACCGGTAGGCTGCCCCATTGGGGTTGACCTTTTCCATAGTTATTTTAAAATAGTGACCAACAATGCAATATAGTGTGAACCATATGGACCAAATATGTTATTTACTCTTTTATTTATTTATGATGCACATGATTACAACATGCCATTTTCAACGATTTTGGTTCTTTCTAAACCGTATTGTGAAATACCATAAAAATACACGGCTACTGTACATGCAACGGTATTGTGAAATACCATAAAATTACATGCATGTTTAGGTTTTTGTTTTGATTATAAATAAATGACTAAAAAATATAACAAATATGTAAGAAATAATAGATGGTTATAAATATTTATCAAGGTGTAGTCATGAGGCTTACAACCGGCCTACTAAAAGATCTAGACACTTTTTGTGGAAGGGTGTCTGGGCCAAAGCTCGACTAATCTCCGACAATTTTGGGGGCTAAACATGGTCTCACTTGGCATGTGTACGAGAAGGCTCGAACTCGGTTAGGGCGCTATGAACCCCTCGAGTGTTAACCAATCTGTCACTGCACTATTGACAAGATCTAGACACTTATATCTCGAATAAACAGTATTATCAAACTTTGGGGTTTTTTTAGTTCAGGGTTTTCCGGTATTTGGATCTATGTGATCGATCCACAAATCTTGGTTAAACCTTTTGTAGGATGAGTTTATTAGAACTTTGAAGGCTTTGACCTTGGACGAATAATCATGAGTTAGTCGGCATCAAAGACCAATAAGTATCAATCCACTTTCACTCATCCCACATGATTTAGCCACCACTAACAAATAATCACTATCATCATGTCATACCCATATTTGTTTAGATGGTTCATGAAGAATATATGTAAGTCCACATGCCTTTAGATTCTCCACTAAGTCGTAAAGATTAAAGAAGTTCCCCAAATTTATCATATTTTGAATTTATGATTATTCGGTTGATTTTTAGTCGTATTAAGCGAATATATGAGCATATAAATGGTTTAGAATGGTGGTCCTTCTAAAGAAACATTATAAGAGTTCTTAAAACCTTTGTAACTTAATACATGCACTCCCCTTGTACATAGCTTCTTCCATTTAGAGGTTTTCATGTGAATTAAACACTTCTATTTATTAAGGTTTTGACCGCTTAAAAAAGAAAAACAATGTATTAATATTGGCTGAGACCCTAGGAGATGTGGTGGAATATTCCATTTGTTCAAGGTTTAAATCTAGACGTACACAACAATTGTGGCCACTGAGTTATCAATGGTTAACAGCTTACAATCATAAATTCTCAGGATTAGTCTAGGTATAGCCTAGGGATACCCTTCTCCAAAGAATGTGACTTTCTCAAGAGGTAAATGCTTCTATAGTTTAAATCAATTATCATGTAAAACAATATATTTTTATGTAAGAGAATAAAAAACTTAAGTTTTGGTTCTATATAGTATAAGACTTCATCCATTTTTGTGAATTTATGATCATCATAATTGAACAATCACACAATACCAATGTTTTAAAAGCCGGTTGAACCATGAATTGGTGAAAGGATCGGGTCAAATGTGATCGGTTCTATGGTGTTTTAAGGACCGGATTGAACCATAGATCGAACCGGTAAAAAAACGCGGTTGACCGGGTTTTTTTTAATCGTCTAAAACTTGTTATTATTATTATTATTATTTTTTTAAAGTTTTTGAATTAATGTAAAACTTATTGTGTCTTTTTAATGTTTTTTAGTTTGTAGATATCATATTGCTGGTTCTATATATATGAATGTAGGAAAATGGAAAATACATAAAAATACTTGGAAGGATCAGTTCGGTTAAAAACTGGTTTTTAAAACATTGAACAATACAACAATTAAAAGCCAAAAAAAAGTATCATTAATAATTAAATGGAGTAAAGTGCATAGTTATTTTTCCATAAATTAACAAATATAAATAACATAAAATGACAGAAAGTTAACATATGCTATTTTATGTAAAATATAGGACATGTATAGTCTATTACAAAACAAAATGATCTAAAATACATATGTAACTATTGTGTCCGTTTAACTTTTTAAAATAAGTAAATTTTCTTCCTTTTGATATTTAATAGAGTTGCACTTACAATAAACCTTAGGCTATATGCCCAGAGATGGGGCATGGACGGTGGACTTGTTCAATTTGATCCAAAGTTTATCTAAATTCAGGCTTTATCTTATCATACACAGTTGGTTCGCTTAAATTATCTTAGAACAATTAAGGATTTGTAGTTTTGTCTGTTAAATACTCGTGTGGATTGGAAGATTTGGTCATTTTGCTCCTCTATAATGTTCCCTCATAACATAGCACATGCACTTGGTTCAGATGGTAGATTTACACCTTAGGCTATATCCGGGTCTTGTAGCCATAATGTGGATGTTACAATTATTTTGAGGATTGTGCTCCTTGTGTCATCGAGCTCTTAAGCCAACCATCTAGCTCACCGTTATGTATCTTGATCTTCCTATTACATGACACTTTTGAAGTTGGACCATATGAGCCAACTCGACAATTGTAGGCCACCCTTTTGTAGAAATCTTAAGGCTTTAGTCATGAATAGTTATTAAACCTTTTCATATTTATCTTTTTCTATATACATGCACAAGAACATATTGTGCAAGTCCCTAATAATTCATAGTTACAGTAAATAAGAAACAATCAAACAATTATTAATCAAAAGACAAGCTTGAATACTCTATGCTTACCACCTTTATTAAGGTGAAAGATGCTTATCTGGTTAAATATGTTGTTTCTTAAGCATTTCTTATCAATTCACGATGTTTTGACATGTTGACCTGGTAAGCTAAAGAAGCAATTTTTACTCGAGGGGGTTTTTGGAATTGCTTATATAAAGTGTATATTAACTTATTACTGTATGGCACCAGTAATAATGAGTTTTGTAGTGTTTTGCTGGAAAAAGAAATAGAAATACTTATATCGATGCCAAACCAATGATAAAGAGTTTTTAATAAGTTACTTCCTTCTAACTTATTTGATAAATGCTAAACACGACTTATCATTAGGTTTTGGTATTATTATAAGCTAATTTAACTATTTCTTTAATGAAACTTCCATTTAACACTATATAACTTAATAAGTATTCTTACAAAAAAATCATAACTCAGTTTTAAATTAGCAACCCCAAATACCTTTTCAATCAATAGTTAATATTGTCTTACCGACATAACACTATTTAACCAATAAACAACTTCCTAAAATATTGGATAAATATAATTGAAATCACACATAGTTAGCTTTATAGGCTTCATTATGGCAGGATCTAAACCAGCCCTCACCACATATTGAGGGCCAAAAATTATAGTGCTCCACCACCACACCCCACCCACCACCACCAATGAACCACCACCACCAAAGCTAAATATTTTGTTTTGGTGCCAGCTTTTCTTTTTGAGTTTCCCCTTTTTGACCCTTGTTCTTGGCATCCATCAATCACTACCACCATCACCTAAAATTTAGCCACTAAATTCTCATTATTTCTACATATTATTTTATTATTATCATCAAGTGGTTTTCCACCATTGACAAAGGTTAAATTTGATTATGTTTTTTGTAATCAAGATTCTAAAAAAAATTGAAAGGGTATCCGAGGCTTTGCCCCGACTAATCCCAGCAAGGTTCACTGATAGCTAAAACATGCTGCCCTGAGTTAATCCCCAGTGGCCATAATCTGGAAGCACCTGGATTCGAACCTGGGGTAAAATGGTAAACTAGCCACTTCTCCCACAATCCTTAACCAGTACACCACAGCCTTGTAGTTTAAGATTCTCAAATTTTGAGAATCTAATAAGAATTATGTGAAAAAAAAGGTTTCTTAATAGTGATGTCCCGTCAACTTATATTATCTCCTAAAAGATATCATGTGATAAGCAAATTAGGTTTATAACGACCTTTTAGGCATAAATAGAGGGCCATTAGGACCGGTAGGGGCCTTGGCCCCTATGTCATTTTATGCGGTAAAGAGGAGTATAGGACATATTTGGTATTTAAATAAAAGAAAAGTATTATTCAAGTTTAAGCCCCTCCTTTTTTAAAGTCCAGTCCATTATTGAATATAAAGTCCAACCCATTTTAACCTTTGTCATCCAATCCTTTTGAGTTCATCATTTGGAGAAAATTGTGAAAGACTTCATGACACGAAAGATCAACGAGTTCCAATTTGATAAACGGTGTTTGATATTTTCATATTTAACGTTAAGTTTTAGAGTTTTATCACATTATAACTTTGGATAGTATATTTTTGTATTTTTGGAAATATATAAGATATTAGGTAAGCCCCTGTGGTTGAAATGCTTGTGTTTCGTCCATACCGTTAGGTGACTGACGTAAAAGCACGCTACCTACAACCCCAAAAGAAATGTGACTTCCACAATGTGGCTGACAAACTTGAACTCTCGCTAATTTATGCAAGTATATCGCCTCGGAAATAACTGTGTTACACTCTATGGACAAATCAAGTGAGAAGTTGCAACAATAAAGTAAAATGCAGATAGTTGGGGGTAATATAAAATTACCATTTTGACAGGTTAACTAATATATTTTGCAACTATCGATAACGTGCATACCAAAATTTCAAGTTATATTGAAAATCTTGATTACATGAGAAATTGTTGGGTTTAAGCAGCAGAGTCAAACTACTGCTGGATTAAACTAGCAGCAGGTTGGTGAAACTGCTGCTAAGTCTTCAACTCTACTGCTTATAACTCAAAGTACTGCTGCAGAAGATAAGCTGTTTTTGGTGTGGATAATGATCGAGATTGAGAGGATTACTTCAGGCTTAAGCTAAGGATTGAAGATAATGCTGAGATTGCAGATAATGATAGAGTTTGAATTGATTTTGTTTTGTTTTTGAGTTATCTGTAATTCTTGGTAGTATATAGCCTGAGTAAGATCGTATAGTTTGTTTAACTTTTGATAATTATTGTTCATAGAATTCTTAGCCTCAAGATTCTTAATCCCTGCATTAGAGAAGTAGTGCATGTCTGGTGATTGATCTGTGATCATCAGATTGAGGCTTTTGGTTTGTAAGTCATATATACAAAACAGTTTTTGATCATTCCATTGTGTTTCATTCTTTGTTAAGCTTTACTTATATACAAGTGATTCTTAGCAATCTGAGTTGTGTTATTTGTGAGAAAGTGAGATCTTAGATCCTGACAAGTGGTATCAGAGCTAGAAACTCAGATCTGATAACACAATGGAAGGAATGGAAAGTATGATGGTTTCAAAGGTTCCCATGCTCAAACCTACTGAGTTTGACATGTGGAAACTAAGAATCAAGCAGTATATGATGCTTACTGATTATTCTATGTGGGACATTGTTGAGAATGGTCCTATCAGAAGAGAAGCTGGAGAAGGAGGTGTTGTGCCCCCACCAAGAACAGATGCAGAAAGAAAAACAAGGCAGTCAGAGATGAAAGCTCTGAGTACTCTCCTATTGGCTATTCCTAATGAATACCAACATCAGTTTGTCACCTGTGAGAATGCCAAAGTTTTGTGGGAAGCACTAGAAAAGAGATTTGCTGGATCAAAGAGTTCTAAGAGAAATCAGAAGGCTGTTCTTAAGCAACAATATGAGAACTTTATGTCTTCAAAGAATGAGTCTATGACTCAAACCTTTGACAGATTTAATAAACTCATAGGAGAGCTAGCCACTGTTGGAGTAAAGATGGATAATGATGATCTCAATAGAAAGTTTCTGAGATCCCTTGGAGAAGAATGGGTTATCTACACTGTTCCTTTTAGACAGAGTGATAATCTGGAAGACAAAGAACTTGATGATCTGCATAATGATCTGAGGGTTTTTGAAGCAGAAGTTGAAGCCAAAAAGAAACCTGTTGGCTATTCTCATAATACAGCACTTTTCTCAGGTGGAGAATCTATCACCAATGGAGAATCCAATTCCAATACACCTATCTCAAAGCAAGAGACAGAAGGAGATTCTGTAATGGAAGCTCTTTTCTCCAGTCATGCTGGTGTACCATTGGTGAATGAAGATCTTGATCAGATCCATGCTGATGATTTGGAGGAGATGGATCTCAAATGGCAGATGGCCATGATAACTGTAAGGGTAAACAGGTTCATGAGAAGAACTGGCAGGAGGAACTTTGGAATGAGAAAAGATGATAGGCTTGGATTTGATAAGTCCAAGGTGGAATGTTATAAGTGTCATGGACTGGGACACTTTGCTCGTGAGTGCAGAGGAAGCTACAATAACCAACAGCAGAGCCAGCAGAATAATCAGCAGCAGAACCAGCAGAACCAGCAACAGAATCCACTGCAGCACAGTCAGCAGCAGTTTAGTCAACAGCAGCAGAACCAGAATGTGAACAATCAACAGCAGCATCACTTAGCTCAAACAGGGCAAACAACATCAACAGAAATCCTAATTTAGGATCCTCACAAGCCCTGGTATCACAAGAAGGAGCTGGATTTGACTGGAGCGACCAGGCTGAAGATCAAGTGCAGAATCAAGCTTTCATGGCTGAGATCAAAGAAGAACCAATTTCTGAGATTCCTCAAGAGGTAAAATCTAAACTTTGTTCTTCATCTTGTCTTGAAACTGTAAGGAAGTATAGAGATCATAACCAGGTTATGTGTGATAGTATCAAGAAACTAGAACTAAGTAGGAGAGAATCCTCTTTGGTTATAGCTAATCTAGAAGATCAAATTAAAGCTTATCAGGCTAATGAGGTCCAGTATGGTTATGACTTAAACTACTGGAATTGGGAAAAGAAAGAGCTTGAATTGAAAATTTCTAGAATTTCAACAGAACTAGAAAAGACTAGAGAGGATCTGAATAAGGCTAATGAAAATTTGGAAAAATATTCTAAGTCATCAAAAGCCTTGGATGAACTCTTAAAGTCTCAGGTTCATGATGATCTCAAAAAGGGAATAGGATATCATAACACACCACCTCCATACAACAACAACTACATTCCACCAACCACTGATATCCTAGATAGGTTAGATAAATCTGATCTTCCCAAAGCTGCTCTTGAAGTAGATCCTTTATTGAATGACTCTGAATTCAAAAAGGATGACCCTCATAAGCCTGATCCTAAGCATGAAAAGGATCTTCAGAAGGACTGTAACACAAAACCTGATGTTAAATCTCAAGAGGGTACTTCAAAGAAGAAAGAAAAAGAAGTTAAAAGAGGTAATCAAAGAAACTGGAATAAGCAATGGGCACAAAAACATGGGATTGATTTGAATAAAATCAACAAACCAAAACCTTGTTTTATATGCTGTAATCCAAATCATTTGGCCAAACATTGCTATTTTAATCCAGTAAATCAGAGAGCTTTTACTAAAAACAAGTTTGTTGGATCTTTCAGAACCAAGAAACAAAATTCATCAAAAGGAAACTCTTCTGATAAAACTGGTCATGACAAGTACTTAAGAGAAGAAAACCCCAAAGTAATTAGATTGGCAAAAACTAAATCATCTTTCTCAAGAATGCAAAAGTCTAATTTCACTGTCAAAAAGGTGTGGGCACCAAAAGCAGTAGAGTCATAGAAAAGTACTGCTAGTGGTAATTCTACTGCTAAAAGTACTTCAAAGTCTGAACCTACTGTTAAACAGATATGGATGCCAAAAGCAGCAGAATCAAAGAAAGGTACTGCTAGTAGTATTCCTACTGCTAACAGTACTAACTCAAATCATTCAGCTGCTTTGAAGACTATTTTGAAAAGATATGCACACACACCTATTTTGAAGTCTAAGTACTCAAGTCATGAAATTCCCAGCACTGATTATCTCTTGAAACTCAACAGACTTACAGAAGTCAATTATATCAATGATAAGGGAGAACCCAAGACCATTTTGGCTTGGGTTCCATCCAGAAACTAATCTTTTTACCTCATGTGCAGGACAACCAACAGATTGGAAAAAGCATTTGGCATATTGACAGTGGTTGTTCTAGGCACATGACTGGCAACAAGTTCATACTTCAGAACTTTAAACACTTTGAAGGTGGACATGTTGCATTTGGAGATAATCCCAAAGGAGGTAAAATCAAGGGTAAAGGTAAGATTTCAAAGGATAAAATGTCCTTTGAAGATGTGTTTTATGTTGAGCAGCTGAGATATAACTGTTAAGTGTCTCCCAGGTATGTGATAAGAAATTTGGTGTGTTCTTTACTGATTCAGAATGTCTTATTCTAGCCCCAGGGTTCAAAATTGATGAAAATCTTGTTTTGTTGAGAACCCCTAGAAAAGACAATGTTTACTGCCTAGACTTAGAGAGAATTCCTTCTAATCAATCTCTGAACTGTTTGTTCTCAAAAGCTTCTCATGATGAATCAAACTTATGGCACAGAAGGATGTGTCATATGAATTTTAAAAATATGAACAAACTGGTCAAAAATAATCTTGTTAGAGGTTTACCTAGAAAGGAATTTTTCTGTCATGACAACTGTGTTGCCTGTCTCAAAGGAAAACAACACAAAGCTTCTCATAAGTCTAAGGAAGTAAACAGTATATCTTCACCTCTTCAGTTGATTCATATGGATCTTTTTGGACCAACCAATGTGATGAGCATTGGAAAGAAATCCTACTGCCTTGTTATTGTTGATGACTTTTCAAGATTTACCTGGGTTTACTTTCTAAAAACAAAAGATGAGACAAGTGGACTGATCAAATCTTTTGTCACTAGAGTAGAAAACCAGGCTAATCTAAAAGTCAAAGTCATCAGATCTGATAATGGTACAGAATTTAAGAATTCTGATATCAACTCTTTTTGTGATGAGAAAGGTATTGAGAAGCAATACAGTGCTCCTAGAACTCCTCAACACAATGGTGTTGCTGAAAGGAGGAACAGGACTCTAATTGAGGCTGCCAGATCTCTATTAGCTGATTCCAAATTACCAATCACCTTTTGGGCAGAGGCTGTAAACACACATGTTATGTGCAAAATAGAACTCTGGTTGTCAAATCACAAGGGAAAACACCTTATGAGATTTTCAAAAAGAAGAAACCATTTATTGGATTCTTCAAACCTTTTGGATGCCCTTGTACTATTCTCAATACCAAATCTCACATGGGTAAGTTTGACAGCAAGTTAGAAGAAGGATTTCTAGTTGGTTATGCAACTCAGTGCAAAGGTTACAGAGTTTTTAATTCTGTCACCAGAATCATTGAGGAAAGTGAAAATGTGAAGTGTAATGAACACACTCCAAATGCTCAAGGTACTGGTCCTAATTGGTTGTTTGATATTGATTCTTTCACTAATTCTTTTAAACCTAGTGAGCAGGATTACACAGGACCTAGTACACAACAGGTATCAGAGGTACAGCCTCAATTTGTGATGTTTCCCATTCCAACCATTGACCCTACTGAGTTTTGCACAAATGATGATCAAGGAGAAGGTGATATCACACCCCAGGCAGGTGATCAGACAGTTGAGACTTTGTCTCAACCTCAGTCTTCACAAGAAGATGAATCTACTCCTGAACAAGCAGACACAAACTTGAGTGATTCATTACAGGAAGAAGCACCTTATCAGACCAGAACTCAAAAGAACCATCCCACTACACTGGTGATTGGAGATGTGGAGTCTCCAATGCTTACTAGACACAAGAGTAAGCACACAGTAACCTCAAGCTCTCATCTGAGTCTGATTTCTTGTTTTCTGTCACAGGAGGAACCAAAGAAAGCTCATGATGCAATGAAAGATCCAAGCTGGATAGAGGCAATGCAGGAAGAACTGCTACAATTTGTTCTTCAACATGTATGGGATTTGGTGGATTTGCCCAGTGGTCATAGGGCAATTGGAACCAAATGGATCTTCAGAAATAAGAAGGATGAAAGAGGGATAGTCATCAAAAACAAAGCTAGATTGGTGGCACAAGGATATACACAAGAGGAAGGCATTGATTATGATGAAGTTTTTGCTCCAGTTGCAAGAATTGAAGCAATAAGGCTATTTCTAGCCTATGCTTCATTCAAAAACTTCAAGGTGTATCAAATGGATGTAAAAAGTGCTTTTCTGTATGGAAAGATAGAAGAAGAAGTTTATGTATGCCAACCACCAGGATTTGAAGACCCAAGATATCCTGACAGAGTTTACAAACTCAACAAGGCACTCTATGGTTTACATCAGGCTCCAAGGGCATGGTATGACACTTTGTCCACATACCTGTTGGAGAATGATTTTACCAGAGGAGTCATTGACAAAACTCTGTTCATCAAGAGGGAGAAGCAGGAGATTTTGTTGGTTCAGATTTATGTAGATGACATCATTTTTAGATCTACTAAATCAAGCATGTGCAAGGAATTTGAAGATCTTATGCATAAAAAGTTCAAGATGAGTGCCATGGGAGAATTAACTTTCTTTCTTGGACTACAGGTTGCACAAAAGGAGGATGGCATCTTCATACATCAATCCAAATATGTGAAGGACATTTTGCACAAATTTGGATTTTCAGATGTAAAACCAGCAAGCACACCCATGGAGACACATAAACACCTTACTGTGGATCCAGAAGGACAGGAAGTTGATGTGCATCATTATAGGTCTATGATAGGTTCTTTAATGTATTTAACTGCTTCTAGACCTGATATAATGTTTGCTGTGTGTGTATGTGCAAGGTTTCAAGTGCAGCCCAAGGATTCTCACTTACAAGCAGTAAAAAGGATCTTTAGATACCTAAAGGGACATTCTAAATTTGGATTATGGTATCCTCATGACTCACCTTTTGATTTGATTGCTTATACAGATAGTGACTATCGAGGTGCCAACATGGACAGAAAATCCACAACTGGAGGATGTCAGTTCCTAGGTTCAAGATTGGTATCTTGGCAGTGTAAGAAACAAACATTTGTTTCTACTTCTACTGCTGAAGCAGAGTATATTGCTGCTGCTAGCTGCTGCTCACAGGTTTTATGGATACAAAATCAAATGCTGGACTATGGTTTGACCTTTCTTAACACTCCTATTTACATTGATAATAGTAGTGCTATAAGTATTGTGAATAACCCTGTCAAGCATTCTAAAACAAAACATATTGAGATAAGGTTCCACTTTATTAGAGATTGCAATGAGAAGAAATTAATTCAGGTCTTAAAAGTTCACACAGATTATCAGCTTGCTGATTTGTTTACAAAATCATTTGATATAGGAAGATTTCTCTTTCTTATCACTAATGTGGGAATGATCAATCCTGAATAATGCTTCTTCTTACCTCAAACTATCTCATATGTACTGTTTTTATTTTTGTAACCTACTGCTCTGTGTAAGGAAAAGTGACTATGCTGCTCACGGCAAAGAACATACTGCGTTTAGTAACTCTACTGCCGGTCTTGTCTGTACTGCTGGACGCGCTTGGAACCTACTGCTTCTAACCGTTGTATAAAAGGACCAAATGAACCGCCATTTCATTCAACGACCTTTCCATATTCTTCTTCTTCTCTGTAACCCTAACTGCTATCTCTTTATCCACTCGGTTATGGACACAGGTGGTCGTTATGTGTATAGTCAGGAGGTGCCAGATGCGTTTGTAGAGCATTTACAACTTTATTTGGGAATACAAGATGATTCGTTGGATCCTTCCATGCATTCGGATTTATTCTCATCAAAGTTATCTTTGGCTGAAGCGCTTGACATGATTAGGCCGATAACAGATGATGATATAAAACGAGCTATGTTCAGTATTGGAAGTGACAAAGCACCTGGTTCAGATGGTTTCTCATCTAAGTTCTTTAAAAAAGCGTGGCATATTGTTGGCCCGGAGGTGTCTGTGGCGATCCATAACTTCTTCTACAGGGGTCATTTGGCGAAGGAATTGAACCACACGCTAGTTTGTTTATTGCCGAAGAGTCCAAATGCCACGAGGGTTTCGGATTTCAGACCAATTTCGTGTTGCTCCACGTTGTATAAGTGCATCTCTAAAGTTATTGTCACAAGAATGAAAAGTGCTCTTGATACCGTAGTGGGTAAATACCAACCGGCCTTCATTCCGGGAAGGAAAATAGTCGATAACATTCTCTTGGCTCATGAGTTGGTCATTGGATATCAAAAGAATACGGGTCAGCCTCGTTGTGCTTTTAAGATCGATATTCGGAAGGCTTATGACATGGTTGATTGGAGATTCCTTTTTACCATGTTAGAGGGTCTTGGTTTTCATCCCGTTCTGATCAATTGGATTAAAGAGATGGTTTCTACCACGACGTATTCGGTGGCTATCAATGGTGAATCTCGAGGGTATTTTCATGGTAAAAGAGGTATTCGGCAGGGTGACCCTCTCTCTCCGTACTTATTTACTTTGATTATGGAAGGTTTCTCGCTGATCTTTCGACAATGTATAAATGAAGCGGAGAACTTTGGTTACCATAAGGGGTGTGCTCATTTCCAGCTTACACATCTTTGCTTTGCGGATGACCTTTTTGTGTTCACAAGGGGTGATGTGCATTCAGTGGAGGTGTTGAAGAAGGCATTATCACTTTTTGAAGCAAAATCCGGACTGAGTGCTAACTTGGAGAAAAGTGAAGTCTTTTTTGGAAATGTTCCTGAGGACACCGGGAATGCGATCCGAACCTGCCTCCCGTTCCGTAATGGCGCGTTCCCAATCAGGTACCTTGGTGTGCCGCTTTCTCCGGTACGCTTAAAACGTTCTGATTATGGTGCGTTAATTATAAAGGTCAAGAGTCGCATTCAAAACTAGAAAGCTAAATTTTTGTCGTTTGGGGGTAGAAAGCAACTCATTAATTCGGTTTTACACTCGTTACAACTTTATTGGATGGGAGTTTTCAATTTCCCCGCTGCAGTGATTCATGAAATTGAGACTTTATTCAGAAGTTTCTTGTGGCACCAGGATGTAATGGGAAGAGGTAATTGCCGAGTTGCGTGGGATATGGTGTGTAAACCAACGATTAATGGTGGGCTTGGTTTTAAACGTTTAGGTTGGTGGAATAAAGCCTTACTTGCCCAGCACTTATGGGATTTAGCTACAAAGAGAGATTCGCTTTGGGTCCGTTGGGTTTTGTATGATGCGTTCAAGGGAGTTAATATGTGGATTGTTCGTAAATCTACTAGATGGTCGTGGGTGTTAGCGAAGATCATGGAGATACGACCACTCTTCCGAAACCGGATACACACAACGGTGGGCAACGGGGTCAACACCAACGCTTGGGATGACACTTGGCTTACTTGCGGTCCGCTTTCCTCATTGATCTCTTCTCGGTTTGTACATGACAATGGTTTTACAATGGGTACTACGGTTGCGGAATTAGGAGCTGAGTTTCAAGGGCAGTGGCCGATTGCTTGGATAAACAGGTTTGAGGAGTTAGCTAATATAGCTTTTCCGGTTTTGGACGATACTCGTGATGTCATTTGTTGGATGGATGATGCTTTACCGGGGAACGATTTTAAAGTAAGCAAGGCTTATAGAGCTCTTCAAGGAGATTTAGTGGAGGTGCCATGGCATTCTACGGTGTGGTTTAAGGGTTGTATACCTAAACACGCATTTTGCTTATGGCTTGCTTGTTGGCGACGTTTTCCCACTCAAGATCGGATGATGGCGTGGAAGGAGCATCCTCCGGATTATACTTGTAGTCTATGTGAAGGTTGTGCGGATTCACATTCACATCTGTTTTTCATGTGTAGCTTTGCTAAGGAGATTTGGAAGGATGTTACGTTGGCTATCAATTGGCAGAATGCCCCGACGTCTTGGGATGATATGCTACTTATGATCTCGAATAATGCTACGGCTCCTAAGCGTTTGGTGTGCAAACTTGCTCTTTCGGCTACGGTCTATGAGATTTGGATTGAAAGGAACAAACGGCTCTTCACGGAAGAAAGGCGTACTTCTACTCAGATTACGAAGATGATTCTCTCTACCATAAAGCTTAGGGAGGATTGGAAGATGGCGAAGAAGATTGATATGATTACTTATGGTTCTTGATTGGTTATCTGGTTTTTTGGTTGTTTTGCGGTGTTTTTTCTTTTCGTCCTTGTATAGGTCGATTAGGTTGTCTACTTTTTGGTTAGATGTTTTGTGGTGTTGGTTCCATTGGGGCAGTTTGTTTGTAATGCCTTGATGGGTGGTTGACTTGTTCTTTGTTTTTGTTTCTTATAAAATTGCCGATTCTTCTTCAAAAAAAAACTTATTACTTTGTAGAGGAGCACAATCGAGTGGCGTATCTAACAAAGGACAACAGCAATGAAGATTTCCATGAAATCATTGATTTTGTGAAATCTTCTCATATTGCTACTGCTATTACCATTAACCCTATCATCTACAAGGGTCATATGCAGCAGTTTTGGAGCAATGCCACTTCTGGGGAGATAAACGGAGTCGCTACTGTATCCAGCAAAGTCGGAGGACGTCAACTGTCAATTAATGAAGCCAAGATTAGGGCTCATCTTCAGTTGGATGATCAGAATGGTATTACTTCTTATGCTATCTCTGATATTTTTGAAAATCTTAAGTCGATGGGGTATGAAGGCACCATTGGAAATTTAAAGTTGGACAAGTCAAAATTTTCTCCCCAATGGAAGTTTTTGGTTCATACTCTCATTCACTCTATTTCAAAGAAGTCCATAAGTTGGAATGAGTTTAGCAGTACCATTGCATATGCATTGATCTGCTTAGCAAATAACCAACGTTTTAACTTTTCCAAAATGATTTTTGATGACATTGTGGCACATATCAAGGCTCCTCTTCCCAAAACTTTAAAGAAGCTGTTTTTGTACCCTAGGTTCATTCAGGCTTTCATTAATGCTGAATTACCAGGGTTGGCAATTCCTTTAGATATCTATAAGGGGGCTGATCCTTCCCCTAAGATGTTTGCATTTTTGAGAAAAACAAATAAAGGATTTTCTGGATCTGTTACCCCCTTGTTCTCTACAATGAGGAGGGTAACCCACCCACGAGATGAGGACTCGGGCTTGCAGCCAAATCAATCAAGCACACCCCCTGAGATTCTACCCACATCTTCCACTTCACAAATCCCTCAGATTCCTACTTCATCAACCCTCACCCACTCACTCACAAAAGATGTCACTAGGCATTCAGAAGTTCCTTCCTCCTCAATGCCCTCTATCCCTGAGCCTTTCAGTCCTTCATTGGAGCACTCTCCAATGGATATTCCTCAAAGGGAGTCCCCCAGAGTTTCTCCCAACTCACAGAAGGCGCCCTCTAAGGAGGAGGTAGGGCATCTGGATTGCAAGGCTCAACCTACTGCTCATGTACAAGGTGCTGAGCAGGACAGGTTGAATATCAATAAGACCTTCTCCATGGCAACTCAAGATGAGCAATCATCTAGAGGACCCGGGTGCCAAGAAACCATGGGGGTAGCTGGTGCCTCTGCTAGGCAAAGGACCACTACTAACTTTTCCAAAGATCCATCTAGGGCGGGTAACACCCCTGAACATGGTGAGGATAGATACACTTCTGATGAATTGATGGTGGCAATGGGCAAAATAGCAGCTGATTGTACTGAGGCCTTGACTTTGGCTAAATCTCAAGCTGTTCTGATTTCTGATCTGCAAAAGGTTGTCAAGGTGCAGCAGAGACTGATGCAGGCTGGAGATAACCTGCTGCAAGAACATGACAACCGAATAGCCAAACAAGCTTCCAAAATTATGTCTCAATCTATGCAGATCTCTATCCTCAGACGAATGTTATATTCTTTTGTTGCTCAGAAGAAAAGGAATCCCTTTCAGGCTACTCAATCAACTTTCTCAAAGGGGGAGAGTTCTCAGGCTAAGGGGGAGAGCTCTCAATCTAACAAGCAGCAGGATGCACAGCAGCAGGATTTTGAAATTGAGAAAGTAATTGAGCAGCAAATTGCACAAGAGGAGGAATCTGAAAAGAGGTTAGAGAAGGGGAAAGAAGCTGTAGAAGTACTACTTGTTGGTTTACCAAACAGAGGATTTATGGAGGCATTACCAAACAGAGGATTCATGGCTGATGCAAGGAAAGTTGTGAGCTCAGCAGCAGTACAAACGTCACAACCTCAGCAGCAGAGTACAGCTTCAGCAGATCCAAAGGGAAAAGGAAAAATGGTTGAAGAGCCAAAGAAGAAAGCAGCAGCAAGGATCCCTGAAGATGTAAATGCTAAATTGTCAGCAGCCAAAATCCAAGAGATTTTGGATCAAGATGAAATTGAAGATGCTGAACTGAATGAAAGACTGTCTTCCATGAAAAGGAAGAAGTCTATTGCTAAAAAGCCTCCTCCAGCAAAGAAGAGAAAGATAGAGGACGAAGCAGATGATTCAATCATTCACTGGACAACAGTCAAGGCTGGTCAAAAGGATGATTTAAAGGTGGTAGGAGAAATGGCAAAGAGGATGTATACTTCAATTTGGATAAATTCATTTCTGTTTGCACAAGGAAGGACTTAGATGACTTCAACAAAGTTGGACTGGAGTTGTATGGTGCTGATTTCTTTGGAAAAAGTCTTCAAAGACTGAACACCACAGTCAAGATGATCATGGAAAGCTTGGACCGTACCTACTCCCCATCCTTTATGAATCAAAGGTCTTTGGGAATAATTTTATGGAAGGTATATCCAAAATCTGAGGTGGTGATGCTCAGACTTACAGATGGAAGTGATGAATTCCATTTATTTGAAAGAGAGTACAATATGAATCTCTTAAGAATAGAAGGAATTCTAAAGAAGTGCAACAAATATTTGAAGTTGAATGAGCTGGAAAAGCAGTATGTAGCAAGGGTGAAGGAAATGAAGAGAAGGATCACAGGTGAAGCTGTTCAAGAAGAGGAAGCATACAATCCTTTTGGGAAGGTAGAAAAATGGGAAGTAATCAGCCAAAGTAACAGGTTGTATTACAAGTTGGACAGGCATGGAGGATACAAGGACTTTTGGAAAACTTTTTCTGATCTTTTGGAACATTGCTCAAGAGATAATTTGAAGGAAATATTTGAGCATGGAATGGCTGTGTATGGGGAAGTACTGAATGAAGAAGAAGTAGAGGATGCATTGGTAGAAAAGATCAAGAAAGCCCTTGAGTGGCTATGCATGTTGTTTGATGTGAACAGGGTACAAGATTTAATTGTTCAAGAAGTTGAAACAGTTAACCAATGGGTGCTGTATAGTGATGGCCAAACGAAACCGAACCGAACCGAACCGATGGGCTAGCCCGAACCCGGCCCGTTGACCAACCCGACCCGGCCCGAACCCCGGTCAAACCCGGGTCTCAGCCCGCGGACCGGAAACCGGTCCAGAACCCGGGCAGAACCCGGCAAACCCGGGTTGAACCCGAAACCCGGGCCGGAAACCGGTCCGAATCCGGCCGGAACCCGGGCCGGAAACCGGTCTGAGCCCGGCCGGAACCCGGGCCCGACTCAACCCGGGTTTGACCAAACCCGGGTTTGACTTTTACTGTAGCAAACCGGGTTGGTCAACGGCCCGGCCCGGCCCGGCCCGAACCCGGTTTTTGGCCATCACTAGTGCTGTATGAGAGCTGTGGAGTTTATGCTGTAGTTTGTGATGGATCAAACTGTGAATATTATTTGGTGGAAGGTGACTACAGTCACAGTTTGGTAAAGCTTCAGAAGATGATAGAGAAAGGTTTGAGCTGCAGCATAAGTTCTGAAATGGGAGCTGATCTGGTGAGAAAAGTACTCAATCAAATCCAAAACTTAACTCCTTAAAAGAAGTTAAGTTAGGGGGAGATTGTTGGGTTTAAGCAGCAGAGTCAAACTACTGCTGGATTAAACTAGCAGCAGGTTGGTGAAACTGCTGCTAAGTCTTCAACTCTACTGCTTATAACTCAAAGTACTGCTGCAGAAGATAAGCTGTTTTTGGTGTGGATAATGATCGAGATTGAGAGGATTACTTCAGGCTTAAGCTAAGGATTGAAGATAATGCTGAGATTGCAGATAATGATAGAGTTTGAATTGATTTTGTTTTGTTTTTGAGTTATCTGTAATTCTTGGTAGTATATAGCCTGAGTAAGATCGTATAGTTTGTTTAACTTTTGATAATTATTGTTCATAGAATTCTTAGCCTCAAGATTCTTAATCCCTGCATTAGAGAAGTAGTGCATGTCTGGTGATTGATCTGTGATCATCAGATTGAGGCTTTTGGTTTGTAAGTCATATATACAAAACAGTTTTTGATCATTCCATTGTGTTTCATTCTTTGTTAAGCTTTACTTATATACAAGTGATTCTTAGCAATCTGAGTTGTGTTATTTGTGAGAAAGTGAGATCTTAGATCCTGACAGAAATGTTGTATAAGAATCAATCAATGCCACATAGGCTAAAAGTATGAGAAACAAACATTTATTATAGTAACAAAGAACAAAACACTAAATAAGAACTAAAAGAAATTGTTGGTGAGCATCTTAAACTTGGAAAGCGCTTATTAGGTAAAAGTTTTTTCCTTTACTTATCACATAAGACTCTTAGTACTTGTTATGAACCAAATAAGATTCTCTGGTGCTTTCCAAGTCAATCAATGAGGTAACTGATATCAATAAGCACTTATCTAGTAGATGTTTTGCAAACAGTCCCTCAAGGTTGGCAATTGATTCTTGTCCCATTGAATTTTAATATCTTCCAAACCAAAAATGTTTATAATGTTTTTTTAACTATGATGTATGTAATTTAGCATTAAATACACAAACAATATGTTGACTTGAATTTCTTTTTGAAAATTTTAGAAAACATTGAAAATCTTATAAACGATTTTAAAAAGCTTGAATTATAATTATTAAAAGCTAAAAAGAAATATAATCTGATTCTATGCATAAATGGTCCAAAGCCAAGACCCTATTTTATAAAACTTGTAACCAATCATAACCACTTAGCCATAAACAATCCCTAAAGATGGCCATTTTGGCCTGACCCAAGACTGATTATAGGCTCGGCCTGGCCCAGTTTAATTTTTCATTTTTGAATATAGCCATTATAGAGACGTTTGGTAATGGTCATGTGACTGTTGTATCACATGTAAGATACCAAATAACAAAACCTAAAAATAGTTCACAATTCTCTCTATCTCATATTCATTTTTCGCAAAAAATAAAAATCGTATTTTTAAGTGTATTTTGAGTGACCCAATTACATATTTTAAATTTATTTATGTAATATTGATTAGCCTAAATAAAAAATGTTAAAAACCGGTTTGGGACCGGTTACAAGCTAGGTAAACCAAGCTCAGGGCCACCCCATTTGACCAAGACCGGGATCGTGTTACGGCAGGACCGGTCTCTAACGACCCTTTTAGGCCCAGTTGTGCCCCACCCAGCTCGGGACTCAAACCAATTACGTCATGACCGGTCCTTCATGATAAGGGTGAGCATCGGAACCGGGTATCCGCTTTTGGAACCGGAACAACTGGTTTTGGAACTGGAACCGATGTGACTGGTTCTGATTCCGATTCCTAAAACATGGAACCGATCAAGACCAGTTCTGGTACTCAACTTTTTGAAACCATTACCCACCGGGTACCCGTCGAGACCGGTTCCATTCACCACATTGTTGGCTCTTGTTATTTGGATTTTGGTGGTAGAAAGTAAAAAAGGGGTAATGCTGCATTAATATTTAATACATATCCAATATCCATGGCTTACAATTTCCATTGTTTTGTTATTCTTATTCCATCGATTTCCTTTGATTCAACACTTAATCTGCACAAATTTATTAATCATAATACGATTTCATCTAAATACATTCACATACAAAATTTTAAACTATCACAGTTACACATTATTCCATCGATTTCCATTGATTTAATGGATAAATTTTATTGGGTTATTACATTTTTAGTTTGTACTTTGTATTTTATCATATGTATTGCTTAATCTTGGTAGTTATTACATTTTAACTGTAGGAATTGTTAAAAAAAATTGAGACCGAATACTCGATACCGGAACTGATTTACGCGGTTGGGGGGTGGGGTGGAAGATGAAGAAATAAAATAGGGCGGTCGTGGTTGTTGGAGTAGCTCGGTCAAGCACATACAATATGTATATATACACTTTACTTTTAATATAAAACCAAGACTAAAACATATTGTTAATTAATACTCTATCTAATTAACAAGGGGTCAATTCAAGCTTAGTGCTTCCAAAATCAACCTTTTAGATTATTAAAGTCTCATAGTCTCATCCATCATAGAAGCTTCTTAATCAATTTGTGATGTATTAGTCTTCATCTATATTTATATCATCTATATTTATACTAATAAAAGGGTAAGGTTGACAAGTGAATGAATTTGAGAATAAGTAGGTGTGAACTAGACAAGGAAGATATTGACAACATGAGTTGTTTAAATTTTTTTCTTTGTATTTTTTCTTAAACTTGCAAAAATCAACCTTTTATATTATAAAAGTCTCATAGACCCATTCATCACAAAGCCTCTTAAACAATTTTTGATGCATTAATCTTCTTCATTTATACTTATACCGATAAAAGGGTGAGGTTGACAAGTGAATGAATTTGAGAGTAAGTGGATGTGAACAGAGCTATTCACAAAAGGGATACATTGTAGCATTTTAAATGCATTAAAAAATGATCCTTTTAATATATATATATATATTATTGATGTTATTACTTCATTCCTTTCTATAAATTTGACACTCACAACACCCAAAGTGTCACACAATTCCCCTATTCATTAACTAGTGATAGTTCTTTCAGATTAATTTCTAAAAATAATGTCACAACAAGCAGATGCACCAGGGAGAGGATGCATATCATCCTTTACTCCACCTATACGTGAAACAGATCTCCGAGAGGCTGAAGCTATGCATACCCTTGTTTTACTTAACACTGCTACTTATCCGAGAGACCTTGTACGTGACATCTTTTATAGAAGCTTCGACAGGGAATATGATATCACACACCATGTGTTTCGGTGGGATACCACGCCTTATGAGCAGGTATATATGATGACACAAAACGATTAAAAGTTATATATTTAGTTTTCAGTTTTTAATTTCTATGTTACTTAAAATTATCCCATACAAAATTTTTTCAAGCACAATATTAATATTTGAGTGCGAAACAAGTATTTTTACTGGTCGATGTTGTGCTATGAAAAAATTAAATTTGTGATGTGCAATATTTATAGGTGTTTGCAAACGGGTTTCATACAAGGCGACAAGAACATATGAGTGATAAAGATTACTGCAACTTAGAACAATATGTGAACCATGGCGGCGGTAGGCCACTTGACAGCACACGACCAACTCGTCATTGTTTTGTGAGTACCACTCTAAACAGTGGCTGGTATCCGTCAGTGAGTACAAAACAAGGAGAGCGTGTGGTTACCCGGTACGAAATATATGCTCCAGGAGGTATTTGGGTGGCGGAGACACTTGGTGATCGTTATCGCTTCAGCGCACAAGATGAAGTTGCTTTTGTTAATGGCATAGCTCCTCAATACATCCGCTCTGCTCAAGTGTTTAGGTTACAAGCCTCTGGCCAGTAAGTGTCCATCTATCTATTACTAATTCTTCAAGTCCACTTAATGCTCCTTACTTATCATCTAGTTTAATATCATTTGTTATCGTCATCAGACATACGAGAAGGGAAAGAGTAAACAACATCATATACGTAAATGGAGGATTTAATCCTCAGTCATTTTATGCTGATGAAAGAATGCCAGAAATCACAAGGCCTATAAAGTTGTACCAGGATCCTACTACCAAGAAAATAGAGAATCTGATTGTTCAAATTTGGAATCCATCACAAATGAGAAGAAAGAGAGAAATCAACATCAAATATGTCAACTACAAGGCCTTTATGGATGATGGAATCCTCATTGATGCTGCATTTCGCTCTAGTCGAGAGGATGAAATGTATGTGTTCATGAAAAATGAGTATGCTCTCATAAACTATGCACCAGGGGGCACGTACGATAGAGTGGTCAATGGTCCTCATCTCATTTGTGATTCCTTCCCAAGCCTTAGTGGAACGACTTTTGGAGAGCACGGAATAGATTGTGCTTTTACTACCCATTACGACAACGAATGCTTCATATTTTCTGGGAATCTCTGTGCCAAGATTGACTATGCTCCAGGTACCATAAATTTAGTAATTAAAATGCCATAATAGATTGTTAAAATTTTCAAAAACATCATATTTTTTTATTCTTATTTAACAAGAGATTGGATATTAGATGCACTAAGTTATCAAATAAAATAATACAATTATGTATGTGATTTTCAAATTTTAAGTTGTGTTTAAGGTATATTAAATTGTCCAGGTACAACAAATGACAAGATACTCAAGGGTCCAATGAGCATCTTTAAAATGTTTTCCTTCCTCAAGGAAACAATATTCGAAACCGGCGTTGATGCAGCTTTTGAATCAAGCACTAAGGATGAAGCGTACCTTTTCAAAGGGAATCAGTATGCACTTATAAACTATTCAGATAATAATCCAAAGCTTTTTCATATCACAAACATTGGTGAAGGTTACCGAAGCCTAAAAGGCACCATCTTTGACAAGGGAATCGATGCAGCATTTGCTTCTCATATCTGGAATGAGGCCTATATATTTAAAGGGGATACTTATGCACTCATAAACTTTGCCCCTGCATCCACCGATGACCGTCTCGTTAATGGTCCTAAAAAAATCTTTCCTAGCTGGCCTTCTCTCAAGAGCATCTTGCCTCGTCCTAACGATGGTCTCGACGTCCATGATCACGCCATAGAAGTGCCTGATCGTGATCATGATGAGCTGTAGATGAATGAATTACTCATATAATCCACCAATGTGTTGTTTAATTTATAGGTTCAAAAATAAAAAGGGAAGGCCCCAAAGCATCTGTGATCTCTTTCATTTACAAGTTTTTTGTCCCTCAACTCTTAATGTTACCCGAATGATCGACCATTAAACTCTAAAAATATGGTCACCATCACTCTTGTGATTTTGACAATATTATGGAGTTTAACACTTAGAATTTTAAGGGTTGAAATATTTAATATTAAAGAGTTAACCAGTGATTTCGTATTTCTTGTTTTGGTGAATGGTGTAATAAACCTTGCATGTGCGAAATAAAATCTGTATTATGCATTCATTTTCCAATTACCATTGTCCCAAAGGTTAAATAGTATGCTTTACTACCCCTATATTGATGAAAGACAATTTATAGTCAATTAAAATCTAAAAGAAAAAAAAACACAGAATCTACACATAATTGGTCCTAAGTTACCCTTGATATTTCATAAAACTTGTAACCAATCATAAACCGTTGAGCCATAAATGACCCTACTAGAGATGGTCATTCAGCTTGAGACCAGTTATAAGCCTAGAGCAGCTTGATTTTGATTTTTTAATACAACCGTTATAGATACGTTAGGCAACGGTCATGTGACCGGTTTTTTTGTGACTTTTTTAACCTTTTTTGTTGTTGCATTTTTAGACCTTCAAATCATTATAAATAAGTTGTGTCCTGTATAAGATAAGATACCAAGTAATAAAACATAATAATTACCTTATAATTTATAAACTTTTAAGGAAGACATATATTATTATCTGACACCACAAGAGTCAAATTTATTCTTTACATCTTATTTAATCTTAATCTTAGGCCATCCACAATGGTACCAATTGGTACCAGCTGCCACCTCAACGCCACATCAGCTTACGAATACCTTACCAATTCATCTACATTCATACCAATTTCATACCAATCTAAATAATTAATTAAAAAAAAATAAAAAGGAAGAGAGAGATAGACACAAAGGAGAGAGAGAGGAAATAGAACCCGTCGTGAAAATCGGCACTAGGGTACCGTACCGGCTACTGTACCGTGCCGGATACCCTCGGCGGTGTTGCCGGGGCTACCGGTTCGGTACCGGGTCCCTGCCAACACCCATAGCGGATGGCCGTTCGATGTATTATAGATGTATTATAGAACAATTTACCCATCGCCGTTAGTTGTCCGTTACCGTCTCTATCTCCTCCACCCATCAACCACTGATACTCCAATCGCCGCCCATCTTCTTCTAAATCCAACCATTTTCATGGAGTTCAATGGCTACTACTACTAATAACCTCAAAAAGCACCTAATTCCGTCGCAATTCAACCTCAACAATGGCGGAATCCACCGCCGGACACTCTCTATCATCCACCGACGACAAAACGGGAGGCCGCCGATTCGAGGAAGGCGAGAATCCGTTCGAAGGGAAGTGCTCTTGCTTAACGGTAGCTCTTTGCCCTTGCCTCGTTTGTTTCATGCTTCTGATGATTATACTCTCCATCGTACTCACTGTCAAATTCCATATATTCTGCCACACTCCCCTTGGATCTCTTCTCTACAAGAACAAGTGTTAGCAGGTCCAAACCCTAGGTCAATTCGTCTTAATTCGAATTCGATATCGAAATCGATCGGTTTTGTGATAAACCCTAGGGCTAACACGTTGCATTCCAATTCGAGTTTGAAAATTGAACTATTAGAGAAACAATTGCAGTGCCAAATTAGGGGTTTTTGTAGGGTTGCAGATTCCGATGGGGAATCGGAAGGGGGAGGGGGAGGTGAGGGGAGTGATGATGAGTGTGTAGGTGTGAAGTCTGTGGCTGATGAGAAGGAAGTGAAAAGAGTGTGTGATGTGATTGAGGAATTGTTTGCGTTGGATCGGAATATGGAGGCTGTTTTGGATGAATGTGGGGTTAATTTGAGTCATGATCTGGTTGTGGAGGTGTTGGAACGGTTTAGGCACGCTAGACGGCCGGCTTTTAGGTTCTTTGCTTGGGCTGGGGAACAACCAGGGTTCAGCCATGATTCGAGGACGTATAACTCAATGATGAGTATACTTGGGAAGACTAAGCAGTTCGAGACTATGGTTTCTTTGCTCGATGAAATGGGTGAGAAAGGATTGCTCACGTTGGAGACGTTTCAGATTTGTATCAAAGCGTTTGCAGCTGCGCAACAAAGGAAGAAAGCCGTTGGGATCTTTGAGTTGATGAAGAAATACAATTTTAAAGTTGGGGTTGATAGCATTAACTGTTTGCTTGATAATCTTGGTAGGGCAAAGCTCGGGAAAGAAGCTCAACTTTTGTTTGATAAGTTGAAAGGTAGGTTTACCCAAATATACAAACGTACACGATCTTGCTAAGCGGTTGGTGTAAAGTTGGGAATCTGTTGGAGGCAGGGAAGGTGTGGAACGAAATGATAGACAAAGATATATACCCCGACATTGTGGCCCACAACACGATGCTCGAAGGCTTGTTAAAGGTCACAAGAGGTCTGATGCTGCAAAGTTGTTTGAGGTCATGAAACAAAGGGTCCGTTTCCTAATGCTAGGACTTACACGATCAAGATTAACGATCTATGCAAGGAAAAACGGATGAAAGAGGCTGTTGAGTGCTATGAGGACATGCTGAATCGTGGCTGCATCCCTGATGCTGCAGTTTACACATGTCTGATTAAAGGTTTCGGAAACCAAAAGCAGATGGATAAAGTGTACGGATTGTTGAAAGAGATGAAGGAAAACGGATGCCCGCCTGATGCGCGGATGTATAACACTCTCATCAAATTGATGACAAACCGCCAAATGCCGGATGATGCAGTGAGGATATACAAGAAGATGATTCAGAGCACATTGAGCCAACGATCCACACGTATAACATGATGATCAAATCGTTCTTTAGGGCAGAGAATTACGAGATGGGTGTTGCAGTTTGGGAGGAGATGAACGAAAAGGGTGTTTGCCCGGATGATAATTCGTATATTGTGTTCATAGGAGGATTGATTAGGCAGGGAAGAGCGATGGAGGCGTGTAAGTATCTTGAAGAAATGATAGAGAAAGGCATGAAACCGCCTCAACTTGATTACGATAAGTTTGCTGCGGATTTTTCTAGGGCTGGTAAACCGAACATACTCGAGGAATTGGCTCATAAGATGAGATTAGAAGGTAAGCTTGAGGTTTGTGATATCTTTTCTAGGTATTCCAAGACAATTAAGAAAACAGGTGAAAGCTTCAACTTTGTTCGAAACTAAGGGGCCGTATACCAAACGTTTGCCGGTAACATTCTCGGCCATCCGATTGTTAACAAGCGTCGTAAACCCGGAAATCCTTTGTCCCTCACTTCGGATAAGATTCTTGGTCCTTGCTCTACCTCTTACTGGGTATGATTAGTCGATAACATAAATGATATTGACAATATTTTAATGAATGATCCCTTGGTAGTTTAAGTGGAAACTTTAGCAACTTTGTAAGTAGCAATCTCTCTTTTTCTTGGTATTAATGAGTGTTTGATTCATGAAAGATGATAGAGTTCATGTATTATTATGATCATTGTTTCTTATATTAGGATTACGAAACAATCAAGATATTTGTAAAAACCAAATGGCCATTATGGACGGTTAAGATTTGGTTATGTGGTTAGATGGTTTGTATTTGAATCTCTCTCTCTCTCCCCCATAACAAAAGAACGATCAAATCAAAGATCAAGGTTAACGCAGGTGTGCGCAGGCAAGCTGGCCTGCAACCAAGGTCTTCCCTAATTTCATGTGATTTGGATGTTCGCAGGCAAGCTGGCCTGCCACAAGGTCTTCCTAATTTCATGTGATTTGGATGTTCTCGTTTTCTCCTATTCGATCGTTGTTTTTGTTTGAAACCCTGACTGCCTATATATACCATTACCAGAGGCTCATGTGGTAACATTAAAGTTCTTTTTGATACATTGACTTGTAAAACATCAAGATGGGGATCAAGCGTCTACAATACTGAAAAGATAGATCACTATTCTTTACATGAAAACGACAAGAAAGACAATGAATTGCAACGACGACAAAGACTGAAATTTAGCCGTGGCGAGGACTATTTCTTGTCACCATACTTATTTGATTGTTTTACAAGAAAGACATTTTGCTCGGTTCTTTCACGTAAAAGCTTCGTAATTCCTACAAAGAGCTTGTTGTTCTATGTGAATGTTTTGATGTGTAACAAATAAAGGTTGTGTTTACAGAAAATGACTCAAACATCCACAATAAAGTTATTGTCTAGTGAAGGTTTAGTTCATGTATAATAAATGAAATAAATATTACCTTCAGATAAATTAATTGAACTTTCACATAAAAGTCTATGGGTTTTTTATTATTATATAAAATACCTCTTAAAACCTCTTAAGTCTGAAAATTAAGAGGTTTGCAGACTTAAGACTGTTTGTTTTGTTTAAAAAAAAAAAGTTTGAAAACCTCTTACCATCCTTTGAAATCTTAAGAGTTGCACCATCCACCTCTAATCTTTTACATGTAAAATCAGATTTAAGAACTCATAAAAAACAAACTAGACATATGTGAATGTTCTGGTTGTTTGAAGCTTATGTTGATTCATATGTAACAAATGATTGTTAATTTCAGAAAATAATGGCTTAAACTTCACAAAATCTTCATAGGGAAGTTTGTATGGAGGTTCTATTGTTTTCTATGAACATTTGGTTCCTATCAATGTTTTATTGTTTTCTATAAAAGTTAGTTTCATGTTCATTAAATAGTTTTCTACATGTACAAAAAATTGTTGAATATTTACAGTAAAATTCATGTAAAAGTTACAAATGAAATAAATTTCTATATATATATATATATATATAAAATAAAATAGGGAATGATTCATTTGATGTCGGATGAATCCAATCCGATTAATATTTTGATTGGGTCTAATCCAATCCAATAGATATGCAATAAGAATATGCAATGGATGCTACTGAACCGATCTAATCCTCTATTGGATTGGAAAAATTCAACATCCAATGGATGGTTGGATCAGTTCCGTTCGGTAACCTCACATTCATGTAAACCGATGAACAACCCTACCAAACATAATAGAGTATTTAGATACGACATAACAATATTAATCCTCACGGTACTGATTAATAATCTCGTCCACAATTAAAGTATCATCAAGTTGGGGTCTTGTATTCATGGTTATAGACATCTTATTTAGCTCTTGGGGTAAACCAAATGTACGATTACATCTTACTTCCACATCTAATGTAAGGGTTTGTTTGTTTTCTTCGGTCATTATGTAATAACCCGAATATTAATTTCATATCTATTAGGTTTGGCAAATGGAATACCATTACCTTGACTACAGGGAAATGTTGGGTCCCGAAGAAGAGTTGGTTCCTGGATAACTTATGTCGTCACCTTATTGGTCTATATATTGTGGGTTGCCATGTAGGTAGGTTGTGAGAGTGCGAAAGTTCGTGCTAGTTGGTTGTAGTCGCAAATCACGCGAGTTCCCTTATAACATATGTCAAGTTTTGATGTGCATATATCTAATTTCAAATGTTGAATATGGTTACATGTTCTTCTAAAATGATTCTCAAACTGCTTTTAACCATGCATGCCTTATGATATTATCCATGTCAAGGCTTGCTCTTTACATTCATGAATACATGTTTCTCTGTGGGAACTATTCGGGTGGGCACAGTGGAATTGGATACTTTAAGACGATAAATGTTCCTTAGACAAGGGTGTGACTTGTGCGCTGAATATGTTTCATGCATAAAATAAATGGCATCTATTGGGGGCCGTAGGGGATCTACGAGGTCCCTGATTGTATGTGATCACTGTGCCAAACCCATTTTTATGTGTTATAATCTGTTTCCATGGCCCTAATTGGGTGGTTTCTATTCTTCCGAAATGGTTTTACATTTAAAAATGGAATTTTCTAGACCTTATGGTCTAACCCTCGCTATTTTAAAAAACAAACATTTTCAAGAAAGAATAGTAAGGCAAGATCTTCTTAGGGAAGAGAGAAGATTTGAGACTCATGTGCGAGGGTGATCCGGAATTTAGTTAATAGTTGTTTATTTTTCCATTTAAAATTCTCAGTTGTGTTAACGATTAACTCTAGATATAGACTTTGAGGTTTCCTCTATATTTCATTGAATTGATGTATTTGAGACTTTTAGCCGAATTTTATTCTTTATAAGAATTATTGGATTGAGTTTTTATAATTTATTAGGGATGTAATGAGCCGAGCTACTCGAGCTCGGATCGTTAAAAGCTCGAAGCGAGCCAAGCCTTAACGAGCTCGAGCTCGAGCCTACATTAAAGCTCATATAATAAACGAGCCGAGCTCGAGCTCCAAAGAGTGGGCTTGTTTCAGCTCGCGAGCTTAAACGAGCTCAATATATAATATAAAAACAAGCCCAATATATAATATAATATATATTTTATATGTTGAATTTTTGATATTTATATATATCATTTTAATAAAAATATCAAAATAATACCTGAGTCTAAATGAGCCTAGCTTAAACGAGCCAAACCTGAGCTTAAACGAGCCGAGCTCGAGCTCGAGCTCAACATCACGAGCTCTAAACGAGTTGATCTCGAGCTCGAGCTTAAAAAAGCGTAAATGATCCCGGCTCGATAAGTGTCTTGCTTGACTCAGCTCGACTCATTTATATCCCTATAATTTAATAATTTTTATGATCGAAATAAAATATGTAGTAGTGGGGATTCAACATGAAATAAAATATGTAATTTTTATGATCCAGGACGTTTTCGTGAACTTGTTTCCAAACTCAATCTGGGTCACTCTTCCCCCGATTGAGTTTGAGGGGGGGTGTTAGTGTATAGTGTATATAGCCCGTGGGCTTGTGGCCCATTCCTCTTTCTTTACATTGTATATATAGATTAGGGTTTCTATTTGCTTTCTTGTAACACACTTTATACTCTCATATCAATATACGGCTAAACCTTTGGCCTCTCTCTTTCTCTTATGTGTTCATCAATCGCATCCTATTTCTAACATGGTATCAGAGCATTAGGTTGCTCTCTATCGATTCCGTCGCTTCCGTATCGTCATCATCGCCGTCATATCACCGCTGCCGTCATATCACCGCCGCCATCGTCACTTCCGTCGTATCGTACTCATCGTCGCTTCTTTCGTCGTCATCACAATCATCACCGCTGATTGTGTTGTTTCCGCCACCATCACCGTCGCTACCATCGATCGTGTTACCGCCGATCGCATCACCGTCACTTGCCGTTTTAGTTCTTTCTGCCATACTTGCTACCTTACAAAACCCTAGATCGAACATCAGATCTGAAACCCAAGTCCAGTTCCCCAAGATCGAAACCCTAGATACGAAACCCAAGTCGATACGAAACCCAAGTCGTTTTCCAAGTCGAAACCCAAGTCGTTTCCCAAGTCGAAACCCAAGTCGAAACCCAAGTCTAAACCCAAGTCGTTCCCCAAGTCGAAACCCAAGTCGTTTCCCAAGTCGAAACCCAAGTCGAAACCCAAGTCTAAACCCAAGTCGTTTCCCAAGTCGAAACCCCAAGTCGAAACCCAAGTCGGTCTCCCAAGTCTAAACCCAAGTCGTTTCCCAAGTCGAAACCCAAGTCGTTTTCCAAGTCGAAACCCAAGTCGTTTTCCAAGTCGGTTTCCCAATCCAGTTTCCCAAGTCGAGTTTCCCGAGTCCAAGTCCAGTTGGAAGTCCAAGTCCAGTTTCCCAAGTCCAAGTCTAGCTTCCCAAGTCCAATTTCCCAAGTCCAAGTCTGGTTTCCCAAGTCGGTTTCCCAAGTGTGGTTTCCCAAGTTGGTTTCCCAAGTTTGTTTCTCCAAGTCCCGTTTCCCAAGTTCGGTTTCCCAAGTCGTTTCCCAAGTCCGGTTTCCAAGTCCGTCACTTCTGAAACCCAATAACCTACTAATCAATGGCACCCAATCTCACTCATGCTACTGGATCATCCACTTCAAATGGAGCAGTGTCACTAGATCCATTACGTAAAGTTGCACTGATGCAACTCCTGCGTCAAAATCAACATCTCATGCAACTTTGGTTGCATCGACAACTTATGCAACAACCAATGTCATGGACTATGGGCATGCATTCTACGCGATCGTCTACGTTGGGCAATTTCTGGATTTTTGACTCTGGCTGCTTTAACCACATGTCACCGTATCCTGCGGGTTTCATCACTAAGCAACCATCTCAGCATCCAACTGTTCGCACAGCGGACCTTACTCCCAAGCCTGTACTATTCAGTGGGAATTTCTCTACTGACACGATTCAGTTACCCGATGTACTGCATGTACCAGGACTAGCGATAGGGCTAGTCTCACTCACCCAACTTCAGGAAATGGGTCTACTAATATCTTTTGATTTCTCTGGTTGTGTTATACAGGACCCAAAGACAAAGCAGATTCTTGGAAAAGGCCGTAGAGTTGGACGGACCCTTGAAGTTGTCTACCTTCGCTTACCTTTGTCTTCGTCATACACAAACCTTACTGCGTCAGTTTCCACAATTCCTTCTTTTGATCTCTGGCATGCTCGCCTAGGACACTTGTCATCGGCAAGAATAAAGCTATTAGCTAACTCTGGCCTTCTAGGTAACATCACTTCCAATGAAGTTTCCTGTTTGTCCTGTAAACTTGGCAAACACCATGCTCTACCTTTTGAACTCAATGACTATACATCTATTTCTGCCTTTGATCTTATCCATTCCGACGTATGGGGACCAGCACCACATCCATCCATGGGTGGTTGCAGGTACTTTGTTATCTTCGTTGATGATCACACACGTTTCACATGGATTTATCTTATGAAACGTCGATCAGAACTACCTCAGATTTATATTACCTTTGCCCGCATGATACAAACTCAATTCTCAAAACCCATTAAGATTCTTCGAGCCGATAACGCTATGGAATACAAAGAATCTTCTCTCATCGCCTTCCTTCAATCTCAAGGTACTATCTCTCAGTACTCTTGTCCAGGTACTTCTCCCCAAAATGGTCGTGCTGAACGCAAACATAGGCACATCCTTGACACTATTCGTACCCTGCTGATTTCTGCCAAATGTCCAGAACATTTTTGGGGTGAAGCTGCCTTCACTGCTGTCTACACCATTAATCGACATCCAACTCCCACTCTTCATAACAAGTCTCCTTATGAGGCTCTTCATGGCATCACCCCTGCATATGAACTCTTAAAAGTGTGGGGTTGTGCATGTTTTGTTCAGTTACAACCTCATGAGCATACCAAACTTCAACCTCGTTCCCGTCTTTGTCTGTTCCTTGGTTATGGGATTGAGCACAAAGGATATCGTTGTTGGGATCCTATCTCCAAACGTCTGCGCATATCTCGCAATGTCACATTTTGGGAACATGTTCCCTTCTACACCATGCCAAACTCGAACTCTGAAACACCTACCTCTACTGTTCCTTTCTTTACAGATTTATCTATTTCCCTAGACCTACCATCTCCTGTTCCTACTCCAACTTCAGAAGCTCCAACACATGTGGCTTCTCCTATCCCATCTACACATATACCTTCTCCATCTACAACTATTTCTCCTGATCATGTTCCTCCGACTCAACCATCTGTACCATCTCAACAGTCTTCCTCTGAGCCATCTGTGGAGTCTACGGATCCTGGACCATCATCATCAGAGAATGTACGACGTTCAAGCCGGGTAAGGCAAGTACCTTCACACCTTCGTGATTATCATTGCTATGCCACTTTACTATCCAACCATGAACCAACTTCCTACAAGGAAGCCTCTTCGAGTTCTCATTGGCAGGCAGCTATGCAAGAGGAACTTCAAGCTCTTGCCAAGGCACAAACATGGGATTCTGTCCCTCTTCCTCATGGAAAAAGACCCATTGGCTCTAAATGGGTCTTCAAGATCAAGACAAAGTCAGATGGTTCAATTGATCGGTACAAAGCACGTCTTGTTGCAAAGGGCTTTAATCAGGAGTATGGCATTGATTATGAGGAGACTTTTGCTCCTGTCGCTCGTGTCACATCTGTTCGCAGTCTACTTGCCATTGCTGCCACAAAACATTGGCCTCTCTTTCAGATGGATGTCAAGAATGCATTCTTGAATGGCGAATTATCAGAAGAAGTCTATATGACTCCTCCTCCTGGTGTTTCTCTTCCTCCTGGACATGTCTGTCGACTTCGCAAAGCCCTCTATGGACTCAAACAAGCTCCTCGGGCTTGGTTTGAGAAATTCAGCAATACGGTCCTCTCCTTGGGCTTCTCTGCGAGTAACTATGATTCCGGTTTGTTTACTCGCACTACTGATTCTGGTACGATCCTACTTCTCCTCTATGTGGATGACATGATCATTACAGGGAGTGACACTACCGGCATCACTCATCTCAAACAATCTCTCAGTTCTAGTTTTGAGATGAAAGATTTGGGTCTATTACACTATTTTCTTGGGCTTGAAGTCCTATCAGATACTGCAGGCACTTATCTCTGTCAAGCCAAGTACACTTCAGATCTTCTCTCCAGAGCTGGCATTACCGACAACAAGGTGGCTTCTACACCCTTGGAACACAATCTTCATCTGGCACCGAATGCCGGTCCTCCGTTACGAGATCCTACATTGTATCGTCAATTGGTGGGGTCCCTTGTCTATCTCACATTACTCGGCCTGATATTGCTTATGCAGTTCACACGGTTAGCCAGTTTATGTCTGCTCCATGCTCTGATCATTATGCAGCTGTTCTACGCATCCTACGGTACCTGAAAGGCACTATGTTTCACGGCCTATTTTTCTCCTCCACATCCTCGTTAATTCTACGAGGATTCTCTGATGCCGACTGGGACAGTGATATCACTGATCGTCGTTCCACTACAGGGTATTGCTTCTTCCTTGGGGATTCTCTCATTTCTTGGCGCAGCAAGAAGCAATCTCTTACCTCTCGTTCCAGTACTGAAGCTGAGTATCGAGCCCTCGCTGACACTTCTCAAGAACTCATCTGGCTCCGCTGGCTACTTTCTGACATGGGCGCGCCTCAGCTGTCACCGACACCTCTTTGGTGTGACAACACCAGTGCCATTCAAATCGCTCACAATGATGTATTTCATGAGCGAACGAAACATATCGAGATAGACTGCCATTTTGTTCGACAACATGTGGTACTCAAGACCATTCAACTCCAACCTGTTTCTACTACTGATCAGCCGGCAGATATCTTCACCAAAGCTCACCTTCCAGGACGTTTTCGTGAACTTGTTTCCAAACTCAATCTGGGTCACTCTTCCCCCGATTGAGTTTGAGGGGGGGTGTTAGTGTATAGTGTATATAGCCCGTGGGCTTGTGGCCCATTCCTCTTTCTTTACATTGTATATATAGATTAGGGTTTCTATTTGCTTTCTTGTAACACACTTTATACTCTCATATCAATATACGGCTAAACCTTTGGCCTCTCTCTTTCTCTTATGTGTTCATCAATCGCATCCTATTTCTAACAGTCAACAAGCATTTATTGATTGAAAAGAAAAGTGCCTAAAACTTTGAATTTAGACGTTACAAAAAATAAACAAAAATCATTTAAATGTGCTTCATGAGTATTTTGGAGGTTATTATTTATTAAGAGTTTGGATAATGGACAGAGAAGTTAACTTCTTTTTTTCTTCCCATTATTTGGTTATTGATTTAATTATCTGGTTAACAAACTAATGCTACTGGCAATTTTTGGTTATTCCTGTACTATATTGGATAAATTGAATATATCAAATAACATATTATACAACTACTTTATGTTTATATTTTTGTACAAATAAGACAATGTATTATATTATATTATTTCATTACTAGATAATGTTTTTGCTTGATTTTAGATATTGTTTCTTATTGAATAATGACTTTGGTTTAACATAAGATGTGGTTAATGGTTTTTATTTGATATTAGTAAAATATTTGAATATATGTTTATGACACAATCACATATCTGAAGAAATGAGCCTTGTATTTGAAAAGACTATTAGTCATGTTTGTTGGATGGAATTGGAATGGAGTTGTAAAAGGATTTGAAATGAGAGAGAAATATATGGAGATGAAAATGCCATAGAGGGATAGGGAGAGGGAGAGGGAGGGAATGATTTCAACGAATTTCGTGGGATATCACATGGAATAGTAAATTCTTAACAAAATTTGAAGGATTAAGTCCCTTTCATTCCGTGAAGTAAATGTGGCAGAATTAGGTCAAAGAAATTGATCATTCCAATTCCTTCCAATACCATCAAATTCCATGATGGTATTGACAAAAGAAAACATATTTTCTTTATGTTACATATCCGTTATGTAACATAAAAGGACAAAAGAAAATATCTAAAATAACGGATATGTAACATAAAACTTCAAAAGAAAATTTGAAGATTAGAAAAATAGTCAAATAATATACTAATTACTTTAAATTTGATAAATAATTGTGTAATATATATATAGAGAGAGAGAGAGAGGAAAGTTCAAATGTGAACCACGTTTTTGTTGTGAAGGTGAGGACAGCCGAGAGCGCGACACGGGGCGACTTTGAGTGTGGTTCCCCTCTTTAATTCAATGCCCTCTCATGAATAGCGCCTAGTCATCCGCCGTGGATCTGACGTGGCGCCTAGTCATCCGCCACGTGTCGCGCTCTCGGTTGTCCTCACGTTCACAACCAAAAAGTGGTTCACATTTGAACCCACCCCTATATATATATATATATATATATACATACATAGTATGAGGAAGTATCAAGTGAAAACTAGATGATTCTTATAAACTATGAAAACCAAATCTAAACCATTCATTTTTCCAATCAACGGCCATGATTAAAGAAGCGGTTATTCATTATTTGTTGGTGTAACCGCTTCTTTAATCATGGTCGTCGATTGAAAAAAATGGATGGTATAGATTGGTCCCCATAGTTTGTAAGAATCATCTGGTTTTCACTTTATACGACCCCTATATGTATTAGTTTCAAATGAATGACAAGTGCTAAAAATTGAAGAAAGTAGAGAATTGATCTTCACCGTTCATCTAGTCAATAAATGCGGCTTTGACCGCGAAGCACCGGATAATTTCTAGCGCATATTGTAGGACATGGATGGGTATTTTCGTAAATTTTACAAATAGTCCATACGGATGTGTTCACATATGAAGATTCATATATGAATATGGGTATTTTCGTAAATTTTACAAATAGTCCATACGGATGTGTTCACATATGAAGATTCATATATAAATCTTCATACGAATTACACAGATTCATATATGAAAGCATTTAAATATGAATCTGTTTGTCGACTATTTGTAAAATTTACAAAATGCCCCTTAATTTTGTTTCGTACATGCAAATTTTGACTAGTCGAAGATTGCGACTTTGACCGGTCAAAGCTGCAATCTTTGATTTTTCAACTTTAATCTCAATGGTTGAGATCACTTATCTATTTCATTTTTTTATCACTTCTCATTTTAACCTCTCTCTCTCTCTCATATATATATATATATATATATATAGACTAAAGTTCAAATGTGAACCACTTTTTGGTTGTGAACGTAAGGACATCCGAGAGCGCGACACGTGGCGACTTTGAGTGTGGCCCCCCTCTTTAATTCAATGCCCTCCCATGAATCGCGTCTAGTCATCCGCCGTGGATCTGACGTGGCGCCTAGTCATCTACCACGTGTCGCGCTCTCGGTTGTCCTCACGTTCACAACCAAAAAGTGGTTCACATTTGAACCCACCCCTATATATAGGTTCAAATGTGAACTCAATTTTAGTTGTGAACGTGAAAACCACTAAAATCGCGCCACGTAACAATATTCATTCTGAATATCATGCATTATTCAGAGAGAATAACGTTTATGCGCCATTATGCACCCTGAATAATGCATATGTATATATCTATATATATTATAAGATCAGGTCCAAATGTTAACTCAATTTTGGTTGTGAACGTGACGACGAATCTCTGCCACATGTCTTCGGTTACAGTGGACGCGATCACGAAGGATTGACGTGATTTATGGGAGGGTGGAGAATATTAGAGAAAGGGAGCCGGTCAAAGCCATCTTTATTCACCTGATGAGTGTCTAAGATTCGTTCTCATGTTTACAACCAAAATTGAATTCACATTTAAACTTTCCTCTCTCTCTATATATGTGATACAGTATAGTTTGAACTACCCTTTGATGATTCAAAACTGCAAACAATGTCGCAAAATGTGGTTTAAGAAAATGCAAACCGCAAACCACAAAGAACACCTTATAATTTCTAAAACGCACATTATAGTATGGTTTGAGAGTTCAAATTAGCATTTCTATCTTGAGATAAAATATATTAAATTTGTTAGTGACATCTGGTCACATTTTTATAAAATGTATGGAAGTGGATTCAATTTAAAACGATTAACACATGAATGAATGTTCACAGTTAAGTGTCACTTTTTATGAACCAACATGAAAAATAAACAAAAGGGAAAAATATTTATAGACACGGTAGAAATTCTATAAAATAATAGACTTGGGATCACCAAAATTTATTAATTAAAAGAGTTATTAATTAATCGATAAATTAATAATTATTAATTTATATATTAATTAATATTTTATTAATTTATAGTAGAATACTTTGTTTACAAACACCTTTCAAGCTTCCACTTAATCAATTTCCCCTTGAATTTCTTGTTGAGCTATGAGAAAACAACACCAGAAGTTCTTACCATGCTAAGGAAAATTAGAGATGAGATTCAAGGGGAAATTGATTTCAACAAAAAACAAAAGACAATTGAGTCATTTTTCAAGAAACCTTCATAAATCATTCATGTAATATGCTATATATAAGGAATTATTAATTTATATTTTATATGGGATCTAAAAAAATTATCAAAAATGTATTATCTTATAATTTTAGCAAATTATTAATTTAACACCCTATCCCCGAGTCGGAACCGGCAAAAAATATTATTTTAGAGAATTTATTAAATAATCAAGTATTAATTTATCGAGTTTCTACTGTATTAAATAAAAAGAGACAAACTATGAATTATATGTAATAAAGAAGTCAAATAAAATGTGTTTTATGGACTCTTTTGGAGGTTACCGGGACCCTATGAATACGAGAAATTAATTTGTGGTTGGTTAGAGGACTAGGGGAGGTTAGGTGTGAAAATAATTGAAACTATCAACTATTCAACTCCATGTTAAAAGAAAATTTAAACAGCTTCGTCTCGGCGGTAGAAGCATAAAATTTGAACACGGTTGATCTTATCCGGCTTCCGAGTTCAAACCCACTCCTCTACACGTTTTAGGTTATTTATCGATCTTTAATAGGTTTTTCATAATTTTATATATAGTATGAAAATTTTTAAAAATTTAAAACTTTTATTCAACTTTGACAACTTTTTTATTTTATAAAATCCATAATTACTTATATTATCAAAATATACATTATATTTAAGGGTGTTTAGGCCGCTACCACCATCATCGTCCGCTATTTGCACAACCATCAGACATTGCTAACTCTATCTACACCATTATAACCAGTTCATCACTGCCTACCTCCGTTTACGCCTCAATTACCATGTCTTCTTCTAACACAACCAATAATCATCAAATTGATTACTAAAAAAACATTTATGAGTCGTTTACTCAATGCTTTCTCAGGTGAGTGCTTACTGGATGAATATGGTAAGGGCCAGAATCTTATTCGATAAAAACCAAGGCCAGTACCGAGAGGCTTATCCAGTAAACGAAGGTGAAGATTCTCATCATGAAAATTGTTGCATATGATACGTTTTTTGTGGATTACCAGTAAGTGATGATGGTATTGTTTCGTAAATGACCCGACCATTAGGGTCAACTTATCCAATATAGTCCTGGTCGTATTAAACACTAGACAGACAACTCACCAATCACCATGTTCAGTTTGTCTAGTTCAATTTTGTTCTTTTGTCATGTCTAGTATAGTCATGTTCATGTTCAGTTCAATTTGCATAAACACTACCTCAGAAGACTATGTGTGTGTGTGTGTGTGTGATAAAAGAATTTTCAACAGATTTTTTATAATTTCTCTAAAATAGAGAACTAAAAGTTAATTAAACTTTCTAAATTAAAAATTACATTTCACTTCAACAATCTCTATTTTAAAGACTTCAACAATAATTATATTGTAAAATATTATATAATTTAATCATCACAATGTACTTTATTTAATAAAATTATATAAAAAATAATAGTTATTAATGTAAATGCATAAAAAAAAATCATTTTTCTTTGATCAATTTCTAAATAATTCTTAAAGTTTAAAGGTTTTTTTCATATCTTATCTATTTTAAAAAACAAGATAGAGTAATTATTGATGTCAAATAGCAAATAAAACCTCAATTTCTTCTATTTCAAAGAATCAATTAAACTTGCATTTTAAGAATCAAAAATCAAAATATATATATATAAAAAAATTATATTCTGATTTTAACATTATCTCAATTTTAAAGATTACAATTCAATTCCCATATTCAAATATAAACTACCCTTTCAATTAAATTATTAAAATATCCAACATAATTTACAAAATAATATATTTTTTTCCTAAACAATTAATCTTAAATATTTTCATCAATAGAAATAATATAAACAAATCATATTTATTTCTTATTCTTGAATAATTCTTTCAATTATACTATTAAAAATATCCAATAAATATAATTTACAAAATTTCCTAAACAATTAATCATAAATATTTTCATCAATAGAAATAACATAAAACAAAAATCACATTTATTTCTTATCCTTGAATAATTCTCCAAACCCAAAGATCTTAGGTTCTCTTTCTATTCTGGATAATATTTTTTAAGATCTTCTTATATATAGTGTTAGATTCAAACCGGAAAGATGTCAATTTAAAAGAACGTGAGTAGTAATCTCAGCCATTCATCTCGCGGTTATAATGGATGTGATCACGTAGGATTGACGCAATTCATGGGAGGGTAGAGATTATTAAAGGGGGACCAGTCAAACGCGTCTTTATTAACCGAATGAGTGACTAAGATTACTTCTCACGTTCACTTAAATTAATATGTTTCTCCTTTAAACATTCCTCTATATATATCATTGAAAAATGGCTTCTTTGATAGCTAATGTCAACTCTCAAAACCCTCTAATTTTAGATTCTTGAATTCAACTCTCACCAATTTCATCAAATCCCATTTTTGGACTTATCTTCTTCAAACCCTCATAAACACTTTGTACCATTGATTACTACCTACTCTCTCCATCACAACCTCTTACTTTCTACATAAATAAAATCCATAAATCTGAATCTATTATGCAGATATCCTCTCGCTTCATCTTCTCTGATCACACTATGTCGCCGGCGGCGGTCGCCATTTTCGTAAACCCACCGCCGATTTTCAACCGATTTCATCGGAAACCCCTCTTTTCGAATTCTAATCCGATTCCCGCTTTTCGTAGTTTGAAAGAATCTTCTGCAATTGTTCATTGGAAATCTGTAATTAGGGTGGTCAACAAGCCGATGGAGATTGACAGTGGCATCGCCGGTGATGAGCGTGTTATTCCGGTGGCTTCTGCTATGGAACAGGAGGTTTTGATTGATAATGGCGTCGGTGTGGCATTTCATCGAACAGTTGGTGGGCTGCATACTGTTTTCAATAATTTGGTTGGTATTTCGTAATTCTTGATATTTATGAATGGATTTGGATACCCGTTTTTGTTTTATTGTTACATGATCATGAACACTAATCAACACTTCAAATTCAATCAGATTGATCCATTTTTGGGGCCATTTATGTCATTCTTGTAAATTTTGAAATGGTGAATTCTTATGGGTATTTATTGCTTTCTTTCTTTCTTGAAATTGATTGATTGAATTGGTGTGCAGAGTAGATGGGTTGTTGCTGCAACTTATGGTGGTGTTATTTTGTTGAGGCATGATGCTCTTGCATTATGGGCTGCAATGGGGTCTGTTTTGAATGTTATGTTATCCATCACTTTGAAAAAGATCTTGAAACAAGAACGGCCCGTTCCTGATATGAGTTCGGGCCACGGAATGCCATCTTCACATGCCCAATCGATCTTTTTCGCGGTTGTGTTCGTTATTTTGTCGGGTAACAATCTTTTTGATTCGTTTGTGTTTGAGTTTTGCATCAAGATTTTGGTTATGAGCAACGTTTTGGATCTTGATTCGTACGAGTTATGCTGAGCTTTAATTTTGTGTTTTTATGGTTGTTATGACAGTGGTCGAATGGCGGGGATTTAATGGCGTTACGGCTTTAGCTAGCGTGCTTGTGGTAGCGCTTGGTTCGTATTTTGTAAGTGTCTGTGTACCCTTTTTGTTATTTCTTCGTTCGTTTGGTAAACTAGCTCATAATATAGTTGTTGGTTGAAAAACTTGTAAGATAGGAAGGGGCTGTTTGGCAGTTGCTGAATGGTTTGGTGTTGGATGATTAATGGGTTAGAATGATTAAGAGGCTCTTATGATATGATGCAAAATGAAATATGGCAGTTTGGTGATTGTTGAAGATGAAATCAGGGGCTCTGAATGGTTAAGAGACGTTCAGAATACAAAATCATTCAGAGGGTTTTGAAACCATTAAAAGACAGTCCATTTTTTTTTTGTCAAACAAGATTTATTAAAGGCTGTCTCTTAATAAAACTGTTAAGAGTTAAACAAACAGCCCTTAAGGTTTGATAAAAATTCTGATGACTAGTATAAAAACTAGTCCGTAACTGATAAGGTAGTTGATCATGTAAAATTACTTAAAATAACATATTGGGCAGTTAATTGGAAAATATAGGGGTCATAGATGAAAATTTTGGGAAAAAAGATCATTGTATGTTATTGAAAATCTACTGAAGTGGTTTTTCAAAATGCATGCTAATTTGTGGCTCTAGTCAGTCTGGATTGATGGTGTAGAGCATCCTCAACAAAGTTTTTTTATAATTTATTTGAAATAAAGAATCGAAAATTAAAATCTCTAAAAAAATTTACAGTAAACTTCAATGGATTTTCTATTTTAAAGATTTTAACATAAGTTATATAGTTATAATATTTTCTAATTTATCATCTCAATATAGTTTTTAAAGAAAATCCCTATAAAAATAATAAAAATTTAATCTCATTGGTGGGATGGAATGAGAATAATCATTTCTCTCTTCAAGCATCAAGTTTTAGAGAATTCTCTAAACTTGATACTTTTTCATGCTCTCTGTATTTTAAAGGACATTATAGAGAATCTGTTAGAGCAATGTAAATAATAGAATCTTTATTTTCTCTTTATTAGAGAAGTTGTTGAAGATGTTCTTATACTTTAAATTCAGAAATTGATTACATTCTAATGTGTTATTTATGCAGTCATGGCTACGAGTACTACTACGTTATCACACTACTAGCCAAGTGGTCGTGGGGGCGACCGTGGGGTCCGTCTTTTCGGTGTTATGGTTTTGGGCATGGGAAGCGATGGTTCATAATGCATATACCTCGAGCTTGTGGGTTCGAGTCCTTGTCATCATTGGAGCTGTATGTTTCTGTTTAGGGTTTATCTCGCATGTTTTTCAAAACTGGATAAAACCCGAACATTGATGATTTACGTTTTCTTCGAAATTACAAGTGTAGTAGTATAACGTAGTCATCTTACTCCCATTGAACTTTCATTTTTAGATATGGTTGTAATATCGGGTTTGAATAGGTTTTATATGAAATGACATTTTGCCAATTATGATCAATCGTTGATTGAGGAAGTTGATTTGATTCTTTTATAAAAGTTTGTCTAATAATTGGCATATGTTCTTTTTTGTTGTTGCTAAATGCGATTTCACTTTAAAAAGAAGAGATGAAAAGGCAAAGAGAAACTAAAATATTCTATCGTTTTTGAAAAATGGGATTCATCTTCTATCCTTTTTCTCTCTAAACATCTCAAAATAGCACGCTCTTTCCTATCCAGCAACTCCTAATAGCGACCTACGATGGTTTCCGGCGAACCCCACTACTGGAACACACCGCTATTAGCGGCCTCTGGCCAAAACCACCGGCAAAGAAATGGATCGCTATTTAGGGGTTACTATTTAATTGGTATAACAACTAAAAGTTATATAATGGTGTTTATGTTTTCCAATAGCGGTTGCCATGGATCGCTATCGCTGTTTAAGGGTTCTTCTAAATAGCAATCCATTTAATTGGTATAACAAAATTGGATCGCTATCGCTATTTAGGGGTTGCCAGATAGGGAGAGTGGGTATTTTGAGATATTTGAAGAGAAAGGGTTGGAGAGATGAATTTCATTTTTCAAAAAGGGTAAAATTAGTTTAATATATACACATACATCCCCCTTACCCTTTCTTTCACAGGCCTCCATGGCCAAGCCTCTCCTAAACGTGAAAATATACACACATAGAATATCATAGTGTCAAGTGGAATAAACAAGTAAATGGGTTTCTGAAAATACACACATCGTCAGGTGGAAATAACCGAAACTGGAGTGATCAGAGGTTCAAAATAGTGTAGTATTAAGTTGTTTAAGTTTTGGAGTAATCGAAACCGAAACTGGAGTGATCAGAGGCTCAAAATAGTGTAGTATTCAGTAGTTTAAGTTTTGGATTAATTGAAAGTTTGTTTGCTGGCGTAATGAATGTTCTTTTTGGAATGGCAAAAAGAAGAGGAACGAAAGGAGCTTCGGCATGACCATCACCCTAGCCTCACGAACCTAGATTTATTCCCAAAAAAAATTAGCAAGGTGCTAAAAAACCAAGGATTGATGGTGTAATGTTTATGGATTGATGTTTACACCTGACCTAGCCACTATTGCACATTAAGTTTTCTCCCAATCATATTAGTTGATTAGAGATCAAAATTTTAAATCTTTACTTCTCTCTATCTTGTTAATAATTGGAAATCTATATGGAGGCATATGAAATATTATAAGATATAAGTGGAAGCAAATATAATCATATATATGAATTTCATTGAAATGCCCATTTTTCAGGGGTTGATGAAATGAGTTGTGGTTTTTGATAAGGGGATGAATTGGCACCCTCTCTCTTTCTCTCTTTCTTGTGGAAAACTTTACAACAAAAACAAAATACTGGAAAGAGGAATCAAAGGATTTTTACTTGCTTCACCCCCTACCCATGTGAAGAACCACAAACAGGAATCACTGCTACCTCTCTTCCGAGTTGAATTTGTTCCACGCTTCCTACACAAACAAAACCCATATCAAATCACGTTAAATTGCCATCATCGAGTTTGGAACCCTAAGGAAAGTGTAACAACTGGTCCCACATGGATAGAGAATTATATTTCTTATGGTTTTACGTTAATTTGGAGGTTATTGAGCCAGCCTGTTGCTTTTAGAATATGTGGTGTTACATTCATCATTTCGACAAATCCAGTGGCAGCAGAGTTTTTTCTTTGCTACTATCTTAAAAGGGTGTGTGATGCTGTTTGCATACATGAAAACATGTAATGGAGAACTGTAAATTATGGGATCGACGTCCAACAATGATTATTGGATTGACGTCAAATGACAGCATGTTGATTGAAAATATATGTTAAAGTATTGGTTGAAAATAAGGCTTAGTGACAGACCTTGAGAAGATCAAAAACCTTTTCGCAAATATACTTTTGCTGGATGCTTGCACCACGTTGTTGCAATTTGTCCGGGTGGACGCAAAGAGTGGCTTTTCTGTAAGCCTTCTTTACAGCAGCAGTAGTAATAACTTCCGTTAATGGAATTGGCTGCCAACCACTATCAGACCCAAGAATCTGAAAAATTAAGAAATCTCATGTTACAAAACTGAATTGAAACAAATCGTATCAGGTCACTTGACTCCAGCACACTCTTTTCTTTCTTAAAACTATGCACCAAATGTCATGGTCTTACATATACACTTTTAACTAAACTAAATGACAGTTTTACCTTACATAATAGAGGGAGTGATAAATTTCCCCATCTCAACTAAGGGTATAATTGGAAATTAAGCACCCGACACTCATTTTAGGATACATGCATATATCATCACAGGCTTAAGGTAGATAGCGACAAGGATACATACATATTGTAACGTTGAAAGCAATGCACGCAGATTGCCCTGTTTCCCACCACACCATCTTTTCACTTCAGCATCAAGAACTTCGGCCAGTCTCTGGAAATCACATGCACACACATATAAAGAAAAACATGCCAAAGCTGCACAGTTTCAAGAATTACCCCAAAATAAAAGATATTTACGTTTCTCTCTGCTTGTTCTTTCTGAGCAACAAGATCCCTCATATTCTTCTCTGCCAGAGCTTTTGCCTAGAGGATATCCAAAAAATTAGTTCAAAGAAAAGACCAAACAAGAAGGCAAGAATAAAAAAGAAGAGATAACATACTGCACGGTCAGCTGTTCTCTGATGCCTCTCCAAACGAGCTTTACACCTCTGTGGTGATTCACTTTCACCTCCTGCACAATATGCAAAAAATTCACCAGGTGCAGGACAAACATTTGCAATATAAAACAAAAACCAAATATTGATAAGGAAAGAAGAGACTCTCTAGGACCAAGAACTACTGGTTCTACTTTTGGTTCGCATATAATATAACGTACCATTTTCTGCTGCGGGCTGAGAATATCTTAGTCCAGTGAAAGACCCGGCTCTCTGAAATTGCGAATCTGGTAGATCCTGTGATTTACCATCCAATTAGTCAGGATGTACCTAAGATATAGAAATGTCAATATAAGAAGTTAGAAGTAATAGATGCTCACAGAGGGTAAAGAATTTTGTCTCATTGCGCTACTTTTAGGGGCAGAAAATTTGTCACTGAGTGATCTTTCTGCTCTTTCTCGTGCCTCTGCAGTTGCTTTTTCAACTCTGAGCCTCCCCTCCATTTGCTTTTCGGCTAGCGACCTTTCCCTAGCCTCGGCACATGTTTTTTCCAATCGTTCTCGAGCCTCTGCCAGGGCTCGTTGTCGGAACTCTGCAGTTGCTCTATCCACAGCAGCTCTTTCAGCTCTCTCCCTGGTTTCAGCAAATGCCCTTTCACGGGCTTCAAGGGTAGCTCTATCAACGGCCATCCGATCCTTCTCTCTTTCTATTTGTCTCTCTCTCTCTTCTTCTATTTTCCTAAGGCGCTCGTTTTCTAGCTCTTTTTCTCTCTGCAACTTTTCTTCTTTTTCCCTGTCCTCTGAAGCGGCCTTGTTACGAATTTCATCCTTCCGACCCATGCTTCTGCCTGCGACTTTTGAAGTTGTGTAGTTTGTATCTCTTAATGAGTCAGCTTGATCTGTTGGAGGTATTGTTTCAGCTTCTACCCACTCCTTGGCAACTTGAGGGTAGGTGGTTGTATGTGTTCTTCCTTCAGGGTGAACATTAGTCCTTTTGCCTCCAGGAGCATGAGTGAAATTAATGGCATTCTTCAATTCGGAAGTTTTCATATCATTTCCCGTTGGTGTTTGTCCAATGACATTGATGCCATATGGTTTCCCTGCACTTTCATTCGAAGAAGTTGATTTTGAAACACCTGCCACTGTTACTTCAACCTTTTCACCCGGCATGTCGTTCTGGTTTAAGTCAGCTAAGGAAAAAGATTCTTCAACTACCTTGTGTATTTGATCAACAGTTCCTTCTACGTCCTCCTTATGTCCATTGTTCCTTGGCTTCCCGTTCTTCACAGTGAAAAGGGTATCTGGGGTAACTTCATTTCTTTCACGGGGTATATCCTGTTGAATATCTTCAGTAGCTTGTAAGATCTCGTTATCATCCACTTGGTATACCACATCTGAAGCCTCTGAATTTTCCCCTCTGCTCGATTCATTTTCTTCATTCGAGCTTAGACTCTTATTATCGTCATCCCATTTGATACCCTCATGTTCCTTCTCAATACCATCGTTTTCGGAAACCACTTCCTCCTGTTTCTTACTTTCTTCTCTTTCCTGCCCAATTGGTAATTTTCTATTTTCTTCTGAACTGCAACCCATTTCATGGATTGTGTTGGTATTTTCATTTGCCCCAGCATGATTCAGTGTCTGCACATTATCATCGCTTGAACAAGCTTTTTCCTCCTGCTCAAGAGCCTCCTCTGCTTTTATCTTATCTTCCTCCTGCAAGATTTCCTCAATATGATAGAGTGGTTGCTCCTTTTTGTTCTCCTCCTGCTCAGAAACCGTTTCTGATATCTTATCACTCTCTTCAGACCACTGCTCGGAAGCCTTTAGTGGAATCTTATTTTCTTCCCAAAAGAAAGAATCTTTAACTGTTCTCCCGCTGCATTTTTCATGATCCTCTTCTTCTTCGCTCTGAATAATTGCTATTTCAGGAGGTACCAGTTGCTGAGCCTCTTTTTCATCCTGCTCTTCGTTCTCCTTTAGTCCCTTCTCATGTTCTTTCTCAATAGGTTCTTGAAATCCAATGTCATAATCATCCCAGTCAAAAGGAGCTGATCCCATGCCAAGTTCATTCCTCCCATTATCATTTTTAAGTAGATTCTCCACAACTACTTTCTCGTTAGCTCCTACTGGTTTTCTCCCAGTTTCCATATCATTATCCTTTAGCTGAATTTCTATCAAGTTCTCATAGAATTCACTTTCATCAGCGTCACTTGGTGTCTTAATTTCTCCATGCTGCTTGCTAACAAAAAACCTCTTTTCTGTCTCTCTTGGTTGGCAAGTCTTATGAGCTACAGTAGGCTCCTTTAGACGCTCCTCTTCGCTGTGAGACCTATCAAGCTTTTCTTGTCTCTCATCGTTCTCCACCAATCCACAAAGCTCTCTTTCTTGTATATTCTTGCCATCTTCCTTGTGCTCCAAAGATTCAAGGACGACCTTGTTTGTCTGTTTGAACACGTTGGACCTGCCATTTGACTCCAAAACCCCTGCATCCTTGACCTGCCTCCTCACAACATTTTCAAAAGGTTTTACCTCTCTTGATGAAACAGTTCCTTCAGTCTCGTCCAATACTAGATGCATCTTGTGCTCCTTCACGGCCTTTCTCTCAACGGTTTTTCCAGATTCAGTTATATTCCTTTCCCCATCTACAGAACCTTTCACATCCTTGATTATTTTCGTGTTTTGGCTTTCCTCTGTTACATCAAGTCTTGTTCTAGTACTATCTCTTTCAGATGACCCGTTCATCCTCTTGCCTCCAAAACTATTGGCCCTCTCATAATCCTCATTTACCCTTCCCTTTTTCTCGCCTACATTATTCTCCATCCGCGGCTTTGAACGACCTTGAAGACCCTCTTTCTTTCTGTCCATCAGTTCTTTTGCACTTCTAAGCTTAGCTTGAGCTTGCTCAACTGCATCTTTCATAGCCGCGGCATCTGCAGCAGCAGATGAACTTGCATCTATCTCCACGTCAAAGTAAGGTGGTGACTGGTCACCTGTCATCCTTTCAAACGCATAGCTCTTAGACGTTTTGAGTTTCAAATTGAAACCGCCAGTATCTGCCTTTTTTGACGTTAAAGCAGGTGGTGGCCTCGAGGGTGGCGGTAAGTGGGAAGGCTGAGTTTTAAGGCTGACACCAGACACAGAGACAACAGGTCTAGTCCCAACCGGATAAGCCTTCTGATCTCCTACAAAATGACTGATATCACATCCATATCTTTCTGTGCCATGAACACTATCTAGAGGTTGTGAAAGAGATTTCTTGAGCCGTTTCCCTTCAGCAACTCCACCAAAATCCTTACTTGCACAACTATCATTGTTAGCCACTGAAAACAATTTCTCATTTTCCACGTTACTTGTGAGTGGCAGGTATTTACTTGTGAGTGGCGGGTTGTCTAATACAATAGACCCAGGGAGATCAAGAAACTGAGAATCGTTTTCTACATCTCTCTCTGCTTCCTTAATAGGCTCATTCTGCAATTTCACACCAAACAATTGGTTGGGATCTGCAGTGGACACATGCTGATTCGGCTCCAAAGGGGCACAAGGATCTGATTCATCCGATGGTGATTCACTTTGAGCCGGAGTCCTACCACATATGAACAAAATAGCGTTTTTCACGATTAAGATTATTCTAACTTATATTATCATTTGTGGCAATTAGCAAAATTTAAGCATGTGACAGTATGCAGAAGATTCAAGCATAAACAACTTTTTGACAAAAATTAGTACATATATATATATATATGAACATTATAACTGAGCATGCATCCACACACACCTAGGTGCAAAGTTATCATATGTTCTTTTATCGACTATTTCCAATGACATCGAGTTACATGAATGCACATACAGTTCATTACAACTATAACCTTAAACATGAACTAATACACATACTCCTTGAAATAAAAGAAATATATCCTAACTAAGGAGCCGTTTAAAGGATGTCACTATATCGTGTGAAGATGGCAATGCTGAGAACCTCACAGGTAAGAGGCGATATAAGTGCCAAGAGTCTTACCCGTAAGTGCACCAACAATCAGTTTTGAAGGCCACATTTTTACCAATAAGGTAGGGGTAATTCTTATAGGTACGCGTTGGTAAACGGCCCTAAGTTAAATGTTATTTGGTTTATGGCCAACTTAAACATGAATTGAGCAGCAAATAACCAATACATGGTTGATCATATCATATAAATGATCTTAAATTCTAAATTGTGCATATACTGCTTAACAACTGTGGGGAAAAAAAAGGATCCTATGCAAATCACCTTACTGCTTAACAGAGCTTTAAGATACCAACTCGGCCCCTACCTCCCACCCCCTACCCCTACCACGAGGAATCAAACCGATATCTCGCAGACTGTCACTCAGTACGCTCACTTTTAATTTTCATAGTTTTTAGAGCCTATTTCCTAGCAAGCACAGAGAATTTGTTATTCAAGAAGGTAACATCAACACTGTTGATTTCATTACTTCATAACAAACTTCCTTGTGAAGCATTCATTGATGAATGAGTCAAACAGACAAACCTATCGTAAACCACACGATGAATCTGCAAAAAACACTTCTACAGTCAACCAATTGTTTTACACACCAGCAGAAAATCAGAAACACAAATCAGATTATTGCATTTTGCATATGTAACTTTAAAGCAATAAAGCATGCCAATGACAGTAAACAATTCAACAATAAAAAGCATATATACAAAAAGCTACTGTTTCTGTACCAAACTTCATCCGACGAATCACCATCATCTCCAGCTTTCGAGCTACTAAACAATTCCTCATACGAAACCGCGAAATCAAGTCCGTTAAAACCTCCGAAAACCTCAGAGTAATCAAGCTTCGAGGTCTGCACATCGAACCAGACGTCGCCGGAGTCTTCCGCCGCCGGCGGAAGATCTAGAACCGGAATTGAAGAGCCTCGGGAAGCGTGAAAGCCCTGGAAAATCTCGGTATAGTCTTCGAGGCGTGGAGGAAGTGTCGTAGCTCCGAACTTCGGCGGACCGCCGAATACGTCGTCGTAAACCGTCTTATTCCGGCCACCGAAGCCGCCACCACCACCGCCATTGTCTCTGTAACTCTTCATGAGGTCCGTCCGTATACTGTATACACTTCTCCTCCTAGACCTAGGGTTTCGAATTCAGTGTTGGTGTGGCTTTCTCTCTCACACACATTCACACACTGGTAGGTGTGGTTTCGCTTTTGCCTTTCACTGTGGAAGGAGAAGGGTGGTGTTTCAGTTGGAGGAGGTAGGGGCAAAATGGGAAATTAAGGAAATTTTCTGATATTGCAGGAGAAGGACCTGACCTCCTCTTTCTTTTTGGACTTATGGACAAAAATATTTAAATTGAGCCCTCAAAATTAAATTAATTAATATTTAAAGTAAAATACAATTTTGGTCCTAGTAGTTTACCAAAAGTCTCACTTTTGGTCCATACAGTTTAAAAATTACACATTAGGCATCCGAATTTACGATTTGGTCCCTGAGACTAACAGACGTTAAATGAAGCCGTTAGTTCAAGGTAGTTTAATCTTTCTCCGTTTTTTTTCTTATTAAACTACAAGGACCAAAAGTGTAATTTACTCTATATTTTGATATATATATATATATACACACACACACACATGACACACTTTGATTCATCTTCAACATCCACCCACCATCCACCACCATCATCCACCACCCACCACCAACACCATCCACTATCACCCCCCCCCCCCGTTTACCATCACCATCACCCACCCACCACCAATCCACCACCACACACCAAAAACGCCACCCACCATCACCTACCACCACCACTGCCCACCACCGCCATGCCCACAACCACCTCCACCCTTCGCCGCTGTGAAACCCCATAGCATAGCAAACAAACCCCTCGCCCCTGTCCACCACTGCAACCCTAACCCTAACACGTCTACCACAACAAACAAACCCGTCGTTGTGAAACCTTACAGATCTGACCTTCGCTTTCTTCACCCTTCGCTGTCGGCAACCGTACGCCTTCTTCTCCTTCTGCTCTGCCGTCGGCGGCCCTCCACCTTCCCGACGTTTCGCTATCCGACCAATCTCCCCAGTAGTGGTGAAGCTCGATGGTGGTGGTGGTTTCCCTTCCATCCATGTTCTAGGGTTCCCCTTTTGTTCAGATTTGGTAGTTTTGGTGGTGGTTGGTGGTGGTTGGTGGTGATGGATAAAATGGGTGATGGATTAGTAGTGTGTGGTGTGGTGGTGGTGGTGTGTGTGTGTATGGTGATGTTTGGTGGTGGATGATGAAGATGAAGGATGTTTGTGTGTGTGTATCAATAGATAGAGTAAATTACACTTTTGGTCCTTGTGGTTATTTTTAAAGCAAAGATAAGAAAAAAAATTGAGAAAGACTAAACTACCCCTGAACTAACGGCTTCATTTAACGCTTGTTAGACTCATGGTCAAAATTGGACCAAATCATAAATTCGGATGGCTAATGTGTATTTTTTAAACTGTTGGAATCAAAAGAGAGATTTTTGGTAAACTACGGGGACCAAAATTGTATTTTACTCAAATTTTTATTTAGGTAAGGAAATGAAATAAAATAAAATCTTGGAATGATGTGAATAAAGAATTTAAATTTACAAGAGTTGAATAGGAGCGGGGAAGATGCATTCCGGTGGTTGCGACCACATCATAAGGTTCTCTATGTGCTTTTTAACTTGCTTTTTCTTTTTAGGGTCCACAAAAACTAATTTTTGATTAACTTGTAGTTTCGAATAACAAATATCGGATATGTTTTTAATTGATTAGTCGAAAAAGATATTGATGCAAAGTATATATTGGAATGCAATCTATTAACTTTTTTATTTTTTTATTGAGATACATGTTAATTTCTTTAAAAATATATACGTAGATTCGGTAGATAACATGGATCTAATTTTAGTTGAAGAAAGAATTTACTGAAGATGCTTGGTTTTCGTGTAATCAGGGACGGACCTAGGACGGTTTTCAAATGGTGGCACCATATAGGAAGTTTTGGTTGATTTCGAGAGATTTTTTTCTTTCGATTTTTTGGTTGATTTCAATAGACTTTTTTTGAATTTTTTTTTATTGAATCGAAAGAATTTTTCGGGTTATTTGATTGACTACGAAAGAATTTTTTGGTTGATTTCGAGAAAAAATTTGGGTTTTTTGAGTGATATTTTGGGTTTTTTGGTTGATTTCGAGGGAAGTTTTTGGTTTTTTTGTTGATTTCGAATTAAGTTTTTGGTTTTTAGGTTCACACTTTTAAGTTTTGAAAGCGATACGGTGGCACCCTCCAAAATAATACGGTTGCACTTTTATAAAATTCGAAAATTTTACCTTTCGAGTTTCGACACACAAATTAGACGGTGGCCCGTGCCACCACGGCCACCACACTAAGTCCGTCCCTGCGTGTAATAAAATCTGGTATTAGGTGTTTTATGCCAAAGCTATTGGAGAGATCACTTGAAGATGTTGTGGTATCAATTTGATTCTTAGTTGTGTGATTCCAATTTGATTGAAGAACTTTCTTAGCATCATTTGGTGGTCCATTCGTGGAAACTGACATGGGAACAAATGGTACGAACCAAAATGCAAGTACTCATATTCTAATAGTTGCGATTAGAGACTTGATTAAAAAAACATATAATTAAATAGTGTTTAACAATTAAAATCATGGATTTTGGCTATAACACTTGATACAATTTTATCGGATGTAAATCCTCTTGTTTTCATTGCAAAGAGTTGTGATAGAATCACACTAGTGTCTTTAAAGTAGACAATAAATTGAATGCTCTTAAAGCTCATTTAAACGAATGGACTGTCATAGGTGCGTGAGTGGTTGGTGCTGCCTCGATAACTTAATTTCAGTTTCTCTTCAAATCCCGACATCTTTTGAGAAGCTATTCACGAAACTCTATGATCCATTAATAAATCGTAGTACAATAAGGCTAAAAGATATAGAAGATAACATAAATACCTCTAGGTGTTTATTATTTAACAGATATCTAATATACTTATCAAACCAACAAGGTGATAACAATTAACATTGGACTAACAGAAAAATAGAATATCGTTAAATAAATCTCTAAGTCTTGGTCTAGTCCAAGAAGGGATCTTGTTTACTACAAGATATTACTCTAATGAATTTGTAACATCCCGCCTACCTCAACAACAATATTGTCCGCTTTGCCCCACCAGTTCACGGCTTTGTTCTTGGCGACCCGGTGAGAACTTCCCAGGAGGTCTCCCATCCTGGTACTACTCCCACCCTAGCACGCTTAACTGCAGCGTTCCTAGAACATGCCGTGCACTAGGCCCCAAAACGCGTTGTTGTTAGGAAGGCCAAGATATTACTTATAACACCCAGCATCACTCCTGTCCACGGCCGATATGGGATACGCCTAAGGTGTTACAAACACCCCCCCTTGGGACTCATCGTCCTCGATGAGGTTTGCCCCATATCCCGAACGGCACAGGAGTGGCTCTGATACCATCTGTAACATCCCGCCTACCTCAACAACAATATTGTCCGCTTTGCCCCACCGGTTCACGGCTTTGTTCTTGGCGACCCGGTGAGGACTTCCCAGGAGGTCACCCATCCTGGTACTACTCCCACCCTAGCACACTTAACTGCAGCGTTCCTAGAACCTGCCGTGCACTAGGCCCCAAAACGCGTTGTTGTTAGGAAGGCCAAGATATTACTTATAACACCCAGCATCACTCCTGTCCACGGCCGATATGGGATACGCCTAAGGTGTTACAGAATTAATAGGAGTGTGTCATTAAACAAATAACAAAATTTCCACTTTTTCAAATGTGAGTTTTGGAGTATGTGTTAGAGAGAGAAGAAGTATCATATCAATCGTATTTTTTAAGACTTTAAAAAGTATTTCATTAGGCATATGTAAGAGTTGATTTGAGTTTATGTTCAAGAATTATCATTAAAAAATCTCTAGGCCATTAAACAAATTTAATTATACACCTACTAATATACATAGATACATATATAGATAGACAAGTTCGGTGAAGAACTTGATGTCTGTTATGAATTAGCAAACAAATGAGAGCGTCATTTGTCGAGGACATTCATGAAACATTAATCATGAATGGAATATCATTCATCATGACTGTTATAAAAATTACACATCCATCAATCATGATTAAGTCAAGCTCTTGGTGGTTCCTTGCGACAGAAATAATGTTTGCAATTTGCTATAATAAATGGTATGTCATATAAAATAAGTATATTTGTAATGTTTTTTTCCTAAATAATATAATTAAACTTTGTGTATATTTATTATATAGCTGTTTTAATAATGAAAATGATGGATTAAAACTTCCCTTAATTGGCAACTTTTATGATTGAGTAAGAATCACTCTTTGACACCTCTTAAGTAGTTATTTTATTTCTTTTCCTACTTTAATATCCTCAAAAGTATTAAATTATAATTTCATATTAGAAAAACATAAATAAATATAAACAAATGGAACAAACAAATGATTGTAAATTGTCATTTATTTAAACATTCTTTTGAAAACATATGTAACATTTTACATTCTACATGCAATTAAAAGTTACCAACCATAAATCAACACTCTATTAAATCGGTTATTGGATCTATTTATTAAATCATTACAATAATTTGTTTTAAATGGAATTGATTATCTATAAGTTTCAAAATCAAGAGATGTGTTTTAGTGTACACATAGTATGCTGCATCCATTCCTAAACATAAATATTAGCTTAACTTGAACTCAAACTCTAAATGGTGCCAAAACTTTCAACACTATCATATCTATTATTTTTAGTTCTAACAAGCTTATATAAACTTACATGCATTATTTAACAAATATCTTGACACTAAGGGGCCGTTTATCCAAGTACTTATTCGGTAAGCGTTTATCAATATAAAATCCAACAATATCACTTACTACATCAAGTAACAGTACATTGTATGCAATAATTCACCCAGTAAGCGCTAATCGAGTAAGAGTTGTCATCCTCACTTATTACCGGTAAGACTCTTGACCACTGTTTTGCCCTTACCTGGTAAGATTATCAGTCATTTAAGATAATAAAACTTGGTAAATGATTACTTGAGAAAACGTTTAATAAACGGCCCCTAAGTTATAAACATGGGACGTAATTCACCATGATTTACTCTCTCTCTCTCTCTCTCTCTCTCTCTCTCTCTCAGAGAGAGACACACACACACACACACACACATATATATGCATAGGGTTGGGTTCTAGTGAGAAATTGAATTAATGTTGAGAAGTGTGAGAAGTGGTTATAGCCGTTGGATGATAAATTGATGCATATTAGGATGAGATGCACCGAATCAATTCTCTTTTAAAAGACAACTAGTGTTCGGCACCGCGCGTTGCGCGGTGTTGATAAAGTTTTTATAAAGTATTATCGATAAATGAGTCGATGATCACATATCATATATTAAGTTAATTAAAAAATTGATATTAGACTTGATGTGAAGTTACCTCATCATCTTTAGTTGTTTCTTTTAAGTTCTAATATATATATATATATATATAATAAAGTAATAACTAATAAATTCTATATCGTTGTGCGTTGTAATTGACTCAAATAATTATATGTGAATATAATTGAGTTGTTAATGTTTTCATGTTAAGGTTGTTTTTTCATAAATTAGTTTTTAGGTTAAAAATCTTGAAAAAATAAGAGGTTTTATATCAATTCTAATTCCATTTTTTTTTACATTCTTTCATTTCAGATAAAATTGGAATAACTATATACATTAATTGTAGTGAGTTATTGTTTCGAGATGAAACTGAAAAAATTATATATTAATAATAGTAGCAAGTTATTTTTGCAAGTTTTATATATTTGTTTAATTTAATTTAAAACTTGAACTCACCTCTGTATATGTTTCTATCTTTCATTTTTCATATTGCTAGTTTTTTTTTACAAAACATATTGCTAGTTGATTATGATATATTTTAGTTTTGATTATAATTTTAACTATATCTATTGATTCTACTAATTGTTTCTAATTGTATGTATTTGTTTAATTAATGATATTAAATATAATAAGTATCCATTAAGTTATTAATGAGAGAGTTAGTAATAAATACTTAATTATATATAAATTTTATTTAACAATAATATATATATATATATATATATCAAATATTCCACTTATTAAAGAGATGGATAAGAATAAATATTTAACTATACATTAACTTTGATTTTATTTTTATATATTAGTTTTAATGTTATTTTATATTTTTATTATTTTTAATAAAATATTAAATAGTAATAATTATCGGATGTCCCCGAAGGGACATATTAAATAGTAATAATAATAATAAGTTGGTTCAGACTTTGTATATTAATTGAAAATTAAATATTTAAAGTTATTGGAATATATATAATACATATCAATATATACCATAAATTTTTTTATTCTTTTATTTTACATCATATAATATATATATATATACTTCTATTCACATGAGATGTACTTGAATACATTATTATATGTGTCTTTTTTACAACAAAAAAATTTATAAGTTAAATAAAAAATTTAAGATGATGATTAATTACGTCAATATTATCTTATGATCTTAGTCATATTATTTACATAACACTCTTATGAAAACATAAAAGATCTAGAAAAGAATCACAACTAAAGAAAGACTAAAAAAACCAAATGTTATTATTTGGAGTTCGATTGTTGTGAACAATTTCTTTTCTAGGAAACTACAACAATATAAGCAAAACAAATTGAGAAAAAAAACCCTACATAAAACACTCGTACAACATAAAATATCAAGTGGAAAACATGAAAGAAAAAAATAACAATTGTTAAGAAATTCCAAATAAAACTCAAAAACTTATTAACAATCGATTATAATATACACAAATCAAAAACATTATTTGAATTTTGATGGAAAAATGTTATAGTACGTAAATATCAATTAGGAAGCATGAAGGAGAACAAATATAACAATTGGAATAAGTTTTAAAAATAGAAAAACAAAAAACTTTTATAAAAACAATACAAAATATACACAAAAACGTATAAAAATTATATGGAAATTTTTTATAGAAAAATATAATAATATTGATTGACATGCATATATGTACACATAAACAATATATAACTTACGAAAATCATAAAATAATCATAAAAAGTGTTAACCTACCTTGAAGTTATACGAAGATTGAGCAACAATGTTGATGGGATATGAATTATAAAAAATAGAAACAACAAACAAAATAGGAACACAATAGTATAACATAGAACAAAAAGTTGTTAATTACATTTTGGTGGAGTATAGGTTGTAATTTATAGATGATTATGTTGTAGGCTTTCTTTCAATTAATAAATGTGAATATGAAGAGGCTAAAATAAATGTCTTTAAGAATTTAAATAATGTGGAAGTTAAGGCTAATTAAATTATAAGTAAAATTATCAAATAGTATAAGGGTATGAGAAGGTGAAAAGGGTAAAGTAAATGTTTTTAAAAGTTAAATAATATGAAAGTTAAAGACAATTTAATTGTTAAGTTAAATTACCAAATTGTCCTTCTTATAATAAAACATGGAATTTATATTTAAGGGTAGAATAGTCTTTAGCTTAATTGATATTTAAAAAACTCAAAAAAAAGAGAAAATTCTTTTGGGCAAATACTCAATAGATAGAATGCCACATCATACACCTAACATCCTCCTTTTATATATACTAGTGTGGGCCACCGCGCGTTGCGCGGTGACGGAACATTTTATTAAAAAACATGTGTTATTTGATGTAAAAAAATAAATGTATTGTGAGTGTCTTGTATGTAAACTTCTTTATTATTTATTCCAAAAAATAAATTTTATTTTTTTAATTATATTATGCAAATAAAATAATGTTGTAACCAATTTAGAAGTTATTTAATAAATAAATACTCGCAAATGTATAAACAATTAAACACAATTAAGCATTATGGTGAATGACATAAAATTAATCCTTTCATCCTAGCTTCTAAAGCTATAATGTTTGTTTTGCTACATAATTTATTAAATCAATTATTAAAAACGTTGCACATAGAACTATAAGTCTATAATCAACAATCATACGGAAATTAACTCATTGAATCAAATAAAATATTTTGTAACAAAATTTTATTGTAAGTCCATGCCCATGTAGTCAACCAATAGTAAGTTGTGCCTTCGGAATCTAAAAATTTATATATCTAATTAAATTTATATTACTATTAAACAAAACAAAACAAAATGAAATAAATTTATTTTATTGATTGTTTATGTAACTTGCTTGGTAATATATTGTTGCCTTTAAAAAAATGAAATAAAAGTATTTTAGTTATTCAAAGAAAATGTAATATCCATTAAACATGGAAAAATTGTACAGTAGAAGTTTTATAGCAATAACAACTCTTAAGAGGCAAGATTGTTTTTCCTGCATCATATATAAAAATGCAAAATAATTAGTCAACAATTTATAAGAACAAATCATTTAATAGTAAGCACTATATTGATGCAAAATTGCAAATGCAAAATATGAGGAGAGAGATGTTACTAAAAACTTTTAGCTTAACGATTTTTCTTATGTATGTTTGGTATTTCAAGTTGATATCAACATTAAATATAGATAGTTGTTTATGCAATTAAATTGAAACACAATATATAATTTACAATAATTTCATGTGTGGGACTAACCAGTAATTAGTGTGTATATATATATAATGTTGAATATGAAAGTAATGTGTAATTTAATTTCACAAAATGACATATAAATAAATTTTGTGATTTTATTTTTGGCACATATATTGGAGTTCATGAAGCTCGTTGTAAGTTTGTGAGGTTCCAACTCAAAACCAATTGGCTATGAGTGGAGTAGCCCAGGACCCTTATAAGCACATTACAAGTTCACTTTGTGTCCGATGTGGGACATTGCTCAACACGCTCCCTCACGTGTGGCGTTCTTTTTGCCTAACACGTGGATAATTTTTGGGTTACGTGGAGTCCGTGCGGCTTTTTGACCAACCACGGGTGAACCTTGCTCTGATACCATGTAAGTTTGTGAGGTTCCAACTCAAAACCAATTGGCTATGAGTGGAGTAGCCCAGGACCCTTATAAGCACATTACAAGTTCACTTTGTGTCCGATGTGGGACATTGCTCAACACTCGTGAATAAAAACTACATAGGATAGTGTTTGAAGACACATGAGGTAAACATGATCACCACCCCCAAGAGATGTATAATGATTATCAATCATAAATTTTGATGGAGTAATGCATAACAAATCAAACTATAGAGATCATTTGCAATATCAATTAACCACAAAGAATGATTATCATTACAAAATAATTACGAAAATGCAAAAACTAAGGGAAAACAATGAATATAAAATACCTTTATAAATTCAATTCTTTTCTTTCGCTTTCTTGTCCATCTTAGTTTCTTCCACAAATAAAATACATACAAAGACCAAAGAAATCGATCTTTAAAGGGTTTCTTTACAATATGTAAGTTCATCAATTATACTAAAATTTTGATCATATTGTGATAGATGAGGAAATCAATATCAATTAACCACAAAGAATGATTATCATTACAAAATAATTACGAAAATGCAAAAACTAAGGGAAAACAATGAATATAAAATACCTTTATAAATTCAATTCTTTTCTTTCGCTTTCTTGTCCATCTTAGTTTCTTCCACAAATAAAATACCTACAAAGACCAAAGAAATCGATCTTTAAAGGGTTTCTTTACAATATGTAAGTTCATCAATTATACTAAAATTTTGATCATATTGTGATAGAGGAGGAAATCAATCATAATGAACATACATGTACATTTCTAAGGTAAATAAATAAATCAAGACGTTATAGAATATACCAAAAGTAAACTATTCATACCGTACTAAAGAGCAAGAAATGGCTCCAATTACGAAGTAGTGTGTTGCCAACTTGCCATGCACAAACCTTGAATATATATAGGTAGAAGGAGATGAACATGTAGAAAATGAATAGTTCGACAATAAGGAAGAAGGGGAAAATGAAGAAACAAATAACTACTTCATCATTAAAGGCATAAATAAGAATTAAACGAAAGTAACTCAAAAGAGACTATTTAGATCACTATTGTCATTTATTTACATTTAAAGCCTATTAATTTGAGGAAAAAAAAGAGAAAAAAAGGAGAAAAAAGAATAGAGGAATCCTTGCATTGAGAAGTTGTCACCTCATACATTGAGGTTGTTCTTTTAATATATATAAATGATATATATATGAGGGAAGTTATTTTGTAAACCAGTTTTTGGTTGTAAACCGTGTAAACTCATGGTTGCACAGCTTAAATCAACGAAATTTCTTCATGGAGTTGTTTAATACGATGAAAATGTTTCATATACTAAAATTTTTGACGAAATTGTTTCACATTTCGGTGTTTTTTATTCACACGAACGTTTTTCATATACTAAAAAGGTATACTTTTATATAAGTACATCAAGTGCTAAAGAAGATCTCTAAATAACAACATCCATGTAGATAATATATATAGTTTTTGAATATAGTGAGACAAATGATAAATAATAAAAGTGTGTGTAATTAAAGAGGAAGTGAATAGTGGGGTCAAAGGAATCCCCCAAGAGACAACAAAATCCTATGACTTCTTACCTCATCCCTTCCTTCTTCCACGGGTCGCTGTTGGAATGACATTTCTGCACGTTCATCTACTTTCTTATCCAGGGGTATATTTGTAATTTCACTCTTCTTTAGTCAACTTCTACGTTAGACATACTAAATTACATTCTAGGTCCATGTGCTTTATGTGTTATAACACCTCAAGTTCTTTATTTAAAATAATTACAGATTACATCCTCATTTTAACTCTTTGGTAATGGACCTATTGAACATCTCTTGATTGAAAGAATGTATCAAAAGAAAAAAAAAACACCATAATCCTACTTATCCTCCTATCTACTCCCGCTAGATTCGTTGAAACTAATCCTACTATGTACCATTGTAGTCGTCTACAAACAACAAAATACCTTAGTCAACCCTTGGTTTTTCTGTGTGTTTTTCGACGGCCACATTGAAACATAATTGGGAATCAGAGTCGTTGAGGTCTAATGTCCTTTGTTTTCAGTTTTAGTTCGAGATATGTGTGTTTTTCTTCAGTTTCGATTTACGTCTATGGTGAAGAGAACTTTGTTTGTCGACATCGTCCAAACATTGTGATGACCAAGGGAGGAGAGTATTCGTGGGAAGGCAAGAAGTGACTTAAAACATTAACCATTAATGTAATCTATCTATATATATTAAAGAAAGGTTTTTGCTGATGTCATGATCATGAAATTGAGCCATTTGATTGGCTAATTAAAAAAGAATTATCAAATGATGATGTCATTAATTATTCTTATTATTTTAATACCATAATTATCTTTATAATTTACATTTTTTATCCTTAGAATTATTTGATTAAATTACTTTTTATCCATTAGTTTCTCATCTTTCACTTTACATCCTTATCATTTTAAGATAATAATATATATTAATTAAAATGTATTAAAATTTTTGTTTTTTCTTTTTAATAAATTATACCATTATAATCGTCTCAACAATACCTTCAAAATGAGATTAATATTGAATATTTTTTTAATTTAACTACATTATAAAAAATAGATATAAATTAATTTGTTTAGATTTTATTACAATTCTATTCTTGATATTCTTGAAATTTAAAGATTTTATCTTTTTAACCTAAGTATTTTTATAGATTATTTATAAGTAATTAAAATTTATTTTATTTAAAACTCCAGTGTTGATATTCTTGAAATTTAAAGATTATATCTTTTTAATCTAACTATTTTTATAGATTATCTATAAGTAATTAATTTTTTATTTAAAATTCTACAAATAAAAAACACTACATATTTTATTTTTGAATCCCTCCAGTTATAAAAATAGATATAAATTAATTTGTTTAGATTTTATTACAATTTTATTCTTCATATTCTTGAAACTTAAAGATTTCATCTTTTTAACCTAAATATTTTTATATATTTTTTATAAGTAATGAAATATTATTTTATTTAAAACTCAATTGCTAATATTCTTGAAATTTAAAGATTCCATCTTTTTAATCTAACTATTTTTGTAGATTATTTATAAATAATTATATTTTATTTTATTTAAAATTCTACAAATCAAAACACTACACGTATTTTATTTCTGAATCCCTCCAGTTTTAAAATCATTCACGAAATTCAAATCTTTTAACAAAAGAATAATAAATTTTCAATTTTTAAAATTTTAACAGCTATTAGATAACTAAAATATCTATTGTAATAAGTAATTATAATGACAATTGTCGTATAACGTATAATTTACATAAGTATTTAAATGGTAATGACAATTGTCATGTAAATGTCTATTCTTATTAAAAATTAAAATAACATGTTTCAAATGCCTGTGCCCGTATAATATACGGGTTATTAACTAGTGTATATGTATAATAATTAATAATAATAATAATATATTTTTATGGTTTTTTTAGTAGTTATAGAAAAATGAGTGAAAGACAAAATTGCCCTTCTAAGTTAGGGTTTGTTTTGCAATTGTTGAATGGTTGATCAAAATGGTTAAGTAATGAACACTTGATAGCCTATGTGTGATATCGTGTAGAATGAAATATGGTTGTTTGTTAATAGTTCTAAATGGCAACGAATAAAATATCAAACCTTTGTATGATTTAGTTCTAAATGAAATATAGTTGTTTGATAAAAATATTTGAATAAAATAATTACTTTGTATACATACTGAACAATACTAGTTCAAAACAACATTTCATATTAATCCAAAACAAGCCTAACATTACTTGTTAAAGTTCTAGATAAACAATAAATTTCCAAAATAGTAGTTTTTGAACAATTCTTAACAATATTTTATATATAGGGAAGAAAGAAACGGGAACAATCAATTGCATTTTCCAATTTCGATGCTCTCATCTTGTCTTGTTCTTTTCAATTAGATCCTTCTTTCGTTGCTTTTGCACTTCTTGCAAAGTTTATCAATTGCAACTGTATTCTTGGAAATGAAGTAAAAATGGAGACAAATTAATCTCATTGTTGTTTGTTTAGCTTGAAGAAATTGAGCATATAAAAACATCTGTATAAAAGCATAAGGTTCATCGTGAAAGGATGCTAGTATCATATACAATCCATGTATTCCCATTTTGAAGCTAATAAATTTGACAAGCCACAACTCAAAATATCTAACTATAATAATAAAAGGCAAACCAACACCAATATAAGCAAGTACAAGTTTTTCTTAGTACATCTCAATAGTTGCAACAGGAAATATATAGACCCACAACTGAGAATTATTACAAACTAAAGTCGGTAAAAACAAAGACGCCAATCCAACCACGAAGACACTCAAATCTTCCCCTTTCCATTTGAGCTACTTTCCACATGACATCTTTCCTGAAAATGGTTTGATTTTGAAAAACGAATGTTAAACCATACGGTCTAGTGAATTTCCTTAGAAGTAATACCAACATTTTCAAATATTTTAGATACCAATAATGCCAACAATGAATAATATCATACTCAATTTAAAGCACGTTCCCCAAAATACATGGACATTGCACAACATTTGTAGCCACGTTGTCACATCCTTGTGACATTCAATAACCAGGACCCAGTAGATGCCCATCCAATGTGTTTGAAAAACTAATTCAAGGGGCACGAATTATCACTCTCAAGAGATACCGCTATCTCAAGGTACCCTACGTTTGATGTGCAACTCCACCCACCCCACATAGCGACATATAGCTCAATTTTATCAACTGTACAACACGCTGGATTTGCATAACAAAACCTTTAATGCTTAAGACCATAACCAGTGTCCAAAAGCATTTAGGATTATAGGTTATAAAAACCATGATTCTCTTATTCACATGGTGTTTCGTAGTCCACTTCAAGCCTAACAACTAAAAAGTTCAAAATAAACGCATTTCCAATAATTTAACTGAAAACAAGAAATTAAAAGTCAAAATGATGTATAAGACGGCATTACCCTTTTCCAATAACTAAAATGAAAAATAAAAATTTTATATTTAAATTGTTATAAAAAATATTGCCTATTCATTTTATTCACATGCCATAAAAATCAATGAATAAGATTTGATTTTTACAACTTTTATTAACGACATGATTAATGCCATATATATATAGTGGTGGGTTCAAATGTGAACCACTTTTTTGTTGTGAATGTGAGGACAGCCGAGAGCGCGACATGTGGCGAATGACTAGGCGCCACGTCAGGTCCACGGCGGGTGACTAGGCGCGATTCATGGGAGGGCATTGAATTAAGGGGGGGGGGGGACCATACTCAAAGTCGTCACGTGTCGCACTCTCGGTTATCCTCACGTTCACAACCAAAAAGTGGTTCACATTTGAACTTTCCTCTCTCTCTCTCTCTCTCTCTCTCTCTCTCTCTCTATATATATATATATATATATATATATATATGGAGGCAGGCTAATGAGAACATTAATTATTTATAAGAATGCGAGAAACTTCGTTGATGTATAAAATTACATATGATTTACGTACAAAAATCATATATGATTCACAAAGAAAGTTATAAATGATTCACACGATTTTGCTCGCGACTTTAAGTCGGGTCAAAGTCCCATGCGTCCTATTTTTTCCGTTAGTATAAAATCACATATAATTTTATATATGGAAAAAGCTTCTCACGTTCTCGTAAATAGTTACTGTTCTTGTTTAAATCTTTTTCCATATGTATGCTTATATATATATATATATATTTGTCATTTGCATGTGTGTTTTTTAATTTTCAATCCATCACAGTGGGTGTTTTTTGTATTTCTTTATTAATGGAAAATTACGATATAACTTGTTTTTTAATGCAACCTTTAATAACACGAAACCTTTTAAACAAAATTAATATCTTTATAATATAACTTTAGTTTTTAAAAATGGACAAAAATTTATTCCAAATATGGTAATTTGTTTCACGCGTTTCATTTATTTATTGTTACATTTCATTTAACCAAACATCTACTCCAGAAAAGTAAAAGTCTTCTAAAAGAATTATATGATATTTTTTTTTTATTCAAATTCATTTGTTGATTCAAATATTAAAATGAATGGAAATTTTTTAATTCCTTTAAACTCCAAGTATTAATGAATTTATCATTTATTGACATAAATAAATGAATTGAATTAAATCAGTTTTAACCACCACTATGGACCGCCTCGCCAACCCACTGCCTCCACCACAATCTTACTACTGTCACTGTCAGGCGCCACCTCGGAAGTCTGAACCCCACCACCACGCCATTAGGTTGTCCACATCCGACCAGCCGGTAGACTGGTGGATGCGGTTGGTTGATGGTGAACACCATCGCGGCATCGCCCCCCTCCCCCTCACGCTACTGGTTTGGCTACCTTTGGTTCTCACTCATGCTTGATTTTCCTTTTTTTCTTTTTGACTGTTGGTAAATGGTTAGCTTTTTTCTTTTTCTTCTCTTCTGTTAATAAAAATGAGTTTATTAACGACCTAATGAGCTTAATGGATCAATGGTTATTTGCACAGAATATAGGGTTGTTTACTTACGACTTTTTTTAAAAAAAGTGTTTACTTACGACCTAATGGCTAATATCATGTCTCAATCGCATAGCTGATGGAGAGCACATATACCCTTGTTAAAAAAAATAGAGGTTTTAGAGAAAAAAGCACCCCATATCTTTCACGCTAGCCGAATATACCTGCTTTGAGAAAAAAAACCTAGCTTTTGGTAGGGGTAGCTGCTACACGTGAGAAGTGGCCGGTGAATAGCAGAGACCTGCGAACAAAACCAACACAGCTTCTTCTCCTCAACGATCTCCATCTTCGGACGACTGCATCTTCCGACAACCTTCAATTGCATCGCTAACTGAGTCCAAAGAAAAGGAGTCGCTTTGGGAAAGAAAAAAAAAAACCTACTGCTTTCAGGTAGCAATTCCCAACAAATTTAAGCGTTTGTGTGGATTTTTTAGGGTTAACGATTTTGTTGATTCATGAATATGCCTTTATTTATTTGATTACTCTTGATAGCACCATATTTGGGTTCTCCTTGGGCAAAAATTTTGATTTTCACTTATATATATTATTAATAATTTGCTAAATTGATTTTTGGGTTTGAGATCGTAACTGTATTGTTATTATTTGATTTTAATTGGATTGATGTAAATAAAAAATTCTCTCAAGTATGTTTAAAAATTGTGTTAAAGTTCATCTGAAATGTAATAATATTATGTTTCGATTCATGCTAAGCATAAAGCAGTCATTTATGTCATTCAGACAGTTAATTCAGAAAAATAAGTAAAAAATCAACATCAATTTATTTATACTAACAAATTTATCCATACAGGACTTAACAAAAAATTTGATAAACAACCGCTAAATGTACTTAATCCACATTATTAACATAAAGTGGCTGAAAGTGAAATCCTACAAGTCACTAGATGGATTTTGCCATATTGTTAGATCATCAAATCTTTGCATGCTTTTCAATTTGACGTGCGTTTAATAGGTTATCTAATTAAGGTAATTTTCAATGTCGAGATCTTTAGACATCAAAGAGTCAAATCATACCTGTAAAATTCCGACAAAATGGTGCAATTGAAATTCAGTTTGACATATAATATCTAACATTACAAAAGTAGACATGAAAATCAAGTTGCAAAAAATTGATTAAAGTTAACTGGGAGTGAGGATAGCAGTTGTGGCGTCAACAGTAAGACTATCAGCATCCATCCTCCATTTCCCCTTGCGGCCTTGCCACATTAACGCCGCATCATTTTTTTCTTTCATCTCATTCCATTATATCCCACAAACCCCCACATCCATACCATTCCATCTTTCACCTATTTTAATTTTATTTTTTTTATTACAACTATTACTAATTTAAATAATTTACAAGAAATGATATGAAATATTATATTTCCTAAATCTATATATATATAAAAGGAAGATCTACAAAGAATGAGGTGGCACATTGTGAGAGTAGGATTTGCCTCTAGAATTTTTCTCATTATTTTGAATTTTTTTAATATGTTAAATAAGTTAAAGACTATACTACCCCTTAATCAAAATTTTGTAATTTACTATGAAAAGACTTCTTTGGTAATTTTGCTTACACTTTAATTAGCTTTAAATTTTAAATTATTTAACTTCCTATGGACATTCAATTTGGCCTCTTCAAATTCTCATTTATTACTTAAAGAAAAACCTACAATAAAATCATATATAAATACAACCTAGCTAATGCTCCCTCAAAATGTAATATATAAACAACCTTTATGTTCTATGCTATGTTCTATTATGTTTATATATTTGTTTGTTGTTTCTCTTTTGTAGAATTTGTTTTCTTCAATACTATTTGCTCAATCTTCATAAAAGTTCCAGGTAACGTATCATTTTTCTATTAGTAATTTTATAAAAAGCCAATGATATTCATCCCCAAAAGAACATATAAGTCATATAAATCATAAAATTACTAATAGAAAAATGATACGTTACCTGGAACTTTTATGAAGATTGAGCAAATAGTATTGAAGAAAACAAATTCTACAAAAGAGAAACAACAAACAAATATATAAACATAATAGAACATAGCATAGAACATAAAGGTTGTTTATATATTACATTTTGAGGGAGCATTAGCTAGGTTGTATTTATATATGATTTTATTGTAGGTTTTTCTTTAAGTAATAAATGAGAATTTGAAGAGGCCAAATTGAATGTCCATAGGAAGTTAAATAATTTAAAATTTAAAGCTAATTAAAGTGTAAGCAAAATTACCAAAGAAGTCTTTTCATAGTAAATTACAAAATTTTGATTAAGGGGTAGTATAGTCTTTAACTTATTTAACATATTAAAAAAATTCAAAATAATGAGAAAAATTCTAGAGGCAAATCCTACTCTCACAATGTGCCACCTCATTCTTTGTAGATCTTCCTTTTATATATATATAGATTTTTTTACATATTTTTTGTATGTTACGATAGAATGATGTTTTTTACTATTGCTTTGCATTTGATTTTCATGTTGTATCGATGTTTTAAGTGATGTTATTTTTTCTAATTTGTTTTGCTTATATATATATTTATATATTTTTTATGTGACTTATATGTTATTTTGGGGATGAGTATCATTGGTTTTTTATATATAAAAAGATTTTCATAGTTTTTGTTTGTTACGGTAGAATAATGTTTTTTTTACTATTGCTTTGCATTTGATTTTTATGTTGTATCGATGTTTTAACTTTAAGTGATGTTATTTTTTCTAATTTGTTTTGCTTATATTTTATATATATATATATATATATATTTTTATGTGACTTGAATGTTCTTTTGAAGATGAGTATCATTGATTTTTTATATATAAAAAGATTTTCATAGTTTTTGTATGTTTCGATAGAATAATATTTTTTTACTATTGCTTTGCATTTGATTTTTATGTTATATCAATGGTTTAAGTGATGTTATTTTTTCTAATTTGTTTTTCTTTTATTTTTGTAGTTTTTTATAAAAGTTATTTTTTGTTGACAACAATCAAACTACAACTTATGATCTATATGTTTTTTTACTTTTTGTTTTGTTATGGGTTCTATTTGGATTCTTTTATGTATTTATAATTTCTCAATTTGTAATTTTAAAAGAAAAAACTCAATAATGAGATGACATTTTTTTCTTTATCAAATAAGATTATTCATATTCTTTGGTTGCACCTAAATTTCTTTATTTCTTTTATTTCACATTAGTCTAATATGTTTATCCACATAACATTTAAAAATCAAGGGCAATCTTCTATTGTAGTGATGGTGGCATTGGATGCGAAAGAAAGCAATTCTTTGGTTTCTACGTTTTACAAGGGATCGAGCGTAAACTATTTTAGCGATTTGATAAGTAAAAATATCACTAAAAATATTTTTTTGATTTCTCTACTTTGCCACTAAAAATGTCCAAATGAGGCATAGTAGTTGAACATCTCCTAAAAATATTTAACATTTTGTTAGAAATAAGTTGTCTTAAATGTGTAGTTAAAGTGAAGACAACACCTTCACAAAATTTTGTAGGGATATGGTGAAAGGGTTTAAGGTAAACAAAAAAAGGGACAAATACTCAATGGCTAATTTAACAATTACTAATATACTATTGATTATAGGGTTCTATCTTTTGTCTCATCATTATCATATTTTTATATAATTTTTAATATACCATAGTTATATATGACTTTCTATGTTTTTTGGTCACCTTATATATAAACAAATTAAGAAAACCATTAATGTTTATATAAAAATTTATATCACAAATTTCAACTATTCATTTAATACATTGAACTATTAATTTTCTTAATTAATAGAAATTCAAACAATAGAAGTTCGTTCAGAAACTATTTTTTAAATGATCAAAATATGAATAAGCAACCAACTCAACAACAAAATGTAAACATAAATATTTTGCATAATTATTTTAGTTTATAACTCAAATTGTTGATCATGTAATTCCTTCTCTTTCTCTTTTTTCTTGCTCTAGAGGGTAAAACAAACAGCTATTTCAAAAAGAAATGAACAAATAATAGAGCAATCATATCGTATCTGAATAAAATCAAGTGTATTGTTTGTTATTATTAGATTATTATTTGATATATGGAAGATTAATTTATTTAACTTTGTCCATTATTTTCTAACAAGATTAATTTATTTAAACATTTATTATTAAATTAGTAAATAAATACTTATTTTATGTAATATTTTTAACTAAATCATTATATATATATATATATATATAACTATAATGAAAACAATAAAATTACTAAAATCAATAAAGGAATAAGTAGCGAATTAACATAAGAATAAATAAATATACAAAATTAAAAAGAATAACGTATTACAGTCAAATTAACTTCAATATTTTATTTAAGCTTAACAATCTTTTTTAAAATAAAAAATAATACCACCGCGCAACGCGCGGTGCCGAAATAACATATAATCAATATTTTTGTTTTCAGATGCAGAACATTGAAGTTAAATTATAATGCAAGTTGCACATTTCAATTGTGGTATTCGGTTGGATTATGCAAAGCGGACTTTATGCCATATAGTTTCATTTTGTTTTTTAAGTATTTCAGATCACTACTTACACTTTTAATGTTATTCTTATTTTCGTGATTGAATAGTATTCTATTTAGTAGTAATCTTTAAGCTAATCCAATCTATATCAAGTATATAATCACTCAAACGACAAGCATGTTAATTGTTATTGTCATTGATTTATTTAAACAATATCGTTCAGTTGTGCCAAAAAGAACATAAATTACATAATTGATAGATAAACTAAGACGTATTTACATAGAACAAACGAATAAAACTTATTAAATATAACTAACAAACAATATTTTATGTTATTTTATGAACACCGCGCAACGCACGGTGCGGGCCACTAGTTAGACTAATATCAAAACCTACATAATTTTCAAATAAAGAAACATAACTAGTTATTGCCATTGTTGTTCTTTGGAAGCCGTGAAATGTGTTCGATTAAATCCGCTTGAATACTTCTTGCACATTACTGTTTGAATTGTTGCTTGCTCATCTCAACCTCATCTTCCTCGGCAACTTGATAACGTTTTCATCAAAACGACAAATCGTATTACCTTCACCTTCCAAATATTATTGTGTAATATGATGCAAGCATACATTACTTTTCGTATAATTTTCAGGTGCCACGATCTTGTTGGGTTTTGTATTATGTGTCAATGATGTTTTAGCACACGAAAACAACGTTCTACATCTTTCCTTGCTGGTTTTTGAGCGAATTTAAATCCTAACCGTCTATGATCAATAGGGCATGGGAACGATTTGACAAAGTAGCCCATTCGGGATATATACCATCTACAAGATTGTTGACCTGAAATAGACATTCTTGTGCTTTCCCTTTATATACATCGTCAAATAACTGTGACTGGTTCAACACATTGAGGTTGTTGTTGGACCTGATGTTTGGGTGAAAACTTACGATCGCACGACGACTGATTTGAATAGTAAGATATCTTTCAGGATGACAATCCCGTATTAAGATAAGGTCATGAGATAAAGATACGTGTACCCTCGAACGATAGTAACTAATCATCGAACGACTTTTATGAAGAAGATCGTATGATATAATCTGAGAACGTACGATATCGCACGATATTATACTAACGGACAAATATATTTGGAGTTTAATCTTTTATAAACAGGCAAGTTAGTTGATCATCTTATCCAACGATTGTCCACCTTCGAGAAAGTCTGAGATTGAGTACTATGCCATGCTCACCAAAGTTGAAGTTCATCATTACAACGGTCAGTTACCAAGAATCAATCTGCCGTTAAAGACCAAGATACGATCTCCATAAATGCACAGCCGTTACAACCGAGATTCTAGCGACAGTTATAGACGTTACATTCAATAAGCCATTATTGACAATGGTTATAACTGGAGTAGCTATAAAAAGAGACAAAGACTGCTGTTCAAGGACATCTTTCTGCCTCGCACACCTCTCGCTATATACTATCTCTTAATCATCTTATTTACGATCAATTGTAATTTATATTCGATCAAGCTGTTCCTTGTAATCGTACGATCAAAGCTTTAATCTTCAAGGACATCACCCCTTATTGGTGATACATAGTGCAACGTCGACTATCCCCTTTAGTCGACCGCAGGCTTTTTCCTCGATCTAGAGGTTTTTCCTGCGTCATCAGTTGTGTTGTCTTTTTTATTTACTTATTCGCACGTTTTATCGAACTAGATTCTTTTCTCTCGACGAATTTGCCTCACAACATCTTACGATATAAACTTGTGTAATTTTTTACATAAACACCCGACAACCTCAAAGTATGCATGTCAAACACAAAGATCCTGTAATGTCATTGCTTATAGCATAATAGTCGACCAATCATGGTTACCTCTCATGTATTGCTTGTGCCATGTAGTTGGGCACTTCTCTCGATCCCAATGCATACAATCTAGGTTTCATAACACCCGACAACCCCAAAGTATGCATGTCAAACACAAAGATCCTGTAATGTCATTGCTTATAGCATAATAGTCGACCAATCATGGTTACCTCTCATGTATTGCTTGTGCCATGCAGTTGGGCACTTCTCTCGATCCCAATGCATACAATCTAGGTTTCATAACAAGTCGAGAAGCCCGTTCCTAGATTCATGTACGACGTATAAATGTTGAATATCATCCTAAGAAGGTTTATGTAAGTATCACTTACTGTAAAGATTGGTGATACCTTTGGAGAAGTTTTGTATGCATTCTCGTGTAGTTGATTCTATCTTCTTCAAGTACTCATCGAAAGTGTCAACGGTTACCCCATATGCCATTTGCCGAATTACCAAGGTACACTTTCGCAAAGGATATAACTCTTTTTTGCTAGCATCCCAACCTTGTTGAAAAAATAAATATACTCCCGCTTCAGATCCTCGACTATTCGTAGGAATAATCATCTGCTCATACGAAACTGTCTCCTAAAGGCCTCATCACTATAGTTACAGTTATCTGCAAAATAATCTTGATAAAGTTTCTCATGTGCAGGTTCACGATCTCTAGTTGCATCAGCTCCTCTACGTATTGGATTCGAACTTTGTGCTTCGCCATCATCGAAAATCCTATGTATAGTTGTGGTTAGTATTCCACGAAAAAATACAGTTCTCATTTACCGATACGCGGCAAGATTAATTCCTCCGTTTGATGATTCCAACCATGAATACTATTCCTCTGCCGATGATGAAGACGACATTTGTAGATGGAAAGTTTGTAAAGAGAATGGTGTGAAAAATAAAATGGAGAATGTGGTTTAATCGACAAAAAAGGTAACACACTAACTTTTTAAATTTATGTTAACAAATAACTATATCAAGGATAAGATAGTCATTAGATAAATATACCCAACAATAACACAATCAATCATACACCCCCACCTTGGTAATTATTGATACATTTTTGTTCCATAAGATTTTTATTAATTATCATTATTATATTTTTACTACTAATCATACCATTTCATTATACTAAATGATAAAAACAATATAATATATGTTTAAAAATAATATTTTATTTGAATCACAATTATTCCCACCATAGGTACAAGGTAGTGAAGTTCACACCAAGATGGGTATGATTGTGTGAACGGCAATTTGACAAATATGAGAGCACGCATGCAATTACAATTATAATTTTTCATCTTTTTGCCCCCAAAATTATATCATTACTAAATAAACATTAAGTTATTCTAATCAATATTATTATTTCAAAACATTGAAATATATTTATAAAGAGTTAAAACTTATTTATGGTGACTTTTTTAAAGTTTAAAGAACATATAAGTATAAAATTTGACTTTTGTATCAACTTATGCTTTAACTCTTTAAGTTTCATCTAAATTAAAATAATTGTGGAAATTCCTTAACATTGTTGGTTACATATTTAAACGATAAAATTAATTAGTTATATAAAGAAGGGTCTTTTTGTTAACCACATAAATTATGTTAACTGTGTTCACTCATTTTCTATTAATCAAAATTATCGGTTTGGTTACTTTCGTTTATATTAATCAAAATTATCGGTTTGGTTACTTTCGGTTATTTTCACATTCAGTGATTGGTTATAATTTGGAATTTATTTCTGAAATTATGGATGTGATAATTATGATAGTTGATTAAAATCAATCTATGATAAAAAATGAGTTAACACGAATAACACAATTTGTTTGGTTAACAAATAAACTCAATCCTGGTTATATATTTAGAATATTATGATTGTATTTAAACGTGTCCAATAATTTATATCACATGAGTTAGGTTACACATTATATATTTCTTATAATGCATAAAAAATGATTAAACTTATTTAATGTTGACTTTAATTTGAAAGTTGGGATAGTAATTCATATATATATATATATATATATATATATTCTTTGATTTTGGTCTTACGTGAATCTAATCTAAGTCTTGATGGTAAAATTTAAATCAATTTAAGTATTTTTTTATATAAAAATAAAAATAAAATTTCAATTATTTCATTGGATATTTTAAAATGAACATGACAACTAAGGTCATTTCATTTGGATATAGATTGGAAACAAAATTTAATACTCATCTCTTTTGCTAAATGTTGTCAATCAATTGTGGGCCTTCTTTATAATTTATAATATATGTACCTATTAATTGCTTCTTTAGCAACTTTTCTTTTTCAAAAAACAAAAAATATAGATCAATCATTCGTAGTTGAAGACAATTGATCATATTAATCATATTTTATCTGAAAATCTATTTTAAGAAATCTATTTATATTTTTGTGCCTACGAGGATTTTTTTTCACAATTAATGTGGTTTTCAAAATAATTAGCAGAACTAGAGTTGTTTATTTTTTGTTTTCAAAACTAAAGTGATAGGACTTCCAAAGTCCGAACACTTTCTTACACATGCCACCTGTCATTCCCCAATAAAGAACCTAAAAGAGTTCGGACTTTGGAAGTCCGAACACTTTTTAAAAGTGTAAGAAGTGATTGGACTTTGGAAGTCCGAACACTTTTTTCTTCTTTTCCTTTTATGAGACGTAAGTTCTAACCAATAGCTGTTGTACATAATACATGAAATCAAAAGTGTTCGGACTTCTAAAGTCCGAACTCTTTTGGGTAGGAAAGTGTTCGGACTTTGGAAGTCCGATCACTCTAGTTTTGAAAACAAAAATAAAACAACCCTAGTTTTGCTAATTTATTTGGTTTTCACTGCATTTGTGAAAAAAAATCGTCTACGAAAGTCCAAAAATACAGGAGTAAACTAGTAACCTTTTGTTTCTGGGAAAAAAATTGTTTATAAGATTATAGTAAGTTCATTTTATTTACTTAATATCATTAGATAAAATACTTAATATATTTACTTAATATCATAAGATAAAATGTTTAAAATGGAATTTATGAAATGTTGTCCACTAAAATAAGAACTAGAATATAATATGTTTTGTTTTGATTCAAAATTTTAAATTTTAAATTTTAAATTGCAAGTATTTTAATGTTTTTTTACACCATGGTTGTAGTGTAAAGAATGGTATAGGTGTTGCATGCAACATTCATAAGAATGTTGTTTTCTTACAAACCAGATTATACGCTTTTTGAACTAGCATAAGGATAAGGTTGGGATGGAAAGAACGTGATGCTATATTGTTTAGAGCTTTTGGCATACAAAGACGTGGGAGAATACGTTGTGTGCGACATATGTGTATGCATATGTGTTGTATGGTTGGTGCATAGGGACACAGACACCGTGTGAGTCAGAGCACTAGGAGCATCTCGGTTGCAACCCATCTGACTAAAAGTGTTAAAAGACACATCAACATTCTTAAAAACCAAATTGATATTCGCTCGGATACAGTTAGATCCCTTTTAGAATGAATATTTATCATAAACAACACATTCATGATAAATATGCAAGTGTTATTCATCATAAATTACACATTCATGGTGAATATGTTACAATTCCTAATGAATATATCCAAGTGTAAACTCAAGTTCCTAATGAATATTGACACACAAAGATCTTCATATCTCCAAGATTCATAGGATTCTCTTTGCATCATTTCACAGGAAAAGTAGCAAATACTTTATGCAGCCTTTCCTTCTTTTTTTTTTCTTTTCTTTCTAGCTGAGCCTGAGATAGCCACAGCCCACATATATTCAATCCAATCCAATCCAATAACAAAAGGCTTCAATACCATTTGCAAGTGTCAAATCATGGAGACCAAAAGTTGACTTAAAAAAGTCAAAATCAACACAAACTTGAAGAACTCCACAAATACATGGATTTATGTTCCACTAAAATCTCTCTTTCAACCTTTATAAATCAAAACAAGATCATTAACCACAGACCCAAAAAAAAAGCATTACCCTCCATGAAATTAAGAATCTTTAACACTTTGAGAGCCTGCCCCCAAAAAATTATTGGTAAAAAAGTGCATTAAAATAAGATTTTCGCGACCCCGAAACCAAACTAAGAAGCGGTCTTTTGTGCTTTTTCGGGTAGGATATTATCAGGTAGGATAAGCTCCTCGGGTGTTTCACGAACCACACCGATCATAGAATCATACTCTTCGTCTTTCCGTGCAAACTTCTTGCGCAGCTTCTTCTCCAACTCGATCTCTTCGAATCCCTTTGCGTTTTCGGCAGCGTGGACTGCGGCTAAGTTGCTGTAGTTGACTGCTGATTGAGAAATGAAGGCTATTTCTTCTTCTGTGAGCTTCCTCATGAACTTCGCTGGATTGCCTCCCCATACCTATCGGAAAAAAGAATTAATGCTTAATGGTAAGCAAATAATCAGAACACGATAGAACAAAACAAAAACTTGTTGTCCCATGTTTGGTGCGACATGGGACCGGGATGGAACATGACTGACCAAAATAAGTGGAACAAAAACAAGGGATAGGACAAGATTGGTAAGTTACTAAAATACCCATGTCAAATAAGAACAAAAACTTATTGTTTCATGTTTGGTGCGACATGGGTCTAGGATGGGACATGACTGACCAAAAATAGGTGGAACAAAAACCAGAGGTAAGACATAATTGGTAAATTACTAAAGGGTTAATTACTTGGGTGTGTATCCAACTTGTCACGTTTTTTCATTGTATGTACCCAACTTTTAAACCTATCATTGTATGTACTGAACTTTTTAATTTTCTCATTGTGTGTAATAATTTACTTGTTACCTGGAATTTGCTTACGTGGAACAAGTAATATCTGATGTGGATTCTTTTTTTTATTTTCAGAAAGTGTAAACATACAGATTTGGTCCCTGTGGTTTTTTTAAAAATAAAATGAAAGAACAAGGGCCAAAATTGTAATTACCCTTATATAACCCCCCCACCCCTCTTTCTTCTGCAACTGATCCGGCGACGTCTCCGGCGACGTCTCCGGCCACACCACCCGTAACCACCTCTCTCCGGCGACGTGCGACGAAGGTCAGTCCCCCCCTCTCTCTGTATCTCTCTCTCCCTCTCGCTCTCTTCAAAATCCGGCGACATCAACAGTTCAAATCGAAATCGACCACCACCTCCGACACCCCCTCTCTCTGTATCTATCTCTCTCTCTCTCTCTCTCTGTTCAAAATCCGGCGACATCAACAGTCCAAATCGAAATCGAAATCGACCACCACCACCAACAGTCCAACACGTCTCCGGCGACGTCTCGAAATCAACCATCGAAAGAGGCTGTGGTGGTGGTCGATTTGGGGTGGTCGATTTCGAAAGAGGTTGTGGTCGTGGTCGATTTCGATTTGGGGTGGTCGATTTGGTGGTGGTCGCTTTCAGATCTGGGTGGTCGATTTTAGATCAGCAATGGAGGTCGTCTGCAATGGAGGTCGTTTGCGACCTCCGATTACCGATCAGCAATGGAGGTCGTCTGCAAGAGGATCGGTGTCACCGAGAAGTGTACCGAGGAAGGGTTTTCGAATGACATCCTCCGGCAGGGCTGCCGGAATCTCGGGCTGGCGACGGAGGCGATCCCGAGAAACTCATCGGAGGATCATTACTGCGGGTCATGTAATTAGGGTTGTAAAACAGGAGACAATGTGGTGGTGGTGGTGGTTGTGGTGGTGGTGGCTGTGGTGGTGGTGGTGGTGGCTGTGGTGGTGGTGGTGGTGGCTGTGGTGGTGGTGGTGGTGGTGGTGGTGGTTTGGTGGTTTGGTGGTGGTGGTGGTGATGGTGGTGGTGGTGAGTTTGGTTTTTCAAAAGAGCAAAACAGGTCCTTGGGACCAATCATTAAACTAGAGGGACCAAATTTGTAATTTACTCAATCAGTTGGCATCCTATGTGGCATCTATGTGGCATCTATGTGGCAGCCTATGTGGCATTGTGACCGGTTACCTGCTCAGCAGGTAACCTGATACACACAATGAGAAAATTAAAAAGTTCAGTACATACAATGATAGGTTTAAAAGTTGGGTACATACAATGAAAAAACGTGACAAGTTGGATACACACCCAAGTAATTAACCCATTACTAAACTACCTATGTAAAATTAGCAACTTAAGAAGTTAAACCCTTCCATAGTTTTTCACCCACCAACCTCACTCGTTATCAAGTGTCGAATACATCATACATTACAAAAACTAGAAAAGGGAAGGGCAAAAGTTTTGACTTTAACGATATTGCCGAGGGTATTTTAGACATTTGACTAATTGTCAAGCACTTGCAGTATACCATCTTGCTGAATTTGAACATTAAATTTATTCGAGATGGATGGAGCATTGGTTTTAAGGGTGAGGTCGAGGTCAACGTGAGAAGTGGTTATCAACCGTTGGATGAGAAATTGATGCACATTAGGATGAGATGCCCCGAGATCAATTCCCTTCTAAAGTGCAATTCATGGAAGGGAGGGCATGAGATCAAAAGTGGTCAAGGGTTCAGATCCACTTCTAACTATTAACTCAACTTCTCACAAGATCCTAAGCCTGGTTTTCAAGATGAAAAGTAAAGTTGAATGTGACTATTTCCGAAAGGAGGGAGTGAGAGCCTACAAACCTCTCCGAATGGAATTCTTGTATTTTGCTTCACAAGAGCTCCAGCGGCAACCATGGCGTTTTTCTCAACATGAGATCCATCAAGCAACGTCGCACCCATGCCAACAAAAGCCTCATCTTCGATGGTACATGCATGTATTACAGCACCATGACCTGTTCAAAATTTCGACTATGAAATCATCACTCTATCCCTGAACCAATTGATATGCATGGAAAGAAGTAAAGCCTGTATCATTCACATTTTGCAGACCAGTGACAGGTTCATTTGAAAACCAATTATTCACAATGAATATCCTGAATGAAAATGCATGATATTCATTCATTCAGGATATTCATTATGAATAGTTGGTCTCACAGTTCTTAAAATATTTCCCTTAAATAAACTTTCCCCTTGCAGACTAACGGTACTCACCTACAGTCACATTGTTGCCAATGGTGGTTGGCAAAACATTTCCACTTATATTGGATTTGGCTACATGAACAAGAGCATTGTCTTGGATGTTTGTTCCCGATCCAACGCTGATACTGTTCACATCACCTGCAGATGAAGCTCACATTAAATTGAGAAAAGACATAAATTCACCCATCTTGCGATCGACATTTACTCACATACGAATTAAGCAGAATCGCATAGTGTTTAGGTAGGGACCACATGTATTCATACCATCCCTTTTCAAGATTGCAACAACAGAATTACCTCATCCACTTTCTTTTTCCCAGAAATGTCGATTCATTTCAGAACTTTCTATAGTTTCATATTTCATAAAAAAGTAATGAAGGGAACATTAAGCTTACCTCTAAGCACACATCCATACCAAATTGACGAACCACGTCCCACTCGAACATCTCCAATGACAGATGCCCCAGGAGCAACAAATGCGTCTTTGTCAACCACGGGGTCTTTCTCAAATAAATTCATCAGTGTTTGGTGCCTAGACACTGTAAATAAAAGATTAAAGATAAGTCACAAAAACAATTCCATTTATGACATCATGATAGTATATTAGCATGAATGTTATGTTAGGTATAAAGATTTATAAAAGGGTACCTTAGAAACAGAAATGATTTAGTGTTCAAGAATGTCAGAAAAGGATAAAAGGGTAAAACCGTAAAAGCGACAAAGCAAGGTGCTGTCTGAAATTCAGAACAATACAAATTCTAGATGAGAAGTGAATAGAACCTTAATTACAGGTGTGTGAACATGAATCTAATTGTTTGTATCTTACTATCATTGCAAGTATGAGTTTCCACAGGTTTGTTGTAGCGTTCCAAGTGCAAAATGTGATTGATCATACAAAATACAAATTATTCAACAAAATGGGAAGTGGGATTAAAAGAGAATGGATTAGTTATGATGACAAATTATCGTATAACAAGAAGCTTAACTTCAAGATGATCCAAGATAATTAACTTCAAATATCACTAGAACCAGCATCAACGTTCACTGCTAGCTCACTCGGTAGCACACCACCTCACTCTTAGAATCTATGATGTCTGAAGTACTAGGATATATACCCACACACATACATAGGGATCAGCTTCCAGGGGAAAACAGCAAAAAGCGAAAAACTGAGAGGAAGGTGAGGATGACGTCAAGTCCTCATGCCCCTAATGCCACCACACAGGAACACCTTGGTAACCATTCAGCTGAATGGAATGCACATGTTTATACAAGTAATATATAAGCAATTTGTCCGAAATGCACATGTGCATAATATGCAGATGTGCTTACAAACCAAAAAGCAGCTTCAATTACTTGTATACACATGTGTATACATAGATGAACTTTACCAGGGTGTCCCTCAAATTTTCATACTTTTAGGGGCTTTTCCCCTTAACCTTCCTCTACACACACACACACACACATATATGGGCAAAGGATTGCATGAGAAGTTAAGTTAACAGTGAGAAGCATGAGAAGTGGATCTGAACCTTGATCTCTCTCAATCTCATGCCCTCCCATAAATTGCGCCTTAGAAGGGAATTTATTTGGTGATCCCAGTGCACCTTATCTCGGAGCATCTCATCCTAATGTACATCCATTTGTATCCAACAATTGATAAACACTTCTTACCAGAACCCAACCCTATATAATATATAATGTACTTGTATGAAAGTGTAACAGCACAAACCACTCTATAAACTGTGAGGGGTCTCGTTTAATAACAAAAAAAACACCAAACCAAACGGTAAGTCAGGTTTTACAAAACAACCCTTCTACACTTGTACATGCTCAAAATAACCAATTGGATTCCAAAGTCACCAAGTGATCATAAAATACACACTACACATTCATAAAGATGACACCAATAACCAACAAAACAGCTCAAAAATCACTAATTCCTACATTTCAAATACATCAAAAACCATATAATCAATTCCAATTGCATCTCATCTCAAGCTTCTACCTTTCTCAAATTCACCCCAATCCGCAACTAACACCGAGCAAATAAGATTAATCTGAAGAAGCAATCTAAAATTCAATCAAACACACACACACACACATGACATCATATCAATCTGAGCCCTAATTTCTCCTTGGCATTTCAACAAACACATAGAGGGCAAGACCGATATAAGAAATGAATTGAAGATATGGGAAAGGGTTTACCTTGTTCTTGGAAGAGGTGACTGCCTTGAAGGCCGACGCCGACCCGATCAACGGCTTGGCCGGCGACTCGGATCCAAGATCCGACGACGTAGATTGCTCTTCCTAAAGTCCCCATTATGCAAGAACCCTAGAATCTGAGCTGGGGGTAGTAGTACTTATTCTGATTGAGAGGCCGTCTCCTATGCTGTGTCTTGAGGCCAAGGGTGTGTGTGTGTGTGTGTGTGTGTGTGTTTTGAGCAACAAATTGGGGGAAAACCCCGAGTTAAAACTGAGTTGGTCCGAGTTGGCTCGAAGAAAGGGCTATGATTTGGTACCTTGTGTCTAGTGGTGTAATCGAGCTGGGACAACTCGCGAGATATCCGAGATCGACTTGGAAAGTATTCGAAATCGACTCGTGATTTCTCGATACGATCTCGAGCTCGAGCTACTCAAGTAGCTGATCGAGTCTAGTTCGACCTATAAATTACCCAGCTCGCGAGCCTTATCGAGCTTTTGTAAAACTACAGTTATACCCCATATGTATGTATATATTAATTATTAATATATTGTGTTGGGTCTGATCATTTTATAATTAAAAGTAGAGTGAAGTTCATTTTTGGTCCCTGAACTTTGTAAACTCTAACATTTTTCGTCCCTGAACTAACGAAAGGTGCATATCATCCCTGAACTATGCATTTTCGTTTTGGTTTTGGTCCCTCTCACTAACACCCGTTAACTATTTCCGTTAAACCCATTAAATGAGGGGTAATATGGTCATTTTACCTCTTTTCTTTATTTATGTGGTTTTATAAAAACCATACAATTACAAGGACCTGTTCTGTAATTTACTTTAACTTATATATGTATATATATATATATATATATATATATATATAAATAAGTTAAAGAGAGATGCAACCACTTATATATGTATATATATCTTTTCAAAAAAATCTCTACATGAAACCGGGTCAAAAGCTTAGCCTCCGGTTTGTGTTATCAAATACCCAAATCGAAACTCGAAACCCTAGCAACAAAAATTGAAACCCTAGAAAGTTGCAGACTATTGTAAAATTCGTTCGAAAATGGGCGAAATCAGAATCCATGGAGAAGATTCTGAAGAAGATAACCACCATAACCAAATCAAGAAGCCAAAACTATCATCATTCAATTTCATCACTCAATTGGAAATCCATCAAGAATTCGCCCACTACCAGCACGGTGTCGCCCGGATAAACAACGGCAGCTTCGGCAGCTGTCCGGCCACCATCATCGCTGCCCAGAAGCGGTGGCAGCACAAGTTCCTCCAACAGCCCGACGACTTCTTCTTCAACCACCTCCCTTCCCAAATCCTCCGCTCCCGAACCCTAATTAAAGACCTCATCAACGCCGACGACGTCTCGGAGGTCTCTATCGTCGACAACGCCACCACCGCCGCCGCCATTGTCCTCCAGCACGTCGGCTGGGCGTTCGCCGAGGGCCGGTTCGACAAAGGCGACGCCGTCGTCATGCTGCATTGCGCCTTTTAGGCGGCCGAGGGCCAATTTTTTTTGAAAAGATATGATTTTTTCTAAGAAGTGGGGGGGACGGGGTGGTGTTCGCCGGAGAGAAAGAAGGGGTGAGGGTTCGGTGGTGTTCGCCGGAGAGAAAGAATGGGTGGGGGTTCGGTGGTGTTCGTCGGAGAGAAAGAAGGGGTGGGGTTCGGTGGTGTTCGCCGGAGAAAAAGAATGGGTGGTGGTTCGGTGGTGTTCATCGGAAAAGGCACAGGGAAGGAGTTGGAAATTAGGTGTGTGTGAGAGCGTGTGTGTGGGTGTGTGTGTCTAATATTTGTATAAATATATGTGTGTTTATATGTATTTGCAGAACAGGTCCTTATAGTTTAATGAATTTGTAGAAACAAAGAAAAGAAAGAAAACCAATAAAATGACTATATTACCCCTCATTTAAATGGGTCTAACAGAAAAAGTTAACGGATGTTAGTGAGAGGGACCAAAACTAAAGCGAAAATGCATAGTTCAGGGATGATATGCACCTTTCGTTAGTTCAGGGACGAAAAATGTTAGAGTTTACAAAGTTCAGGGACCAAAAATGAACTTCACTCTTAAAAGTATGTTATAATATAAACTAGTTAATGACCCGTATATTATACGGGCATTTGAAACATGTTATTTTAATTTTTAATAAGAATAGACATTTACATGACAACTGTCATTACCATTTAAATACTTATGTAAATTATATGTTATACGACAATTGCCATTATAATTGCTTATTACAATAGATATTTTAGTTATCTAATAGCTGTTAAAATTTTAAAATTTGAAAATTTATTATTCTTTTGTCAAAAGATTTGAATTTCGTGAATAGTTTTAAAACTGGAGGGATTCATAAATAAAATATGTGTAGTGTTTTAATTTGTAGGATTTTATATAAAATAAAATATAATTATTTATAAATAATAAACAAAAATAATTAGATTAAAAAGATGGAATCTTTAAATTTCAAGAATATTAGCAATTGAGTTTTAAATAAACTAATATTTCATTACTTATAAATAATATATAAAAATAATTAGGTTTAAAAAGATGAAATCTTTAGGTTTCAAGAATATGAAGAATAGAATTCTAATAAAATCTAAACATAATAATTTATATCTATTTTTATGACTGGAGGGATTCAAAAATAAAATATGTAGTGTTTTTTATTTGTAGAAATTTAAATAAAAAATTAATTACTTATAAATAATCTATAAAAATAGTTAGATTAAAAAGATATAATCTTTAAATTTCAAGAATATCAACAATGGAGTTTTAAATAAAATAAATTTTAATTACTTATAAATAATCTATAAAAATACTTAGGTTAAAAAGATAAAATCTTTAAATTTTAAGAATATCAAGAATAGAATTGTAATAAAATCTAAACAAATTAATTTATATCTATTTTTATAACTGGGGGGATTCAAAAATAAAATATGTAGTGTTTTTTATTTGTAGAATTTTAAATAAAAAATTAATTATTTATAAATAATCTATAAAAATAGTTAGATTAAAAAGATATAATCTTTAAATTTCAAGAATATCAACAATGGAGTATTAAAATAATAAGAATAATGGATATAAATTAGAAGGTTTCAAAGGAATAAACGAGTCAAGTTGAGTCAAGCTTGGAAGTGTTGATACTTGCCACAAGCTCGAGCTTAAAATTTTTGGCTTGACCTGTTAGGGTTAAAAAAATATTGTTGTATTCAAGTTTGGTTTATATTTGTATTTTGTGTAAAGTTGAGGGGAGCTAAGTGTAAATACCCTAGGGGTATAAAAGCTTTTGTGTTAGTTAGATTTGCAAGTGGTAAGAATAGAGTTAGTGGATTCGTATTGTCAGATCTAGTATTTGTTAGAGGAGAGAGAAAGTTGAGATATTCTTCATATTAATAAAAGTGAGATTTGTGATTGAAATTGAAGCTTCTTAATCATGGTGGATTGATATTCAGATCTATCAAGTGGTATCAGAGCAGGAGATCAGTAAAATTGTTGAAGATTTGAAGGTAAGTGATGGATTTTTGAAGTTTGGAGCAAAAATGATGAAATTTGGATTTGGAGCTTGAAGATCTTGAAGATTTGAAGATTTGGATGTAGATTGATAATATTTTGTTGTTAGATTTGAGTTTTTGGTGTTTAATTGTGAAGATTTGATGATTTTTGAGCCTAAAATGAAGGATTTTCGAGGTTTTGTTCGAAGTTCATCAATGGAGGTCCTTCAATGGAGGTTTGAAGAAGATGTTGTTATGTCTCGAGTGTATTTTTGAGTTTTTCGGGTCTTAGTTTGCTATCTCGAGCATATTTTTCAAATTTTTGTATTTTTTAGAGTCTATCTCGAGTCTGACGCGTGTCTCGAGTTGTGTGAAAGTTGTCATCTCGTGTGTCATTTCGAGAGTCATCTCGAGTGTCCTTTTTGTTGGTGAGAGAGAGAACAAGAAAGCGCGTCAGATGGGATCTAAAGCACGTTTAGGAGTGTAAAGACAGGTCTCGAGACGCGTGCCAGGTCTAAGAAAACGCGTGTGTGGTCAAAGAGTCAGATGTCATCTCGAGTCAACTCGAGCGTGTAAGGAAACAACAGCGGTCAGAGTCTCGAGTGTGTATGTCGTCAGGCACATCTCGAGTGTGAAAGTTGAAGGCGCGTGAGGATCATCAGTCTCGTAAGGATCATCTCGAGACGCGTGAAAGTTGTCAGCGCGTCAGTCTCGTTCAGCGTGTAAGGCGCGTCAGGCTTTACCTTGTCAGCATGTAGGAGACAGGTGCGTCAGATGTCAGGCGCGTCATTATCTCGAGGCGCGTGCGAGACCAAGAAGGCGTGTGCAGGTCATCTCATTTGGCGCGTGCAGGTCTTCTCGAGCGTGTGAGTGGTATCTCGAGTATATAGGCGCGTTTATCTTGAGTGTATAGGCGCGTGAAGCATCTCGAGCCTCGTGTTTTGGCGCGTGACAGCGCGTTGGACCTCGTTTCGAGCGCGTGTGCGCGTGTGGAAGCATATCTCGAGTGTGTGAGCGTGTTTCTTATTATTTCGAGTGTATTTCGAGTGTGTGAGTGCGTGAGACGTATTTCGAGCGTATTTTGGCGCGTGGATACCGTATTTCAAGCTATTTTTCAGTATTTCGAGTGTTGCTTTATTTTTTTGAGTATTTTGCAAAATATCTCGAGTCTAGTGTTCCTTTTTGAGTATTTTTCAAGATATCTTAATATTTTTGAGTATTTTTTAATATGTCTCGAGCCATTTTAATTTTTTGAGTGAATTTTGACTTTTATAATTCGAGTCATATTTTTTTTTAGTCTTTGAGAATCTCGAGTCATTCTATTGTTTTTGTGTGTGGGTTTATTTTGGTTTTATTGTTTTTCATTTTATTTTTGCTAAGTCTTGAGTACTTGTGATTTTTGGAGAGCAAATTTGTTTTTGTCGCGAGTCTTAACTAGCGTTGTTCACTTCCTGATTTTTCTGATTGTTCGACTTTAAAAGTTTAAATTTTCTGAATATACTCTGCGTTACTGACTTTCAGTTGTTTTAGTGTTTCAGAGTATTTGACTTTGCTTCAGGTTTTTCAAGGAAAACCGTTTGGTGCATTTTTCAACAATTTCGGATTTAAACATCTACTGATCAAAAGATCCGTTCAGTTCATCATGACGACGACAGAAGCTTTAACAATTGCTTCAGATTCGGATTCAGAGGAAATGAATCAGACAATGATAAAATTGGTTTCTAAATTCTCGGAGTTAAATGAGAATCAAAGAAAATTATTTGAAGGACAGATTGCTAAATTGTCACTGAAGATAGATGAGTTAAACAATACTTTATCTGTTTCACAGGGTGAAAAAGCTGAACTTCTTATTAAAGTTACTGATCTTGAAGATTCTCTTGCAAAAGAAAGAAGTCTAATTACAAGTTTGAAAAAGGATTTGCAAAATGAGCATGATCAAATGTTGAAGCATTCTTTTGGAAATGCTCAAAATTTAAAACTTGTAACTTCTTTAAGAAAAGAAAATGAATGTTTGCAAAAGAAAGTTCTTGAACTTGATGAAGATAAGATGGTTTTCGAAAACAAGTTTATCTCTTCTCAATCAAAAGTGACGGCACTTTCAAAGCAACTAACTGAATTTGAACAAATTGTGATCATTGAGAGAAGCAATTTTGAGAAAGAGAGAGAGTTTTTTGAAGAAGAAAAAAAGGTTTTTGAGAATGAGAGAAAATCTTTTGAATTAAATAGTATTAAACTTTCAAAGAAGATTTCTGATTTAGAGAACCAAATTGTGTTTGAGAGGAAAGATTTTGAGAAAATGAAAAGTGCTTTTGAGAGTAAGAAGAATTCTTTGAAGAAGCCGAGTCTTCGTGTTGGGAAATATCAAAATATGATGCATGATTTTGAAGAAGAGATTCAAGTTGTTAAATCCGAGAGGAAATTTGATGAAAAGAAAAGTGTTGAGCTTCAAAAGCAAATTGTTGTCTTACAAAATCAGTTATCTGATGTAAGAAATCAATTCAAACAAAAAAGAGAAGGTTCTTCGACATGAAAAGACTGTTTTGGAACAGATAATTGCTGAACCTAAGAAGCCTAGTCTTGTGGAGAAAGATTTTGAGAACCAAAAGGAAGCATTTAAGGCTGAAATAAACAAACTTACAAGAAAGTTATCCGGATTATCGACTGATCTCATGCATGAGCAACGACTGCGATCTGATCAACAGAAGAAGTTTAATGATCTTCTTGAAGAGAGGAACAAACTTTCTTCTAAAGTGAAGGCACTTGTAGAGATAATCTCTAAAGCTCATGGTTCCATTCATCCATATGTTCCTACTCACGGTAACATCAAATCAAGTGGTCAGATTCGTCCTACAAATCTCTTCTATGATAGTCGTGTTGATTATTCAGGTATTCATCTTTGTTCTAAATGCAAGTTTGTTTGGCAAGTTAAGGGATCGAATGCAAATGTAGATCATACAAAATCTTTTGCTTCAAAATCTAACGTTCTAAAGAACAAATTTTTTCAAGATACTTCTTTTGGTAAGTCTCGGTTAGTTTATTCTAGAAATAAACTTCTTAGTCTTTCCAAAGGAACTTCATATGGTTCTTACTTTCATAGAAATGATTTTGTGTGTGAAGATTATATCGATGAACGATTTGGGATTTACAAGATTTATTCTTATAAACCTATTGCACCTAACAACAGAGGATCCACATCCACGTGGATACCAAAATCTTGTTTCTTTTGATGTTGCAGGTGTATGGCTCTTGAATACATCAGTTCAAGACCTGAGCATCAATGTGTTATATGAGCGTTATTGTAAGTATCTCTCTAAATCCTTAGCTTAGAAATTGTGCTTAACTGTGTTAACCGTGGGATTCATCATAAGGAACTTATTTGTGTTAGTTTCTTTCCGATTCTAAATCGTTTCACGAATTACCACGTGTTATATTTTTCTTCACATTGTTATTTCCACATCTCATATATTCGTTGAAATTATTCGGTGGAAATACACTCGCTTGAATTCCAATTTGATTTCAATGCACGTTGTTTCATATCAATGATTCAATTCTTATTCAGATTATTAATTGTGAATTGTTCTTCACAATTAAACTTTCTAATCATTGATTCATTTCTTGAATACATTGTGCTTACTAAGTCTATCTGTTTCGCGTTTGAATTCTGTTCTTTGTAATTCACGATCAAGATTTTTGATTTCTACAATCAATCATCACTTGTTAGAGCATTTGAATGAATTTCTTCAACATATGATCTTATCAATAAGTGTTTTTCCATTTTTGTTCAAAATATGTTCCCCATGTACATATTGTATCACATATGAATCACCATCATATCACGTTCTGGTATGAATATACTCAACGTTTCAAAGAATATCATTTCATGTTATCAACTTATGTGTGATAGGATGTAGAAGTTTCTATGATCAATCCAGAGCCGAAGGATCTACCCAAGAAACACATCCCTAGGTTAGACCTAGTTTGTGAGGGTGTGCATAAGGTAAAATGCCGAGAGCTTGAGTGTAGGGGGAGTTAAAAGAAAATGGTGAGTGTGAGACAGGATCAAAAAGAATAAAAGAAGATCCTTCCCAAACCTATACAGTTATCCGGGTAACCACATCATCTATTCATTCTCGATTCTTTGGAGATGAATATTGAAACAAGACATGGACCCAATGTCGATAACTCGTGTCACCCCACCAAGCTACTCAAATATCTCTTAAAAGATGTTTGTTTCAATTCTCACGGAGAATTAGCACATCATCTATCTAATCTTCACTCGGAAGATTTAGATATTGAACCAAGGAAGACATCCTCTCCGGTCTCCGAACTTCATATTCTATGCACTAGAGTCTATTGATTATCAATCTGCGTCCCAGGTTGAATCAATATTTGAGCCTAATGATTATGATGATATTTCTTTGACACTTGCACGAGTCTTTGTGATTCCAATTGCATATCTCTGTGATATTGCCGGAACAGTCTGAGAACTTAGTTTTCTAACTTTGATTCAGTGATGACTGGAAGTCCTATCAGTGCTACCCCATTGCCAACACTGAAAATAGGCCACACAATTCTATGAGTTGTTGTGTCAATAGTTGCTCATTGTGCTTCTATGTTAGCCGATTACCCATCATTTGAGGGGGAGGAATTTGAGCCGGATTTGAGGGGGAGTAATCTGATATGGATGCGATATTTGTTTGAGGGGGACAATTTTTCTTGCAGCAAATTTGAGTAATTTGATGATGTTGTCTTTGATTGTTCATGATGTTTCGGATTCTCCTAACCATCATGAGGGGGAGAAGTTGTATCAAAGACATTTGTCAAAGACATGATGAAGATATGAGAGTTATGCTGAAGAGCCCAATATTCGTTTGAAAAAGTCAAGATTTAGTTGAAGAATTCAAGACATCAAGTTTGGTTGATTAAAGGTTCCAAGATGTTGGTTCAATCAAGTTTTGAGGTTATTTGTGAAGAAATGTTTTGTGAAGTAACAGTTAAGGGAAGAAAGCAAGCATTAAGGGGGAGACAAAGAGAGATCGAAGTTTAAATCTTTTGAATCTATGGTTGAAAAGCCTTTAGGTTTAAAGATTGAGTTCGAGTTGTGAAGGTTGATGAAAGAATGGTTGATTTGCTGAAGTTGAGAAAGTAGTTTGATTTAATATGAAGATAAATGAAAATATCTGGAGTTTGATACTTAAGTGATAGTCAGTTGGTGAATTCTGATTCAAGCTGAGTTTATTGAAGGTGTATACTTCAAAGGAGATAATTCGATTTTGCGGATAAAGGGGAGATTGTTTACTTTGAAAAGGTTGAGAAATTTTTCTGAAGAACGTTGATGATTTTTAAAGTCAAAGAGGTTCTCAAGTTGAATTCAAGTTGGTTACTTGTATATCGTGAAGATTTCTGATGCTGAAAAGTTTTGTTCGTTGATGATTTTGATAAAGTGAAGATTGAGAAGATTGTATATGTTTACAAGTTTTGTGTTAGTTGGTTATTTCCAACTTGAATACAAAGGGGGAGATTGTTAGGGTTAAAAAAATATTGTTGTATTCAAGTTTGGTTTATATTTGTATTTTGTGTAAAGTTGAGGGGAGCTAAGTGTAAATACCCTAGGGGTATAAAAGCTTTTGTGTTAGTTAGATTTGCAAGTGGTAAGAATAGAGTTAGTGGATTCGTATTGTCAGATCTAGTATTTGTTAGAGGAGAGAGAAAGTTGAGAGTGTGTATTGTGTTCATATTCTTCATATTAATAAAAGTGAGATTTGTGATTGAATTGAAGCTTCTTAATCATGGTGGATTGATATTCAGATCTATCATGACCGAGTTCGAGTCAAGTTTCGAGCTTCAAGTTTAAGAGTTGAGCTCGAGCTTCAAGTTTAAGAGTTGAGCTCGAGCTTCAAGTTTAAGAGTTGAGCTCGAGCTCGAGCCTGGCACTATGTCAGCTTAACTCGGCTCGATTATACCCCTACTTGTGTTGTATCTTTTAATTGCGCCAATCATAAACGTTCATTTCATGAGCTGCTAAAAGCACTCATTTATGGGGTGTTAGGGATTGCTTATTTAAAATAACTTATACTTATCGGTTATCTCCTTATTTGCTTATTGATAGTTGGAAAAGTTAAAACCTTGTAACTTCTTTAAAAGCTCCTTATTTGTTAGTTGGTGCCATGATAAACATTTTATCCAAACACTCAAAGTTGTTTATTTGTTTTTTCAACCCGCAATAAGCAAATAAACAGTTTTAATAAGCAATCACAAACATCCCCTTAGTTCAAATACACTTTTATCAATTTCTTAGGTCTAATTCATTAAAAAATAAGGTTGTTTTAAAGTGTTATTTTTCTCAAATTGTGTATACTCACTTATGTGTTATCTTTCTTTGGTCTGATAAGAGGTAAATCAATTCCTTATTCTTCTCCATGAATTAAAAGCCTTAACATATATATTCTCTCAACTTTACCTACTTGGTTTTTAATAAAACTCAATTTACTATAATTATATGACGTTTTAATTTAAATTTATATTTATCAATAAAAACAAATTCATACATTTATCACTTTTTTTTTTTGGAAAAGGTATCCCAGACCACATTGGGCCCAGACTAATCCTCGGCAATTTTAGGCCGAAGCCCGACTGCTAAAGCATGCAGCCCGGGGTCGAAGCCCCCGTATCTCCAGAATGCGTTCCCCAGGGCTCGAACTCGCGTTCACCACTATGTAGTGTCCAAGCCTTACCACTAGACTAACACTCATTTGGTTACATTTATCACTTTATAGAACAAATATTGTTATTCGTTTAGATTTTAGACTTCGATACCATCTCCTATAAGACTTCAAACTTCAACAATTTTAAAAAGTTAAATGCCACCTAATACACTTTCAAATATTTTTATTAATATATTCTAGTTGTGGGAAAAGACTATATGGTAGTGAGAGAGCTACTGATTTTGTTGTTCACTTGGAATTATTTCAAAAGCATGCTAAGGACACTTGGGGATAAGATGCTCACAGTTCACTTTGGTAGGATAAGATCATTTTCATAATACTAAAGAAAAAGACTTGTCCATGGAGCAAATATCTAACATCTCTAAAAGGTTAGATTCACAACATCTTAGGACAAACATGTTTCTTCAGATTCTTTAGAGAATGTCTTTTTCAAGTACAAGGTTGGTGAGATCTGGTTAGGAAACTCTTGTAGGTGAATCAAACAGTTCTGCAGATTAGACAAAGTATAGCTTGATTTCTTCAAAAACGACACAGAGAAACATGGTGTGAGTGTCGGAAGTGCATCTTGTGATCCACATCAGGTTCGTTTCCCTTAGAGATCAACTAGTCTTTGGTTTGCCAAACAATTTAAGCATGAGCCAAGTTATTACAAACCATTATTTATCTAGGAATTATATATAAAGTAAAGGACAACAAAGGGAATGGAGAGGTCATGAACAAATTATTGATGACACAATAATAATCTTTTGATTTGAATTAAGATGACATGAATTACTTTATCGGGTTTTTAATGACAATGTTATATATTGATCGAATTTACCTTATTAATTAGTAACTAAATTAATTGGTGAGTTACAGTTAAGACATTCTTTTCCAAGTTTTCCCCTTTACATCCAAAATGTATACAATAGAAATAAATTTATAGAACACCATAACAAATGTGTTAACAATAACATATGACTGAAATTTGACATTAATTGAAAGCATTTTAGTTTGTGATTGATCTTAAACCATAACGTAATCAACAGAAAAATATTATCATTAACTTTTCATGATATCTCAACTCTTCGACAGTATGATGTGAGTCACCGGATCACATACGAGCTCGCTAAGTATATATCCACCATTAGCTTGTACAAGTGCTTAAATGTACCCACTGAATGCAGTCGCACCGTTTAACTTGTACTAATGTTCGTCGTATCACGTCTAATAGAAAGACACTATTCAAATCATAACGCTTATATCATGTGAAAACCACCCTTAAGACTCGCAACCCATTATTTTTCAAAATATTTAAACATGTTTGACTTATTTAGACTTTAAATCATATAAAACATTCAACATATATGATTCTAGTTTGATTTTTGGCTCTATCCAAATCCTTAAATGACCTAACTCCTCCCTCGACCATGTAGGCTTTTACAATAACAACTCTCAATTACACAAGTTCCTCGTTACAACTAACGAGCCAAACTTCATGAGTTTCATCTAATTACATAATTTGCCCTCTATTGCGTTGCCCTTTACATTTGAGTCCCTTTTTCGGGGTGTCTTGAGTTCTTATTCATTACTTGAGTGACTTTCATTTGGAGATTGGTTTCATTCTCACTCAATGATAATTTTGTTATTTTTATTTATATATTATGAGAAAGAGAAAATAAGCATGAGAAGTCTTTGATTTGAAATGGCTAAAAGGGGCAACATGCATCAGAAAAACAAAATGAAATATGAACATTAATGTGTTTAAACATCACTTATCATGAGTCATGATATAGATTTAGGTCGGTAATTATAAAAATGATATTTTAAAATATACTCTTGGTGAGTGCACTCGATGCACCAAAATGCAATTTTCTCGATTTCCAAAAATCAAATTTAGATGGTATTTTGACAAAAAGATATTAATGATGAAAATTGAGTTTGAATATATTTGTTATATTATCTTAACATAAAGTTTATTTTATTTGAATAGAGTTTTTAACATTACAAGTAAACACCTACAAGATCACCAAAACACCTAACACACCATATGATCCTGTAAATCACAAAAACAGTTAAGCTAATTCATGAAGAAAAGTGGACTTGTAGTTAAAATTTTTAAATTATTATCCAACCAAAAGAACTACTTGTTAGAAATAGCATCTTGATGTTGCATCGAAACATAAAACTGTTGACTAATCTCGTTAACATTGAATTTGGGAAAATGAAATGACTGGAAATTGAAAAATGAGATTATTCACGAATACACATTGAATGCTGAGATTACGCATTGAATTTCTGGTAGTAGATCAATAATCAAAATAAAAGAAGTCTGTTATCATCCAATAACTTATTAGGTCGTTACACACAACCATCATACATTCATACCTCACCAAAGTTAAACTCAAAGTTTTTATCTATGAAATATCTTCATACAATTCAAAATTTGGGGCTTATTACAAGTTTCACTTTCAAATTTTAGTCTTTTTCAGTATACCATTATTAATTAGGAAACTCAAGATAAAATTTATATATGAAAGCGTGTCGACGCTTATTACATTTAAATAAAAATATCTATCACTTAGGTTTTGGTTTCTTAACTTTTAAAGATCGATATGTTGGTTGTGAATTTTTTTTCCAGTTTCCCGAGTAAATTTTCAAGGAAAACGAAAATTCAGAAAACGTGTGTGGTTCATAAGTTCATTTAGTTTTCTAAAGAAATAAAATTTTTGTGTTTTCTAACTTTTATGTAAATTAGAAAACTGATTTTAGTAGTTTTCCAAAAAAAATTAAAATCATTTTCTATCTTTTTAAGGGAAAATGAAAACTCCACAATTTCAACCAAATACAATTTCTAAATTTTTTATAGAAAACTAAAAATAAAAATAAAAACTCAACTCTATTTTCTAAAAACAATTTTTTGAAAAAAAATGAAAAACAGTTTTCCATAATCAAAGACATTCTAATTTTTCAATATTAAAAACCGTTTCCCTTTTCCTTACAAAATCAAGAAGTAAAAACGTGTACTTGTGGTTGTGGTACATTTTTTGTGATCTCAATATTAGGTCAAATCTTACATTAAAAATGTAAAAGTAAATTTATAAGAAATTTAGTAAATAGACGTACATTTCTTTAAAATAACAAGTTTTGAAAGTTGTTTTTTTAAAAAATTAAATAAAAAATTGCAAACAAAATTATATTTATTTTTGTAGTAAAAAAAGGAAAGTTTAAGTTGTTAATTAAATATCATAAAATCCCCCATTTATACCATTATTCATAAATCATAACCGACTCCTGGTTCCCTGCAAAAATTGAATTCAACGGCTACGACCTACAAATTCAAATCTTTTAAAATCTTGAAACCGACCCAATTCTCTCTCACTCTTCAAAACCCAACTCCCAAATTCCAAGTTTTTAGTGAGAGAAAGTGAAAGAAACACACACACACACACACACTTCTTCAAGGTTTTCCATCATTTTCCCCCATTAAAATCGCTTCAAGATCACTTCTTGAAGTTCAATCCCACAGAAATATTCAAGAATTCTTGAAATCAATCTCTGATTTCAGTTTGATACACTCACAAAGGTATGATTCACACTTCTTTTCTCTGCATTCTTCATATATATACATATATACATACATATGTATCTATAGGTTTATATAATGTTTGGATTAAATGATGGGTATTGCAGGTGGGTTTCTGATTGATCAAGAAAATGAATGACCTAATGACGAAATCGTTTCTAAGTTATGTGGAGTTAAAGAAACAGACTCGGATCGACGCCAACTCGGAGGAACCCGATATCGAGAAAGGGGTTCAAGAACGAAACAAGAAGGTCGCTCCATCCGACGAATCGAATCTCGCAAACTTCTTTCAAGAAGTCGACGCAATCAAATCCAGCATGGAAGAGATCACAAGCCTCCTCGTCGATCTCCGAACCCTAAACGAAGAGACCAAATCCGCCCACAGCGCGAAAGTCCTCCGCGGGTTACGCGACCGGATGGAGTCCGACGTCGTTTCCGTCCTCCGTAACGCGAACGTGGTCCGCGCCCGCCTCGAGTCGCTCGACAAATCCAACGAGTCCAACCGGAGGTGCTACAAAGAAGGCGGCGCGGTGGACCGCACCCGGGTCTCCGTCACAAACGGGCTGCGACTAAAACTCAAAGAGATGATGGACAATTTCCAAGATTTGAGGAACAAGATAGTGGCGGACCACAAAGAGTATCTCAAGAAACGGTACTACAACGAAACCGGCGAGTACCCGGATGAGGCAACGGTTGAAACGATGGTTTCTGGAAGCGGGAAAGTGTTTGAAGGGAAGAAAGATTCTGTCTTGGAGAATAAAGAGCGGCATGAAGCGGTGATGGATTTAAAGAAGAGCTTAAACAGGCTTCATCAGGTGTTTCTTGATATGGCTGTTTTGGTGGAGGCACAAGGGCTGAATCTGGATGATATTGAAGGGAATGTGGCAAAGGCTGGAAGCTTTGTGAGTGGTGGAACAGATAGTTTGTTCTATGCTAAGCAGATGAAGGATAAGCAGAGCAAGAAATGGGTGTGCATTGTTATATCTGTGATCATAATTATATGTGTGGTATGCTTCATTGCTATGTTGTCTTCTTTCTGACAACGGGTGTCGAATCTTTTTTAGGTTACGTTTGGGATCTCGAAATTCTTTAGTTCTAATGCTAGTGTTAGGATAAGATTCGGTGTTTAGGTTGTTTTTCGGTTTCTTTTTTGATGTGGATCGAGTTTTCTTAGCTCAGGATTTATGGTCTTAAGAGTACAAATGTTCAAGATAATGAAAAATTTACTTCAATGCAAGTTCTTTCAAGTATCTAATGTGTTCATATATGTATATGATTGATGTTTTATGCTTTAGACAAAGGATCGTGTGAGAAAAAGTGTTCAAATGGTTCCGTCTATATTATGGTATTTGGATCATATACTAAAATAGAGATTTTGGAGACCGAGATGTTTTCACTCCATCAACTATGCTTATAATGAATCGTAAAGTAAAAAAAACGAACCAATGAATGTCTAGCCCAGCGGTGGTAGGTAACATCCTTGCGCTTGCCTTGAAAGATAGTTTGGCGCGGGTTCGAGCCCCGCTTGGTACAAAAAAGGCCAAAGGCCTTATAGACCTCTTCTGCGGTATCCAGCTCCTGACCGGTTTTCGGGTCGGCTCAGGGGCGAGTCCATGGGTTGGCTTTCGGGTCGGCTCATGGGCGCGGGGGATTAGTCGGTGCCCGTATGGATCCGGATACCCCGGAACGTGTGTGTGAGTTAAAATGCCGTTCAAAAAAAAAAGTAAAAAAAACGAAGATAAAGAGGGTGGAATTAATTTTGGAGAAATGATAAATAATCTTTTATTAAATTGTTGAATATTTTAATACTATAATTAATGTTGAAAACTCTAAAATAGAGTAGTTGGAGTTGATTAGTTGAATATAATTTCTTTAAAATTTTTGACTTGTGATAATCCATTGTAAAAAAATTTATAGAGTATCTGTTGGAGATGTGAAAGGAATTGGTAGTTCTTGTTTCAGCTGGAAAAGGCAATGCAAGTAGGTTTTCTAGAGCAATAATGGTACAGCAACTTGTAACTTCAGGCAATGGAAGCTGTACATTGGCTAACGAAGCTTGGGATTTCGTTTAACAAAAACTTGAAAAGATTGAAAAAAGATGCATCAGATTCATATACTATTATTATTCAAATCAGTGAAAGTGTGTTTTTGTAGTACAGAAATGGCAAATTTCTCTTTAAGATACCAAGAAACATACTCAAGTCAGACGATCTTCGCAAGCAGTGTTGGTCTCCCTGCTATCTGTATCCTGCGCACAGTGTACTGATATATCTCCCTATTCAGCCAACGCTGAGTTGTTGAGTAGCCACCCATGATTTCTCCGGTCCTAGTTCAACACTTCCAATCTGAAAAAGTATGTAAAAAGATAAGTTCCTACTCGCGTATACCATCTTCGTCCATTCTTCAATTTTGCCCCACCAACTAATGAACTAAATAAGAGCAGTTTGGCCATAATTATATGTTCGTTTCTTGTTGCATCATATAAAAGAGACTCGGAAGATTAGAAATGTTAGATGATCAAAAGGAATAGGATCCAGTCTTTTTGTTTTACGTTTTTTCTTGTTTTCTTTATCTGTTCCTTTCTTTTCGTCTAATTAGTTTTAGAAATCAAAAGTCACCATTGACTTCCCACTTGCAGTATAAAAATGTAAACCTTACGTCAGCCATAACTAGAATCTGGCTTACATTAAAAGTAGTGACGTCTTGCATTACCTGAGCGTTTTCGACACAGACAAAATCTTTGTAGCATGCTTCCATTGTCAGATGTGGATTCCATAGAACCGCATCCGGCCAACTGCACAAGGAAGAAGGAAACCAAGTCAAACGAACATCATGAAACAGAAAGCATGAAAAAACGATCTATGCTTGTCATCTCATCAACTTACTTTGTATTCTTGATTGATATGATGTCACCCAGACCATTATCCAGGTACAACTCGTTAGCAGCTCCAAGATAAACACAATCAACAAATCCAGGATAGGTCACTACGTCTCTGGATTGGGCAAATCAAAGTTGACATGAGAACACAAGAACAATCACATGTGAATATGCAATTCATTATGCATACAAAACTACAACACCCAAAAGAAGAACTTGAAACAAGAGTGCAAGTCTATGATACCTTTCTTCCTTACCCTCCACTGGGTTCTTAGGGTCGGGATCTTTGTTAAGTGTCTTGCAACCTTTTAGACCTCTAACTGACGCACCCGATACAGAAGCCTGCATCACAAAAGTACCACGAAAATCTTTTAGATATTTTATATTTACATAGGAATGTGACACTGGTAAAAACAAAAACTTTAAGCAGATCATTAATTCAATTTAGTGCCCGAGATAGCCACACTCACACTGAAATAGGTATGCAGGGCAGTGGTGAATGAAAATGGTTTTTTGTCGGTATTTGTGATTTTCAATTCAGTGGAAAGGGTTTTCTTGTCTAGGGTGATCTGCAAACAGATGAATAATATTATGTTAAGTTTCATAACTGGCATAATGTAATAAAGAAAAATAACACACGAAAGATTTGTTTCGAAAGCACAACGACAAACTCACCTTGTAAAGTGCTTGAAAACTGTAATCCCACATAGCACGACTGTAAGGGGTTTCCTTAAGCTCTAAAGTGATAACAGGGGATCCATCCACATTTTCAGAATCAACAACGGACCAGTTTGAATTCCTTGCAAATCCATGCTGTTGGCCATATAAGCAGGTTCATGAGTTAAATAAGACTCAATTAGGGCGAGTCTATGCCAAAAAGAGAGTTATATGGAGGCTGCTGCAATCTTAAATAGGCAGAACAGCAAGCATACCTGCTGCATCGGGCCAGGTCCAAATTGGGGAAAACAATGCGGGATCCCTCCGCTGTTCCAAAAACATACAATAGAAATGAAAAAAACAAGGAACACAGTTGGTGGGAATGTGGGATGGTATAACCCAATACATTCATACATCCAAATTTTATAGCATATAAGTTTGAACTTCAAACCATTTTCATTTCTATCAGAGTATAGACATCTATAGGATCAAATCATCTCCAACAGCTTCTCCAAAATAGAGAAAATGGGGATTTTGGGGTTTTTTTTTGGCTCCAACAGATTCTCCAAAATGGAGAAAGTAGGAGTGAGAGGGTAAATTTATCAAAATTTGGAGATATCTCCAAAAATGATCACCATGAGAGAGATGATATTTTGTTATATTCCACCAATAAGAAATCTTGAAATGAAATGTTGACGAGAGAGAAACAATATTTTTACTAAATATATGTAATACTTTAATAATATAAGTAATGATATAATCTCCAAAATGGAGAATCTATTGGAGTTGAATGCAATTTCTTTAGAAAATTAAGACTTTGGTTCTGCATTTTGGAAAACTTTTGGAGAATCTCTTGGAGATAATCTCGGTGGGTAGCAGCTAAACCGCATTTAAATTTTCAAGACTACTTCCAGCATTCAAAAAGTAAATAACCAGTATGAAGTCAATAAGATTTGCATTTAAGACGAGACCTTATCGGTTTCTGCCCATTGAAAACAGCATCTGGCCGAACAAAAAGGAGATCCTTGCTCCCAACTTTCCATGATGTAACACAACCTCCATATAAGTAAAGCTCGGCCTCACTGGAAAAGAAGAGAAGGCATTCAGTCGCATACATCATACAACACACAACCGATCCACATCTTCATCCTGATGGACTGAACGGAAAATTCTTATTTACAGTATCACGGAAATAATCAGAGAGCAAACAAATTCCTACAGTCACAACATCCTAACCATCACTATGCTTCTTATTTTAAGTTGAAATGCTCACCACCACCAATATTAATCACTTAAAGCTATCATCTTTCTATAAACATATCTAGTTCATGCAAACTTAATCTAGATCGCTTATCACACACTTTCGATCCTTACATTAAGGAGCTCTTTGGTTGGTTTTCAATTAAATCCTGTAGGGATAAAGTTGTCTAAGTGGTATAATCTGTCCGTGTAGATTATAAAGGAGTGTGTTTTTTAATCAGGCTCCGAAAAAACTTGGCTTTCTGCATAAAACTCCAACCTAGAAGCTTACTGAATAAGCCACTACCAAATAGTCATGTATGACCAAATAAACCGCGAGCCCCATTAAGCTCATTAACCAACTAACAAACAGACCCTAAACCACTTATATTGTAATCATCAATTAGCTACTTGCTAGTTAGATCAACAACTAAAAAAGCAATTCCAACCAATTAAAACACCATCAAAGTCAAAAAAAACAATGCCATTGCAGCTGATTCACCATTAAGCACATGTTCCAAATAGATCCAAAACCAAACAATCCTATCCAGTATCCACATTCATCCAATTACATTAGCTTAACACATAAATCATACCAATTAACCACTATATAAAAATCAAAATACATACCTTCCATGGGAGGAGGTCAACACAACCTTAGGCAAATTCCCCAATCCTTCAGTAACTTTAACTCCCAAACTCGCAGTATCCTTAGTCGCAAATGCCATACCTGAATATCTGTAAAATCAAAACACTACTACTTTCAAATCCCTAATAAAAACTTCAATTCATATTCTTTTAATCAATTTGATGATGATTAAGCAATCGATTAAGATGAAATAAGCGATTGAAAATTTATGATTTTGGAGATTGAAATCTGGAAAAGGGGAAAAGTGGACCTATTGATTCGGGGGAGCTTATTAGAAGAGGTTAGTGATGGAAGAGACCACGTCATTGATATTGCCCCCATTATCGTGTTGGCTGAATGAATTCAGCAGATTCGTAGCTGCAAACGATATTTTAGCTTTTTGCATTTAAGAAAATAAAATGTCGTTATGCCATCGCATATTCCCACTTCCTCTTTGCCACCACACATTAAAATTTACGAACAACATGTTTATCATGAAATAATATACATAGACTAATAAAAAATAAATATTAATTAATTTCATCAGGGAAGGTTCAAACAAGAAACATGTCAATTTAAGAGAGCGTGAGAAGCAATCTCAGTCACTCGTCTCGCGGTTACGGTGGACGTGATCACGGAGGATTAATGCGATTCATGGGAGGGTAGAGATTATTAAAGGGGGAACCGGTCAAAATTCGACTCGACATACTAACGAGTCGAGTCGGGCTACCTGATAGTGATACTCGACTCGACTCATTTACACCCTTACTCCCTCCCTCCCTCCCTCTACCAACTGCGTAGTAGCGTCAATGCTTATTAGTCCCCAAAATCAAAACGTAAGCGATGAAGGCATTGGTAAGATGTTGTAGGCAACGGAGGGACTACCACAATCCACAAATTCCTTATTTTGTTTCCCACCATCTGAAACCTTAGTGGCATTTGGTTCGCATAATGAAAATGTATGAAGAATGCTTATCGTCCTCATGGTTATACATTTTTAAAAATTTGACATATAATTATTACATTAAATCCAATCACAAAACTACTACTATTAAAAGAATAATTCAAACCTTTTTGAATAAAACAATTTATAGACACTTGCAATATGATCAATCTTTACACAAACAAATTGAAACATAGTGAATAAAACCTTCAAACCATGAATTCTACATGAAACAACATCACTTTTCACCATTTCATCCCTTCCCAAACTCTCAAATAAAATGCAACTTAACCTCCTTCAACTTTAACGGAGGTCTTAATCCGAAACGAATCGGTTAGCACGCCGGAAGATCCTTTGGCGGAGGACGGACCGATTGATCCTTTCCCGGTCCGTCTTCCACCACGAATGCGGTTTTCAATCCCCATCCGGTATGCAACTCCAAATGACAGTGAAAAAACCAAACCCCGGGATTATCCGCTCTGAATCGAATAGCGGCCCAACCGCCCGTAGGAACGCCGACGGTGTTCCTCTCGGGGGGATCCACGAGGTTATACTTCGCGGGGTCCGTTGAACGATTGAAGTTTCCGACGCCTGTCCCGACAACGAAGAAATTGAACCCGTGAAGGTGAAATGGATGCGATTCGACGCTTAATAAATTTGTATCTTGTATCACCAACTCCACCGTCGAATTGAAGGCGATTTTGCTCAATCGTGTTCCTTTCGAAGTGAAAAGGTTCGCGGTGAGCGGAGCTCCGGTGTAGTTAAAAGCCGTCGGGGGTTTATCGGGGAAATCGAGCGTGAACACCCCTTTTTTGTTGAAGTAATGAGCTTGGAGAAGACCGGTTTCCGGCATCACGAACGATATATTGTTCAACGATGCCGAAAGCCGAGTACCGTTCACGCACGTAGCACACGCACTCTTTCCTAATCCTACGGTAAAAAACAAGTTCCGATCGACTTTCATCGGCACATTTGCCGGGAAACTAGCGGTGTTTAGGCTTCGAAGCTTTTTGTTATAGCTTAGAGCGAATTCGGTGTCGTTTGGCGACGGTAGATTCGGGAGTAGCGGCACGACGGTGGTCGGGATGTTTTTGTATTGAAGGATTGCGGTGGCGGTTTTATTGTCGACCGGGATGGGAACGTCTTGGAACGGGCGGACCGCCATGAAGTACCGTCCCGGGGCCTGGTTGGCGGAAACGATCACGTTTGTTGTTTGGCCGGGAGCGATTAGTAGAGCGTTAGTGGTGAAGGGTTTTGTATAGACAGCGTCGATTTCGACTACTGTCATGTTGTGGCCCGCAATGGCGAAAAATAATTCGTCATTGAGGGCAGCGTTGACGATTCTCAACAAATATCTTTTTCCTTGCTCAACCTCCATCGCGAAAGTATCTGAAACCATTAAAAATGTTTATTATCACATTCAATAACGTTTACAGATAGTAGTCTAGTGGTTGGTAGCATTTTTGGAAGGGACGGTGTATGGTATCCCTGTCTATCCGGGTTCGATTTATGGGATGAGCATGTGGTGATACCGTGACCTTGGATCGGCTTTCGGGCAGGTCCATAATCGTCGAGAATTAGTCAGGTGTCCTGTATGGATCCCGGATACCTCATGTCGAGACGTGTACGTAAGTTATCTGCCGTTCAAAAATAATTTTGTAAATAAGTTATGACGAAAGTCTTACGTTTTTCGGAACACGGGAAAAGTGGGCCCGGTTTCCCGTTAATCGTGTGGGCATCGGACATGTTCGGAGGCAAACCCAACGCATTGCCCTGCTTTACGACGTCTTCAACGTCAGCATGCCACCATTCACCTGTGAATAACAAAATATGTATAGTTTAACATATAGAAAAAACGTTAAAAAGTATTTAATTCAACCGGTATATTAAACTCGCACATTAAATCTTATTTTTTTTAGAAATGACATCAAATTTTATACTATCTTGGTGCAAGAAATAATGTAAACGATTAAAAATGGTCTAAAAGTTTAAAAACAAGTAAATTTGGATGAGTTTCTTACCGAACACAATAACCTGTTCTCCGTCAGGGCGTGGAAAGGGAAACGGTGTCCCTTTCTTTGGTAAAATCACAATAGCCACCGTATACGGTTGCTCTGAGCCATAGAATATGAGCGTGCCACCAAAGCGTCCCTCTTTGGCCTGTAATGTTGAAGTCGTAAACGTAGTTGCTCCCTGTTTTGATCGGACATTGTGTGATGTAGGCTGGTCCATCGGCCCACCATTTGCGTATTGTTTCAAACCATGCCTGTAAAGCGAAACCAAAAATACAATTTGATTCTTTTGTACTCGCTTGATAAATTTAACGTCATTTAACCTTGCGGTTCATCACATCAATGCATATATCGAGCATTCAGGAAGGTTTGAATAATATTATTTAAATTCTAAAAAAATCGTACCAGTGAATAGAGATGTTATATTGGGCGTGATTTGTAACGTTGATGAGCACTCTATCGCCTTCACGAGCGTAAACTGTAGGACCTGGAAATCCTCCGTTCACAGTGACAATCGGTTTTGCGTGGCACAAGCGGCTAACATTCTTCACCTCAATCTTTTTCAAATAAAACATCATAACACAATTAATTTTATAAATGTACAAAATTTAACTCGATCGCAAATAAATTGCGACAAGAATAGGAGGACTAATGACATGAAAAACGCCTTTAGCGACATAAATAATCGTACTTGTACTTCCATCGTCTCAAAATAAACATTCATTGTAAAAGTGACACGTAATTTTATAAATGTGTATTTATTACGCTTAATTATAACTTTATCCTTAATAATAGAAGAGATAATTAAATTATCCACGTGGGTAAAGTTGGAAAATAGACATTTATTTTTGGAAATAAACACTTATTTCTGAAATAAACTAAAATAAAAATGTAAACGCTTATTTTGTAATGACTATTATAAATAAAAAACCGTAGAAACGAAAACTACAAACTCACATCAAATTGATACTTCTTGGTGGCTGCCTCGATCTGAACGGAAAGCAACGAAACAAACACGAAAACGTAAAGAAACGGAAGAGATTTCCCAAAACGGGAAGTATGATCGTTCGACATTTTTCTACAATCGTCGAATTTAGAGGTTTTCTTTGTAATGAACCAGAAAAGAATGATGGAGATATAGATACATACATGCGTGTATATATACATACACTTAATTATTAGGTGAAGGGGAGAAGTGAGTAGGGTGTAAACCAAAGCTTTTAAGTTAAACATCCGTGGAAGATAGGCTTCAAAGCTTCAAAAATTAATTACTATGAATACTCTATTTTCATTTATTTTATATATATATATTATATATTATCTGTTTCTGTGTGTGTAGAGAGATGAAGGGGGTGTGTGTTAAGGGAAAACAACAAAAAAAGGAAAATCGAGGAACACCCTCGTAGTCCTCCGTCGAGACTGTGTGCACTTGTGCATAGCTGTAAATTAAGTTGTTTTTGGGTTTTTATGTACATGTGTATTATGCACTTATGCATAAACATGTTTAAATATTACAAATACGTCTATGCACAAATGCATAAAGTTCAGATGGAGGGTTACGAGAGTGTTCCTCGTTTTGCTGTTTTTTTTTTAGGTTTTCCTTTGAACCTGACCCTGTGACTCATATAAGCGAATTGTCGTATGAGAGAGAGAGAGAGAGAGAGAGAGAGAGAGAAAGGAGGTTTAAAATTAGAGTTGTTGTCAAATAAAAGTCAATTAGAATGATCAAATCACATGTGATTATGCACAACTTAGATTCGGCCAAGTATCCCCTTCACCCATTTGTCGATCTTGTTCAGTAATCACATTCTGTTTTAGTTTAAATATGATTTGATTGTTATCATATTCTCTTATTTTAATTCTCCATTTATGTGCTTCTCTCTCTCTTTGTGCCTATACATACACACATACAAATGATTTATAAGTTTTCAAGTTCTATATTAGATTATATAACCGATATTAAACAAAACGTATTTATAACATTTCATTGACATAAAGATTTGCTAAATTACATGTTATATATAAAATGAGATGATAGATGAGATGTATCTATTAAGCAAATAAATATTGAAAGTTTCTATTTTTTGCAAATAAAATTATAGATTTGAAGATAAAATATGAGAGCTACACAGGGCCAACTTTTGTTTGGCCGCCCTTTTGAACTTACCGTTAAGGAAAAGGAATACTTTTTTCTTCATAAATCTATTGTTTATATATAATAAAATGAGGTCGCTATAAACATAAATATCTTTTGGATTAATATATCTGTTAATGGTCGTTATTTATCTTATTTTGAATTCTATAAACAGGTTTTGTAAGCATAAATATAAAAATTATGTTGTTAAAAAAAGATATATGTTTTTACGAGTTAATGCAAATTCATGATATTTTTCAAGACATGTCTCAAGTCAGCATATTGTGTGTTAGTATTTTGAATAATCTCATAAAATAACTTAAATTTATATAAAGTAAAAATGAAAAAAAAAAAAACTAATCATTTGTATCAAATATATCAAGCGTATAATAAAATGATATCAAAAATGCAAAATCGAAATTAAATCTCTTGAATATCTGTTAACCCAATTTCATTTTGTAAAAGTATTGAAAAAGTTCAAGGGTTAAGAATTCACCGACAACCAATAAAGTCTTGAAGACCAACCACATACCCCAATCACATATAATGATCTAGCAAAGCAGAGTTACTAGCCACCTCTAAGACTCAACTCTTGATTCAACATAGATTATTCAACTTTCCATGTGTGATGCTTCTAATAGTATAATCATATTTTGTCTAAGTTTGTTAATAAACTTTTTATGTGGCTTCAAGACATCAACATAGTCTTTAAAAATTCTCTAAAATGGAGAACCAAGTCCAAAAGCCCTATATAAAAATGCATTCAACTTTAATAGATTTTTTATTTTAAAGATACTATCATTACTTATATTATTAAAATGTTATAAATATTTAATAAAATACTTTTTTCCTAAACATTTTATTTCAAGAATTCTTATTGATGGAACACAAAAAAAAACAATTTTCTTTATCATTGTAATCATTTTTTAAGGTTTGTGGAGAGTTTTCCAAATTTTAGATATTTTTACATTCTCTCTTCTACTTTTTTAATTTTGAAGAAAGTTTTAAAGAATAAGTTAAAATCTAAAATTAATAAATTATACAAAAAAGCTGATAAAGATGTTATATCTATTGGATGGTCCTTTGACTTTTTATTTCTAGGCTATATTTAGAAAACCATGTGTGTTTCATTAAAATATACTTCAATCAAAATTAAAATTAATTGTTCAGTTCAAACTTCAAACAGTTTAACATTTGTTGGGCTGTTCTATCTTATTAAAGCCCATATTTGAACCCAAAAGTCTAGCCCTTGTATAATGCCAAATTGCCAAGTAGTCTTCATAGGATTATTAGATTATGTATAATAGTGAATTTTATTTATAAATTAATAATTTTTATGGAAAACAAATTTAAAAATGCCATAACCTTGTACCAACTTCTGAGCGTATTTGAATGTTTTAAAAGGTGGGTAAGATTAATTTTAAAAAATTAAATCATTATATTTTTAATAATTTTATGTAATGTATGTAATAATAACAAATGAAATCAAAATAAAAGTTAAAAGTTAAAAGGCATATTTTATTTTATGGTTTACATAAATTAACAAATATGGTATTTGAAAAGAAATTTTAAATGAACGTTCTTATTATTTCAATCAATTTGAACGTCACTAGTGAAGCGTAACCCTTCCCCTCGTTCTACTTTCATTCTTTTAACGGGTTTCATCCCTTAATCTACGTTCACTTTTATTACTACTTGAGGGTGGGTCGATTTTTTCTTTTCCAACTTGTTGAAAAAATTATTCCCGACACTTAGACAAAGGGTCTTTGACTTCATATGCAAACAATCTCGATTTTTTGACTCATTTTAAACTATGATTAATGTAACCAAATGACCAGTATCTATATAATCAAATAATACATATCACGATAAAATTAAACCAAACATTATATTCAACGACGACACTAGCTAAGAATATAGGATAGTCGTCGGAAAGATAAAACCAAAAAATAAAAAAACAAAGTAGAAAAAGGTAGGAGAACATGAAACCAAACAAAGACATTAGGATAAATAACAATAATGTCACAATCCACATCATTAATATCATCAATAAAACAACATAATAAGTCAGAAATGAATTTAGACTTGTTTTGGCTTTATTATATTGTACCTTGTGCATACTTGGTTGTACCATTCCCCAAAAGAATGAAAGATTCCATCAAAGTTTGGCCGATGGTGTTTTTTTCCATGGAATCTTATTATTTTGAATTATCAAGGCTTTTCACCGATTAATATATGTATAAGTATATTTAATAGAATATTCACACATTATTCAATTGATTTTTTCTTTAACTTTATTTGTAGAAATTTTGGGACTTTTATTGAATTGTTAGGACTTCTACATTTGATTTTTTTTTCTTGAACACTTTTATTGAATTGTCATTCCAACCTCTTAGGATTATTAAATTTTGCCCTTCCTACATTTGTTGTGTTATGAATTCACATTATACATTTGTTAAGAAAATAAAAATAAAAAGATAAACTATTTTATTTTATATTAAATAAAATAATGATATGACTTTATACGATTGACAGACATGAAGGGGATGAAGAAATATTGAACAAGATATTTATCCTATATTCATAAAACATCTTCGTTTTGTTTTTAAGAAAACTACGAATTCAAATGTTAGACACTTGATGGTCTTCGACCATACCGATTGTATTTCCTATTTTCTAATGCAATAGAATTTGAGAACTCAAAGAACATTTCTATCAAACATGCAAAATCTTTCAATATTATAACATCGTTGTTTTACTCTTAAACAATAAGAATAAAAAAAAACTTTAGTGTGTATTTTTTTTCACTGTTTAAATTTTAAAATAATTTTAAATATGACTATATTAAATTAAATAAGTTATATCAAACTTATATGTTATTTAATTTGATACTTATATTGAAAGTCAAACTTTGTGTTTTCAATATTTTAGCATGATATATTTACACAGAAATATACATCCATACAAATATATTTATTGAAATTTAAAATGTAGACTTTTTTAAGAATATTTTGAGGTCCAACTTACAACGTATTAAGATATATGTACAACTTTTTTAAGTTTTACACTTGAAGTTTATAAAGGCAACTGTTAAACACATTTAAATACAAGATAAATATTGAGACATAATACATTATAGTACTACATAAAACTTAAAACTAATAACGAATTAAATACTCCTCCCTCCCTCCCTCCCTCAACCACATGTAAAACAATATATATAATATTTTTGAGATTGATACTTCACATACTTAACCATATATGTGTAGATTGAGGTTCAAATGAGAACACGTAAAAACAATAATATACGAGAACACCTACGTCATATGTGATATCTGAGCAAAATTACATGTGAAACCTTTGAGATTGTCGAGCCAAATGCTTGAAGGGGTCCTTGAATTGACTTTTTCTTAATCACATGTGATTTTATTTTTATATAAACTCATATTCGATGTAGGCATTCTATGTATTTTCTTTGATCTTATTTTTATTTGAACCCAAACTGTCAGATATGTGTGTATGTACATACATATCATGACATAAGTGGATTAGTTTTTCTAACTATTATAATTTCATAAAAAATATTATTATATTAAATTATAAAAATATTATAGTTTTTTAGAACGTAGAATAAACTCATACATGTTTTTTGATGATGCACTATGCATTCATGTCCATTGATTCAATAAACTCGATTAGTATGGATTCATTAGATACTAGAGAGTGTCACTACAAAAATTGACCATATCATCAGTGATGTGTCATGTGTTTTAAATTTATACCGCAAGCGTACGGGTGTGTAGCATACGGGTCGATCACGGGGAGGCGATGGACTAAACATAGACTCGTTTAGGACTATGGCCTAGCTACGGGAAATCATCAATCTTTTGATTTTTTTTTAATAACTAGACACAAAATAAATAAACATGAAAAAAAACTAAACCGAACATTGGGTAATGTCAACTTCGAATTTTTTTTTTTTTTTGTAACGATGAGGATTTGTCATACAAAATTACTTCAACCCTCTTTCGAGGCGGAAAAGCTTTTCTAAACCAAGACTCATACTTACTTTCCCAGTATGAAAACATTAGAAAGAAACATTAAGAATAAAAACAAATATTTTCCCCAATCTACCCAAAAAGTGTATTTTGGCGGAGACACCCTAACCCGGGTCCCATTGGACCGACGCCACTCTACCTCCATGAGCGCGCCCCTGGCAACCCTCTGTCCCGGTCTCCCGCATCTACGTCTCTAACTATTTTCATGTTAGGACTGTAGTCATTGATCCATTTAGTCTCAAATTAAGATCAAACTATCATTCAAATCGAAATTCACCAAATTAACCAAATATATTATAAAAATCAATTAACCAAACGTTAACTATCGTTACATAAAAATTAATCAATTTAAAACTCCATATCTATACTATATATATAAGAGAATAACTCAATTTGACAGTTTTTTTGTTCAACAGTTACTTTACATATTTACACTTTATACCCCCATAGTTAGTTATTAAATCTTATTTTAGTCCTTTACTTTTTCATTTTCTATTTTAAACCCTTATCATATAATCTAACTAATCATATATTATGAACTAAAATTTATATTAAAATTACGTTTTTTTAACAAATTATACCATCATAATCGTCTCGTCAATACCTTCGAAATAAGCCCAATATTGAATATTTTTTATTCAATTATATTATATATTCTATTATATAAAGATAATACTTTTATTTCATTTTTCGAAATTGACTATTCAATAAACCATTAGGAGGTTAATTGATTGAACACATATGATTAAATTGATGTATATAAAAATCGGGCAATTGATACATACTTCGCGCTGCAACGCGCGCGGGTATATATCTAGTTTGTTATAAAAACAATTGATCAATATCACTACACCAATTCAAAGTGACGATTACCCAAATGAACGGAAACTAAATTACAAAACTAGACATAAACATAAATAGAACGAAAGCAATAACATTAATCTAAGAAAACTGTAAACATCGTTCTACGGAGTGTCACTCTCCAAGAATCGATTCTAAACTACGAAAGCAATAAAATACAATTAAGAACACTAAACTAAAACATAAAATTAACAAGGATAGAGAAAAAGAATACAATACAACGGGTAAAGATCATGAGATTGTCAACTTCATTATCGATCCGCCATCTTGCATCTTCGTAAACTAAAAGAATTAAAAATCTAAACCTAATTATCAAACTAAAATCTAAAACTAAAAATGAAAAAAAAAAAGGAAGAAAGAAAAGAAACGGCCGAAGCCGTGGGGGAAGAAGAGAGGAAGTTTTCAAAAACCTCTAAGGTAACTTATTTACAAAACTAATTTCAAAATAGCCCCTTAAAGTTTGCAGCATTTCCAAAAACGGCTCTTTGATTTATTTTCTTTCACATAATCTTCTCATGAATTCTTTCTTTCCATCTTGATCCAATTTTGACCATTCTTCTTAAACTAGTCCTCCATTTAATTGATCAAGCATTTCAAATCCATTTTCATCCAAATCCATGCTCTCAACGTAAATTACCTGTCAAAACCCGACAAAATCACAAAATACTAATGTATTATCCTCAATCAATAATTAAATGAAAATTAACTAAAAAATCAAATAAAAACTATATACAAACTATATACAAACTAATAAATACAATAAAAAATGCAATTTAAACTAACAAAATTATGTACATAAAATGCACTTATCAATCAGCACCCTGATTCGATGCTAATCCATCACAGAAAGTGGAATCCGTCGCTAATCCGTTGCAGAAACTCCGTCGATGAAAAGTCGTCGCTGATGCTATTGACGAATTTGTGATGAAACTTAGCAACACATCTGCGATGAAACTCAGCAATACATCTACGACGAAACTCAATGGCAAATCTGCAATGGTATGTAAAACAATATCGATGAATTGTGACATAATATATTACTTTAGTGATGGATTTTCGTCGCTAAGGTAGTAAAATATAAACGAATAAAATTATTGTATTTCATGTTTTTATACAAATACCAAACTCGTAATTGAAATTAATAAATCAAAACAATTCAATTTGACTTTATACAATTTCAAATCCAAATTCATATTCTAACACAAATACGGATGACAGCTATCGCCAAATCTTGTCGTTAATGTGGATTGAGGACCAACTATTTTAAAGATGTACCAAAAAAGGTAATTTTTTAATTAATGAATTTAAAGAATTGGGTAAGCAATAACAATAATTAATGCAAATAAATATTGTCATCCTTAAAATCGTTCTCACAAAGTTAAATGGAAATTAACTAACTACAAAACTCAGTTATGATATTTATACAATACAAGCATTAAAATGCTTTAGAAGGTTATAATAATTTCTGTTAATACAAAACCAAACTACTATCATGTGAACACATATACAATAAAAACTCGATAAATTAATACTCGATTATTTAATAAACTCTCTAAGATAATATTTTTTGCCGGTATAGGGTGCTAAATTAATAATTTGCTAAAATTATAAGACAATACATTTTTGATAATTTTTTTAGACCCCATATAAAATATAAATTAATAATTCCTTATATATAGCATATTACATGAATGATTTATGAAGGTTTCTTGAAAAATGACTCAATTGTCTTTTGTTTTTTGTTGAAATCAATTTCCCCTTGAATCTCGTCTCTAATTTTCCTTAGCATGGTAAGAACTTCTGGTGTTGTTTTCTCATAGCTCAACAAGAAATTGTTCAATGTGATTGCCGCTTTAATAGCTTCGTTTCGCGAAGGGGGCTCCATTGTAGAACTTTCATCATCTTCTTCATCGATATCATCTTTATTAATTCCAATAACGCGAAGGGGGCTCCATTGTAAACTAAGTATTCTACTATAAATTAATAAAATATTAATTAATATATAAATTATTAATTATTAATTTATCGATTAATTAACAAATTTTGGTGGTCTCAAGTGTATTATTTTATAGAGTTTCTACTGTACCAAGTTAATAGAGCCTTCTCTAATGACATTAAGGGAGTTTTGCTTCATAGATTCTTATGGAATCTAATAAATTAGAATGATGAATTTTATTGACCAAATTTATTTCTTTTGTTTAGTTTAACTTTTTTGATGAATGAAATATTTGAATTCCAATAAATTTCTTGGATATTGAACCTTTCATGATAAAGATGTGGTATTTCAAGGAAATAAAATTTCCATTTTCTTTATTTCGAAATTACCCTTACCCTGACATCTTCATCTCGATTTTTCAATATGCTCTCTCGAACTCTCATATTCTCCATTGTAACAAGAATATGCAGGTTTAATTCTCCATCTCAGATTTTATGTTTGTTTTTTTGGTTCCGATTTCATGTTCGCCATCTGCTCGATTTTCCCATTTGCTAAGGTTACAATTTCCCCATCTTCTTGATGTCACCATTTATAATTGATGTAACATCCCAAAACTCTAAGGGTGCGTTTGGTATGCAGGATTCCTTGGGAATCTGAAGGAATTGGAATCCAATTCCCAAGGATTCCTGCGTTTGGTAAGATTTAGAGAAGGGAATTGGAATTGGGGGAAAGAATTAGAATCCTTCATATGAAGGAATTTGAAATCCTTGGTTACATGGAAGGATTTTGAAATCCCTTGACATGGGAATTGCCAAATTACCAGATTACCCTTCATAATCCTAACTTATACTCGCTCAACTCACCGCTACCCACACCGCTCATCCGACCGCCACCGCTTCGACCGACCGCCGCCGCCACCGCTTCGACCCACCGCCGACGCCGCCACCGCTTCGACCCACCGCCGACCGCCGCAACCGCTACCGACCCACCGTCGACCTCCGCAACCGCTTCGACCCACCGCCGACCGCGACCTCGCCAACCGCTTCGACCCACCGCCGACCGCCGCCACCACCCGCTTCGACCCACCGCCGACCGCCGCAACCGCTACCACCCACCGTCGACCTCCGCAACCGCTTCGACCCACCGCCGACCGTCGCCACCGCTTCGACCCACTGCCGACCGCTTCGACCCACCGCCGACCGCCGCCGACCGCTTCGACCGACCACCGCCGACCGCTTCGACCCACCGCCGGCCGCCACCGCTTCCACCCACCTCCGGCCACCGGCACCGCTTCGACCCACCTCCGACCGCCGGCACCGCTTCGACCCACCTCCGGCCGCCGGCCGCCGCCACCGCTTCGACAGAAGAACAAAAGGAGGGTAATCCTGTCATTTTGCATATCTGAATTCCAATTCCATCGGACATTTCTACCAACCAAACAGATTATGGAATTGGATTCCAATTCCATTTCATGCCAACCAAACAGGATATGGAATTGGATTCCAATTCCTTCAGGATTCTAAATTCCTCAGGATTCCAATTCCTTCAAAAACATTCCAGCATACCAAACGCAGCCTAATTATTAAATTAAGAGTTAATCAAGCCCATTAATTAGAATTTCCTTTCAGGGCCCAGCAGGTAATAAAAGCCCAATAGAAACTTAGGGCTTCTTAACCCCAAGTAAAGGAAATTAGTGATAAGCAATTGGAAGGAAAGTTTCAAGGAGATTTTTTTTGGAGAGCTTGAGAGGAATCATTGGGAGCCTTGGTAGCAAGAAGGATTTCTCCAAAGGTAAACACTCTTCTTTGCCCCTTTTATGTTGTTTGATTATTACCTCCTCCATTTGGGAGTTAGAGGATTCAATTGATTGGTAATCAATCTTGAGGGATTTGATTAGTTAGAGATTGGTAAACTTGTTTTAAATTCATCTATTAGCTTTTGATAGCAAATTGTAGTGTATGAACCCTTGATTGAATTCAATGTAATTGTGTTCATGGAAACCCCAAATTGGGTAGTCTTGGATCTTTGGATTTTGAATCAATGCTTTTAGAAATGAGTTTTATTAATAGAAACAAGTTAGAAAAGGATAAATTTAAGCATATCAATTATCAAGAATCGTTTGGGAACTTGTGGATTAGAGAATTTTAGAATTGAGGTTGAGTTAGAGCTGTTGGTGCAGCAGGCGTGACCTGCAGGCAACCGCGGGTCAATCCGCGGGTCGAGTCGCGGGTCACGACCCGCCGTTTCCACTGTCTCAGTTTTGTGGGTTTTTCCAAAATTCACCGTTTCGCGTAGGAATCAAGGTTAAGCTTAAGGGTTCTTCTTAAGATGTTAATAGATGAGAGTTAGGATTGTTTAAGGGAGTTTTAACACCCCATTCACTCCTTAATTCAGATTTCGGTTTGGATCAAATAGACGTATACAAAGGATTAGCTTGGGGTCGCACGCAAGGTGAGTTCTCTATCACTACTTATCGATTTTAACAATGTTACATGAATGAAACTTGTTGTTGAATTATGAAATGATGCTATGATATTATAAGTATGTTGGTGCAATCTTTCAAATGATGATATTGTGGCAAATGGTTAAGGTACTTGTGTGAGCCTTCAAGGTAGAGTACCTTGAGGTCATGTGACCTCTTGGGAAGGTTAATGAATGTCTAGATCATGGAGGAGCGTATATGATCTAGGGGTGCTCCATTGGAGTGGGTTATGTTTCATCGCGAAGGGGAGGCGATGGGGAAATGTCCTACCTTGCATGGCGATCACCAAGGTTATTGAAAGCTATGAGTTCATACTTTGTTTATTGAAATGTTTTGTGATTATAACATCTTATAAATTGTTTGTTGGGAACTCACTAGACCTTTAGGTCTAACCCAATCTCTTTTCAACTCAAACTTTTCAGGTAAGCAAGCTTTGATTAGAAATGATAAGGGTAAGGGAAAGGCAAGCGAGTAGCTTGAGGGACCGTCTAGTTAGATCAAGTCTTCCAATAATTCTCAGCTGTAGTGTTTTATCCGCAGTTATACATTGAGATGTCCTTGTTTGTCACTTAGATTTATCTTTGGGTCGGTTTGGAACCCTTGTTAGCCGGTTGGCTTGTTGAGATTTGTTAAGAGTATGGTTTGAACTCGCAAAAACTTTATTATCTTGAATGTTTCTAGTATTTTGGCATTTTAGGCTGTTACAATTGATTTCACCATTTGTATGTGCATGTTATTTGGTTTCATTTTCTCAATTTGCTAAGCTTTATATGGTCAATCTCGTTGTTATATTTGGTTATTATCATGGTCGATTTACCTATTTGTATTTGGTTATTAGTTGGTTTTATTTGTATTTGGTTACTAGTTGGTTTCGATTTCTTCATTTACTTAGCTATGTAAGGTTAATTTTGTTGTTGTTTGGTAAGAATTCATTGTTGTTTATGGTGTTCTTGGTAAGGATTCATTGTTGTTTTATGGTGTTCTTGGTAAGGATTCATTGCTGTCTGGTAACGATCCATATGTATAAGGTCTATTTGTTCCTATTTTGCTCTTCTTAGAACATATAAACCTTCTTTTATGTTTATGGTCTCTATTTATATTATGATGCATTGTTGTTTATGGTTGTTTTTAGAACATAAAAATGTTCTTTCTTGTCTTATGTTTTGCTTCAGTTTTGAAATTAGAAGGTAATCTTTTTTGTTGTAATTGTTGACGCGTTAGTTTGCAGACTTGCAGGTACATATTAGGTATGTTTTTCTTATTACCTTGTTAAGAATTTATTTTTAAAGTTTCTACTATTCTTTTGTAAATATAGGTTCACAAAGAGGCCTCGAAATGGATATAAGGATAATTTGAGCATTTATCAAAATTTCATTCAAATTCCAAAGCTACATTTTTTGAACCAAACAGACAAATTTTATTTCCTTTAAGAGGCTCCATTCTAAGGCATTGTTTGATAAAAATAAGCTAACTCATTTTTGAGGTACATGTTTGGATATAAGCTAGCTTATTGAAAAGCTATTTGGAGTAGCTTATGATGAGTTTTTATGACTTTTTTTAATTATACCCCTTATTAATATTAACAAATATTAATTTGTACTAACTAAAATTAATTATACATTATATATTAATTATAATTATTAATTATTTTTAAATGTTGTTAATAACAAATAATTAATACTTATTTTTAATTAATATTTGTTAATGTTAATAAGGGGTTTAATTAGAAAAATGTCACAAAAAACTCCTCATAATAGAGTAGCGTATCAATAAGCTAGTTTATAAGCATCTAAATGATTACTCAAAAAATAAACTAGCTTATTTTTGCCAAATAGTAACTTAACATTTAATAATTTAACTCATATTGTAATTCCAATACCCTCAAATTTGAAAAGAGCAATTAAATTGAATTCTAACAAATACATCAGATAAAAGATAAAATCCCTTTCTACAAAATAACTCTTGAATTTTCTAAAATTGGATTCTATAATTCACCTCTACAATTATTAACTCAAGTCTTATACAAAGACCAAATCGAGGTCGAGTCTTTCTAAAACCCCATGTTAGCCGCTATCTCCAAGTGCGAAAACATCACCCATAAGCTACATTATTCTCGTACATATAACTAGCACTCACTCTTCACAATGTCGTTATTACCATTTCCTCATGATTCAGGACCTGATGTACATGCTGACAATTAAAAAGGTTAGATTCAACGCCTAGGGAGTTCAAAGTTTCATCAATCATATAGGGTGGATGGGGCAAGAACATTATCTAAATCGCAAATTTAAATATACTAAGTAATTAAAATAGAAAGTGATATATTTTCCAAAACCTCATTTTCGTGGCAAAATATTCGAATGGAAACGCCCCATAAATCAGGGAAACTCACATAAAATATCATAAGGATTAAAATTCAAATACGAGAACATAGGAATACCTCATTCATTCAAAACTTTGATATATAGAAGAGATCTAATAGTCAAAGTAATAAAAATGCGGTTACTCGCTAAAATCCAGACAATATTATGGCATAGATATTACAATATCCAAAATAACTTTTAGCAATGGGGAAGACAACGTATCCGTTGAGAGTGGAGGGAAAACGTAAGTATGCCACTCGTAGGCCGTAGCTATTGGAGATGCCCATGCCCTAACAAACACCTACATTTGTTTTGTCTATTCATCTCCCTATTATAGGACATAGGTACATGTATTCACATGTTTTTTCTTATATTTGGTTAGGTTGTCTTTTCGTCCCCCTTTTAAGTTTCTCTTCTTTCTTTGCTCTATTTCTTTTTGTTTAATTTTGAGAAATTATTATGATGTTTAATTTTGAGAAATTATTATGATGCTTAATTTTGGATAACATTTTTATTGAAAGTCGAAACTCCTTGAGATTGATATGGGTTTTTTTTGCCCATTTATCTGATGCTCGATAAGAGATAGTTAGAAGTCTCATATACTTAATAAAGTTCAACATATAAATAAATAGTGTTTGATACATGTTTAATACATTCTCGAATGTGTTTGATGCATGCTCATACGATATTGACATGGAACATGATGGGTGTATAATCTTATATTTGTTGCAAGTACGTTGCATAATTCCTTAGTAAGATCGATAAACTTTGTGCATTCTCTAATATTTAATAATCACCAACTATACAAAAATTTATTGAACTTAATATCGAGCAAATATCTAGCATTATGGAATAATTATCGAACATCAATGAATCCATATGTTGTCTATAGTTTTTGAATTTTGCTTCACCTTAAGTTTATACACCCATTATTTTGGAGGTTTCTTTAAATAATGCCCATGGTTTTGGATGATTATTGGGGATGCAGGAGAAGCGGGTCGGAAAGGAGAGCCATGGTAGAAATGGCATAAGACACGTCCTCGTCGTTACAATAAGACCTACAACATTTTGATAAGTCATGACTCAAGCCATGTCACGAGGTTTTTTTACAAGGCTTGCCTCTTTCCAAAGAAAATTTGTTTTAGATTTTTTAACTCTATGGTTTTACACTTAAATTGTAGATTGTACATTTTTATAGTTTTACCTGATCACATTACTCACAGTTTCATGAATTCATACATTGCACGTCTTGGACTCACAATCAAAACGAAGTTGTAAAAGTATCATTTTTAAGTTCAATTTTGAATAGTAATTTATATGATTTGTCATCTTTAGATATAAATGTAGATTTTTTTATTATCGTTATCTAAATATATAATATGTAGAAAACATATATATGCATATATATATATATATAGAGAGAGAGAGGGATGTTCAAACGAGAATGACATCAATTTAAGAGAATACGAGAATGATTTTTATGTACAAAATCATATATGATTAACAAAGGAAAAATTCAGGTGCAAAAAACATGTACAAAATCATATATGATTCATATAGTAAAACATATATGATTCATGTTGTTAATCATACATGATTAACAACTGTGCGGGTCACATGCGACTCACGACTAGCATATGACTCGCCTGCTTCCCTTTTTTTCAGTTCAGTACTTAATCATATATGATTTTGTACACAAAAATCCATTCTCTTATTCTCTTAAAAAGATGTCATTCTCATTTGAATCTCTTTCTATATATATATATATATATATATATAGGGTGAGGTACAAATGGAAACTCAAATTTGATTGCGAACATGAGGACAATCGAGAGCATACCACGTGACATATTCACTCTGAATAATCATGTATTATTCAGAGTGAATAATACTTAATAATACAGAATGTTGTATTATTCACTCTGACGTTGAATGTTGTGCTAATCACTCTGAATAATACATGATTATTCAGAGTGAATATGACATGTGTCGCGCTCTCGGATGTCCTCACGTTCGAAATCAAAGTTGAGTTTCCATTTCAACTTTCGTGTTATATATATATATTTATGTTTTTGTGTGTGTGTATATATATACATATAATTCTATTTATAGCATACACATTTGTTGTCTTATGTCATGTCTTGAAAAACGTCGTTTTCCTTTATGTTGTGTAAGGCTTGATCTTGCTGCCACACCACACCTCAAGCCATTAGGGAGAAGGAAAAGATTGTGTTGCAATTGCAATTATTGTACAAATGAGATAGATTGTATAATAACCACACAACCCACGCACACACATACATATATATTATAGGATTGGTTACATGTATAGCACCAAACTTGTTTTCGTAAGACTATAAGATATATAAGATTAGAGGAAGGTTAAAATACACCCTATTAAAAGGTTACATCCCTTACACCCTTAATCTTAGCCACACATCTATAAAAATCTATAATTAATTAATTTTAATTTGATTTTTCTTTATTTTGGGTTTTAGGGGCTTTTTCGTCAATTATAAATAGTGGTCATTTTTAAAGAAAAAATAAAATACAAAACTTTTTCTAATTAAACGTCAATTTGATGGGAGTTACTTAAATTGTAGGTAACTTATTAATGGTAGTTATATAGTAATAATGATCACAATAATTATTTCTTTTTCTATGAAGTTTCCTCCAAAAAAAACTTACGAACTCTCTACCGATTCATCAAGTTTTTGCCGGTGAATACGATGACGAAATTTCACGAAGTTGTCGTCGATGAAGACGATGAAGAAATTCCACGAAGTCTCCACTAATCATGAAGTTCATCAAGTTTTCGCCATTGACGCCCCTACATCGTCGTCATCTCCTACCAATGACCGTCGTTGATCGTCATCATCTCCGGCCAACCGCCACCGTTGCATCATCATCATCTCCGATAAACCCCGTTGTTGCATCGTTATCATCTCCGGCCAACCGCCGCTGCTACATTGTTATCATCTCCGGCCAACCACCGTTGATGCGTCTTCAACTTTTTCATCAATCACCGCTGCTGCATCTTCATCTTTTCATGATTTTTCTGATGAATGTATGAATTTTCCGATGCATATCCGATGAATGTATGAATTTTTCGATAAATGAATTTTCGATGCACGTCTGATGAATGTATGAATTTTTCGATGATGTATGAATTTTTCTATGAATGTATGAATATGCACGTCCGTTGAATGTATGTATTTTTCGACAAATGTATGAATTTTCCGATGCCCATCCGATGAATGTATGAATTTTTAGATAAATGTATGAATTTTATGCTACCCGTTCGATGAATGTAGGCACTTTACGATGATCATTCGATGAATGTCTGAATTTTTATCCGAATACATGTTTGATGAATATTCGATGAATACAATGAACAAAATCAAATCGAATAGCTTGCTGGTTCATCAATGGTGAATTCGTTGTTTTTCGATAAATATGCAATGAATTTGTATGGATGTTTTTTAATCTGTATTGATTTCATGATGGTTTTGAGAAATGATTATTCAGTGCATGAAGATTTGGTTGAATATATGCATAATGAATGTTCAATTGAATGGTTCTAAAGATTTCAACCTATAAATCGTTTTTGAATGGGTGAGTGATTTTTGCTAATAAATTAATTGGAATATATAATAACTTCCATTTTTATTCAAATTCAAACTAATGTGTGTATCTTCCTATTTTACCCCTTCTTGTTGAGTTATCCATTTATTTTTGGTATTTAAATTAGGGTAAAATATGATTTAACCCCTAAACTTTGTATTTTAAAATGGTTTAACCCCTAAACTTTTTTAAGAATGTTTTAATCCCTAAACTTATTATAATGAATGTTTTAATCCCTAAACTTGTTATAATTAATTGTTTTAGCCAGTTCTGTTGGTTACCACATTATTAAAAATCAATTTAATCCCTAAACTTATTGATAAAATATGATTTAACCCTTAAACTTTTTACTTAAAATGGCTTAATCCCTAAACTTTTTTAATGAATGTTATAATCCTTAAACTTTTTATAATATTCGATTAAATACCTAAACTTATTTAACCTAATTATTTTTTATCTCTAATGACTGTTTAACACTTGTTTGAAGTACTTCCAAAACACATGATCTTGAATATCTCTACTTGCATTTCTTGATTTTCATATCCCTTGATCGGATGTAATCAATAAAATTTAGGGCATGAAGCAACAATAGGACAATAAAGCAAATTAACCAAAAATTTAACAAATATAAATAAATCATAAGACGTTTGGTGATTATGTGTTCATCGTGATGCAAATTTACCTAAAATTTAATGCGCAAATTTCATGGCGAACATCAAATGCGAAACAAATCAAGCACATAATGACAGAAATGAAATCAAATGAAATGTACCAGCGAGTTTAGGAAGAGATTATTGGTGAAAAAGATTGATTTGACCTAGTTGCAAACTATACTGGACTAGAGACGAATGGATGCAGGGTTATTCCAATCGTGAATGAATACGGGTTTAGTCGGCATAATGTTGTATTAATTATGTTAGGGATAAAAATAATTAGGTTCAACAAATTTAGGTATTTAATCAAATACTATAAAAAGTTTAAGAATTATAACATTCATTAAAAAAAATTTAGGGGTTAAACCAGTTTAAGTAATAAGTTTAAGGGTTAAATCATATTTTATCAATAAGTTTAGGGATTAAATTGATTTTTAATAGTGTGGTAACCAGCTATAGCAGGTCAAGTGACTAAAACAATTAATTATAACAAGTTTAGGGATTAAAACATTCATTATAACAAGTTTAGGGATTAAAACATTCACTAAAAAAGTTTAGGGGTTAAACCATTTGAAAGTGCAAACTTTAGGGCTTAAATCACATTTTACCCTTTAAATTAACCAAAAATTAATGTAATATTGATGTTGAATCCTAGCCATAGATTTGATGATGAATGGTAAAGATGTGGGGTGCAAGGTGTGCAATATTTTGAAGGGGTGCATAATAAAAGCCCCCTATAAGATTAAACCTTTAAAATAAGACATTGTAAAAGTATAAAACACCGAATCTTTAAATCAAAAACATTGTTATGTTTACCTTCACAATGTTTAACTATGAAGTTTCGATATCTTTTTGTGGTGTCACGTATCTCAATAAAACAGGTTGTTCTTACATGATTTCAATTCTCTCTCTCTCTTTCTATATATATATATATCTATACTATATATATAAGAGAATAACTCAATTCGACCAGTTTTTTTGTTCAACAATTACTTTACACATTTACACTTTATACCCCCATAGTTAGTTATTAAATCTTATTTTAGTCATTTACTTTTTCATTTTCTATTTTAAACCCTTATCATATAATCTAACTAATCATATATTATGAACTAAAATTTATATTAAAATTACGTTTTTTTTAACAAATTATACCATCATAATCGTCTCGTCAATACCTTCGAAATAAGCCCAATATTGAATATTTTTTATTCAATTATATTATATATTCTATTATATAAAGATAATACTTTTATTTCATTTTTCGAAATTGACTATTCAATAAACCATTAGGAGGTTAATTGATTGAACACATATGATTAAATTGATGTATATAAAAATCGGGCAATTGATACATACTTCGCGCTGTAATGCGCGCGGGTATATTTCTAGTGTATATATATATATATATATATATAGAGGGAAGTTATTTTGCAAACCATAAAAAACGTGCAAACCGTGCAAACTCATGGTTGCACACGTAAAATCAGTGAAATTGATTCATGAAGTTGTTTAATATGATGAAAATGTTTCATAAACATCAAATTTTGAGGAAATTGTTTCATATGTTGGTGTTTTTTATTCATATGAAACTTTTTTATCGTTTCTATGAAACTTTTTCATTTCTACGTAAATAAACACCTTCATATGAAACAATTTCATCACAAAATTTAGTATATGAAACATTTTCATCATATTAAACGACTCTATAAAAGATTTTTCATTGATTTACGTGTGCAACCATGAGTTTGCACGGTTTACACGTTTTTTATGGTTTGCAAAATAACTTCCCACTATATAGATATATATATAAAGATAAAGGGTAAATGAATTTGGGAACATGGTGTTCCACATTAATTCAAGACAATGTGTTTGCCAAAATAATGGATGTGGGATCTTATGCCTCTCTAGTTAGCAAGCTGGCTAACATACAAATACATTGGAACCAAACTTTTAGTTGTCATATTGATATAACCAAAAATATCTAAACTTCTTTGTTACATAATGTGGCGTTGCTATTGTTCTTCCCGAATTTAGTTCGTTATTATTGAACTTATCTACATTATGTCACATATGATGATATGATATATAAGAAAATAATATATATAAACATGTAAACCAGTTTTATATGTATTGTTTTATATATAAAATAGTATATCTAAAAATGTAATATTTATATAGTATTGTTTTATACTAAAAAGACTATTTTTTTCAAGAACGAAACAACCTTAAACGTTATATATATATATATATATATATATATTGTATGAGGAAGATTCATTCAAGAACAACCTAATTTGCAAGAATGAAGGAACCAACAAAATCACATGTGATTTTGTGCTGTCGATGGAAAAAGCGTGTGTAGTCACACGCCGACAAGGCGAATGGGAGAGCCGCGAGTGGTCGTCTATGCTGGAAATCACATGTGATTTTGTTGGTTCCTTCATCCTTGCAAATTGGTTTTGTTCTTGTTTGAACCTAATTCTATATTGTATATATGTAATATATATATATATATATATATATGGGGTCGTATCCGTTACAAACCACATAGTTTGTACAAACTATACAAACCAATCTTGACCTTACATGTAGATGATCAATGATGTGGATTAATTCACTTTCTAAATTTTCTCTAAAACCACATTTGAAAACCACCTAAATTTTAGGAGATAAACAAAATCAATGGTTAATAAAACAAAATCAATGGTTAAGATTAGGTTTGTAGAATTTGTACAAACTAAGTGGTTTGTATTTGATACTTCCCCATATATATATATATATATAGAGAGAGAGAGAGAGAGAGAGAGAGAGAGAGAGAGAGAAAGATTCAAATGAGAATTGCTAAAATAATGTAAAGTGGAGAAGTGATTTTAAGTTGTTCATCCGGTCAAAAATTGCGGGTTTGACCACGTACCATAAGTATTATTCAGTCTGAATAATACATGATTATTCAGACTGAATATGCCATGTGAGGCGCTCTCGACCGTCCTCACATTCACAATGAAACTTGAGTTCGCAACCGAACTTTCATCTATAGGTTCAAGGAAAAAGCTCAAAAAATGGAAAACCAATGAAGACCCTCATAGCCCTTCATCTGGATTGTATACATTTATACATACTGATACTAGTAATTTTAAATATACAATATACACATATGCATATACATAGGTACATAATACATTTATACATAAAAACCCAAACGCATTAACCTCTTAGGGGTGTATTCGTGTAATGAGTTCCATTCCATCCATGCATCTCTTAAGTATTGATTCTAGATGCCTAAGGAGAGCACATCAAATATTTTAAAAGAGTCAATGCACATTAGGAATTGAAACAAGTACAAACGTGGTTTAAATGAAAACACCCCATTAATATTCAGCTTTAAAATTCAATTATAACACAATAACGAACTATTTTCTCTTTTGCATCTGGTTATTTTTTTTAAAAGGTGTCCGGGCCAAAGCCCGATTAATCTCGACAATTTTGGGGGCTAAACATGGCTCCACTTAAATATCTTCAGACATGTGTACGGGAAGACTCAAACTCGATTAAGACGCTATGAATCCCTTGAGCGATAACCAATCTGCCACAACACTAGAAGAATACATCTGATTATTTTGTTCATAAAAAAGAATCATAATCAAAGTCATTTTTTTAAAAATACCTTAAATTAATTGGTGTGATCTCATGACACCCTCCTAATCAATATTATTGTTAAAACTAATGCAACTTCTTTTCATAAGCTCTATTTTCTCATTGCCTCCAACTCATTGATCAAAGTCCAGGGACCAAATGTTAAATATCTGATAGTTGAAGGTATTATAGTAGGTAAGGTAATTATCTCTTTTTCAAATGGGCAAATTGCACCAAAAGGTAACATACTTTATATCACTTTCTATTTTAGGGATCATACTTTTAAAATGTTTATTTAGGGGACCATCATATAACTTTGTAACTAAAAAAGGGACTTAGTCACCTGCATAACCTGTTAAAGCTGATGTGGATTTTATCATTTATTTATTAAATTACAAGTGTCATTGGAAAAACCATGTCATTAATATTTGGCTCCAAAATTTACGCATCTTCAACCTTCCCTCCGATTATTACCTTTTTTCAACTCAAATCTCACTAGAAAGGACTGAAAGGTAACTATTTTTTCGTTATTCTCTACACTTATTCTTAAATGAGATTTAAATCAAACTTGGTGCACCAATTTGTGAAAATTGATATGCCCACCAAATGTTCCATGTAACTCCACAATGTTCAATTTTCAAACAGCACTTAGGAGTCGTTTATTTTATGCTTGCTCGGTAAATTTACCGGGTCAATTTACCTTACCGGACGAACATGAAAATGACTAGAATCTTACCCGATAAGAGCGATATCATGAACCGAGAGTCTTACCCGGTAAATTCTAGTATACAATACCGTTTTGAGAGACTAATTATGATAGTGATAGTATTCAATTTTACCGATAAGCACTTACCAGGCAAGTAATCGGCTTTGCTAAGAAGAATTTAAACATACTAGTATATCTTCTCGTGTTTTTTTCTCACCATAAGCAATATAAAAGCATTTTATATGAGTACTTATGTAATATTTATGTTTATAGCAATAATGGTATTCCAAAAGCTGAAAATATCATACAAAATGAATGACATTGCAAAACAAATTCCTCCAAATACATGTGAGCGAGCAACAACCCAAGTTTCAAGAAAGACAATCATTTAAACCAAAGTAAAACCATAGATTATCAAGTGATTACAACTAAAATCATGGTTTTTACACATGATGGTTTTTACCCATGTAAGACATCCAAAAACCCAATCTATCCAAAAAGTCATACAAAACCCAAATAGTCTTACCAAAAGGAATTGTCCATAAACAAAGATGGATGAAACTGATGCTCTATATCAACTTCAATCTTTTAGACAGCTCAGATGGATTGGCCTGTTCATTTGTTACTGTTGCATCAAGTTGAACATTATCTTCTAAGAACTCTAGCCATGATACACTTGGTACAAATTCATTAACCGGTGGTGCACCCTCATCAACCGGTACCGGTACAGCCTGCAAAATAGATGTATATTTAGTTTAATAAAAATATGCATATAGAGACACTCAAAACTCATTGTCTATTTTACACCTACCCCAATCATAGCCTCTGCTCCAAGTTGAGGCCTATAACCACCTCTTAAATCCATACCACCAACAAAACCCCCACCAGTTGAACTTCTTCCTCTTGAACCCCCACCAGTTGAACTCCTTCCTCTTGAATCCCTATCACTTATTGAATCTGGAACTTGTGAAGACACCTTTAGTTTAGGTCTACCAGTTGGATTTTTTTTCTTGATTGGTGCATCCCTTTTTTGATTCTTACATCCCCTTGAATTGTGCCCAACTTCCCAACAATTCTTGCAGGTCATTTGCCTCCCTACTTTGGTTATCTCTTCATTCCCATACTTGTTAACCTTACTTTGACAACCACGTTCACTTGCATCCTTCCTTCTCGATATAGAAGGTCTACCTGGCATTCGTCTAACCCTTGGTGGTAAAGGTTTGACATAAGTAGTCTTTGGCCAAAGTTTTAACCCATTCAATGGGTTCACCTTGTGGTTGTATGTGGCTGTAAAACTTGATGTTGAAAAAACGTCAGATACAAACTTTTCAGGGTCCATGTGAATAAAATAGATAGTTGCAACCGCATGAGGACATGGAATCCCCGATAGCTGCCATATCCTACAAGTACATGTTTTCTCATGCATGTTAACCACATATCCATCTAGTCCATGTCTTACTTCGAACATATCACCACCACTTGGAACAACATGCCAAAACCTAAGTATAAATTAAATGAAACATATTAGGGGAGATGCATAAGATTGTGTCGTATGTGAAACTTATTAACATATGTATCAAACACATTGTTGACCAACATACCTCATTTGCTCCTTATTTCTCTCTAGTTTCTTTCTTATAGCTGGACAAATGTCATCCTTCCATTTACTAGCTTTTTTGTGCATGTTGTCAACTCTTTCCATAATAAGCACTCTTATCTCCTCAAGCATTGTGATTATAGGCTTTCTTCGAGACGGAAGAATTAAAGAGTTAAAACACTCGCTTACTCCGTTTTCTACTGCATCACATGATGTCTCGGTCTTGAAAAAGGCCCTTGACCATGTCTTAGGCTGCTTTTCCATCAGATAGTCAAATGCTTGGTGAGAAAGCCCTTTAATTTCTTGCATAACACATTGAAATTCCTCTGGTGTCCCTGCCTTTGATGCAGCCCAAAAGAGTGCTCTGAACTGGATGCCTGTAAACTTTTTCCTGAAATTAGCGTATATGTGTCTAGCACATTGTCGATGTTCAGCTAGTGGGAACACATCTTTCACCGCTTCAACAAGCCCCTATATTAAAAGTGAACACGTTAGAAAAATAAATGGGTATATGCTCAACAAATTAACATATTAGTAGGTTACCTTATGCTGATCTGACATGATTGTTATCCCAAAACCATCTGTCAGTCCAATGTCTTCCATTAAATACTCCAGAAACCACTTCCAACTACTTTTACTTTCAACTTCTACCACAGCCCATGCAAGTGGGTAGATTTGGTTGTTAGCATCCCTTCCAACAGCACTTAACAGTTCACCTTTGCATAGAGTTTTTAAAAAGCATCCATCTAACCCAATGAATTTTCTACATCCTAACAACCAGCCTTCTTTCACACCCTTAAAACAAACATAAAATCTTTGAAAGTAATTTTTTTGATCCGGACCTACCTCCATGCTGATTTTAACCGTTGAACCTGGATTACTTCTAATAATTTCTTCTCCGTAGTCCCATAACTTTCCATAATGTTCAATTAGGGCTGTTTCCACTTCTCCCAATGCTTTTGCCTTAGCCCTACTACACTGGCCGACAGTAACTATGCACTTATATTTCTTCAAAATTGATTCCTTCAAATCAACCAACTTTATTGAGGGGTTTTGTCTAATTTTCCTACCATATTGCTTCGCAATCCAATTTGAGTTGACTAATGAACCTAATCTATAATTCCTCCCACACCTATGCTCATCATTTAACGTCTTTACTTGGAATGATTTTTCCTTGAACATCCAAGATGCCCACAATCTCCATGGACAACTTCGTCCTTCTCCTGGTTTTGATGGTCCACATACAACGTATAACTTTTTCCTGGTATTTTTAAGATACCTGTGTTGATGTCCACGTGTAAAGGAACATTGTTAGCATATGGGTTCGTATACACAAATAACATAAGTAGTGTATACACGTAAAATTAACATACCTGAGTTGAAGTCCATTTGCCAGAGCATAATTCGTCAAACAAGTCTTTAATTCGACTGGTGACGCATATCTTTCACCAACTTGAGGCTTCATTAAGTTCCATGGAATATGTGGATTATGTATCGGAAACTTGTTGGTGTTTTCTTCTTCATCTAAATCCACCATCACATCTTCATTATCAGAATCAACTTCATGTTCTACGAAGGCATCCCTTTCATAATCATCACATATTTCTGTCAAAAATTCATCGTGTACATATTGTGCCTCTAAAACATCTTTTAACCCACTTTCATCTTCATCTGCCATCACAGTTCTTTTAAGGGCATGTTTATTGTCCAATTTAACGGTTTCCCTTTGCCGGTTAATTTTTCTCAATCTAACTTCTATAATTTCATCATCTCCTTCGGATAAGTGATCAACGCTAGCAATATCATCATCATCATCATCAACATCAGAAAATATATAGTTTACCCATTCTTTGTTCAAGTCTAGTTCACCTCCAATGTCATCATCACTGCTACAACCATGTTCCTGTTCCATTTGCTTAGCAATATTTTCAACTTGGGTTGTAGCATTCTCTTCATCCATATGCATCGTTACCTCTAAGCTCATCACATACAACAATAAAAGTATTCAGAGTTATGATTATGAAATTCTAGGGTTTTTATGGGTGGACTTCAAAATCGCAAGCAAGAAATAATAAAATAAAAGTATTCAAAATCGCAAGCAAGAAATATATAAAATACATTTGTTATATAGTTTGATTTCAGATGCAAAATTGGAATCAAATATTTGATTGATTTGGAGGATGAAGGAAAGGAAACAATGGTTAAGTAAGGAGGTTGAATGGAAGCAAAATCGCAAGCAAAATAGCACAATAAACATACCTTTTTCAGCATTTGATTTGCAAGAAATAAGATTGAAGGGAAGATTTGCTCGATTTATAGAAGGAATTGCAGAAGTCTTTTGGGCGGGAGCTGTTTCTAAGCAATTACTTTTACAATCTTGTTACCGGTAACCGGTTGTCTCGGTAGCTAAGTCCCTTTTTTAGTTACAAAGTTAGATGATGGTCCCTAAATAAACATTTTGAAAGTATGATCCCTAAAATAGAAACTGATACAAAGTATGTTACCTTTTGGTGCAATTTGCCCTTTTCAAATCTTAAAACTTTTAAAAGGGTTGGAATTCTTTCTTTCTTTCCCTTTTTTTTTTGTAGATAAGGTACACGTGTGAAAATCTAGGGTTCCCGCAAATGGGTCCCATGCTTAAAACATACAACTGGATTGGGACCCACAAGTGATAACTTTACATCCAAACACCCACCCAACGAAACGAACCCAACCACAACCACTTCAATCTTGATTGGATTAGATACCGAACCAACCACCCATCAAGTTGGTGCATGCACCCTTTTAGGCTTTTTTCACTCCATGCTAATTACCAAAAAGCCCATTTTTGTGAAAACTTTATGCAAGTTTTTATGACTTGTATACTTGTTTCTATACTGGGGTTAAGGGTAATATGAGAAATTTAAGTTTACGTAAAAAGGTGTGAGAAGTGGGTCTGAATTCTCGTTGAATAATTTTAATCTTAAGCTTATATAAGAATCGCGTTTGATACGGGGCTTGATTTAGTGCATTTTATTTCGGTGTATTTCATTCTAATTTGTGATAACCATTTCTTACATTTCTCATGTTACTGCAACTTCTTACCGAAACTCAATCCCTTTTATTAAGGATAAATACAGGATGGAGCTAGAATTTTTTTTTAACAGTGACACCATTTAACTATAAAGAACATTTGTAGAGATATTTTTTATTGAGTCAATATTGGTTTAGTAGTTGGTTTTCTCGATTTTTAGATGAAAAGTTTCTTGTTCAAGTTTTGTTATTACAATTTTTAAGAAACATAATAAATATGATATTAAAAGCTTAAAAAAAACAATCTAACAAGATTTGAACTCACGATCTTCCCTTTGAAAAATTAGGAACTAACCAACTAAACCAACAAGAATTTGTTTTTTTTTTTTTTGTAGTTTCAAAATACATATGGTAGCACACAACAAATTAATACATAGGGTTGTCATTTTTGCTTTTTCACAACCCGAGTTGACCCAAATTGATTTAACAAATTTCACATCTTTTCAGGTTACTATCATAACCTTGGAAGAGATGCTACATAAATGTGAACATTGGCAAAATCCGAAAGGAACAACATGTTTTACAGTTTAAATATTCGTGATGTTGGAGCACATCACACAATTTATAAAGTTCTTATATTTACATAATGTGTCATCAAATTTATCTGACAACATAGGCAATGTTAAAACATACAACCACTTCTGAATTATTTGGTGCGTCTTATAATTCAAGGTTCTTTTAGTTATTTAAAATAAAGTTGCATTTTGTGACATTGCACTATTTCACATTTAGTATTTACGTTGTGTTCTCAAATTTGGAGAGAAAATAAACTAAAACAAATATATGGAATATAAATTAATGGAAACCTAGAGTGAAATAATTACGTTGGGCATCCCTTTGGTTTACATTTTCTTACAAGAAATGTCATTTGTCATAATTCTGTTAAATCTACATATATGCTTCTAATTTTATTAATACTTCAGGTGTTGAAGATTTTGAGAAATTTGATTTATTGGCACAGTGTCCACAAAAGAAATTGCAATGTCTGGTTAGGACGACACGACGTCTGATATATTGTACCCAACTTAGTACCATAACCTTGTAATCACTTTTTCTCTTACTAGTAGGATTATCTCGTTGTAAAAGAAAAGATTTAGTTCGTACTCAGTTGAAGTTTGTGTGATCTTGAAGGATTGTTTGGATGTTTTTGAAAGAAAACAACGCCTGGCAACAGTGTAGAAGGAGATGAAAAACTTGGATGAAGTGATCGAACAAATGGAGGTCGTCCAACACGTAATAATACTACTAGCTAATGGGTCATGTACAAGCTTATAAAACAATGGACAGTGATGAAAACGACATTGAGAATGAAGAGTAGAAGAACAAAGAAAGTGGTAATAAGAACAAGAAGAAAACATGAATAAGACAAAATTAAATACGCGACAAAGACTATATGATTAAGAACATAGAAAATTGAAAGACACCTACCATTCTACCAATCTCTCTATGTTGAAAAGACAAAAATGTAAAAACAAGTAAAAACAATATGAAAATGACATGTAAAATAAATGAAATATAATAGAAAAGGACTTTTCATTGTATTCCAATTTCTCAATCCAAAATACGAAATTTTTTAGAATTTATAGAGGAAGTTGCATAAAGAACTTGTAAAAGATAGAATTTTATAATATAAAAAATCAGTCGAGATTCTAGACCGGTTACCTAAAGTTTGCCTGCGGTTAAGCCCATCTATTGCGTAACCATTCCTAATAATAACTGGTTATGAGACTAAGATTTGATAATATCCATCTGGTGGGTAAAATATACAAATACCTTACATCTGCCCCCACAATATTTATATTCTACTAAACAATTTTTTTTTGTCCAAAAAATGTAAACCAATACCCCAAAACGATACAATCTACGAGTGTAGTTGTAACAAACATTTGCTTCATACGACAATACAAGTAACAATAAATTCTCAATAGCTAGTAGTTAAATGTTCATTTCTACTTCCATTTTTGGGGTTTTCGTAAAATTTCGATTATGGATTTGCAATCTTTATATGAAATGACATTTAATTTATTTCTGATACGTCATTACCATCTTTTGACGTTGTTTTCAGTCACTATGAGCAAAGCTCCTCATAATGGATTCTATATTATGAACATTTGTACATATGAAGACAAATATCAATTTGAACAAATATTGCTATATTTGTAATCAAATCATAAAAAATAACGGGTTATTGTCTTCTATCAAATCCACCAACTTTTCAAGACTTAGAAACCAGAAATTCCGTCTGATTTCTTGGCTAAACTTTTCGTATTTGAAGTGTTTTTTTTTTTAAGTTGGATTTTACATGACTTTTAATTCTTAAGGATTAGGATCAAAATAATAATAGCAAACTCTTAGCTATTGAAGAAACATAAGAGGAAAATTTGGAAACTATTAAATATGAAGAAATCACATTTATAAGAATATAATGATTTCTTCGATGATAAACTTGTCTTCTACAACATTATTTTTAAGAAAAATGTTACCTTTATAATAAGTAACATATATGATTAGAGAAGAAAGGTCAAGTTCAAATGTGAACTCATCTTTTGTTATGAATGTGAAGATCACTACTATCGTGCCACGTAGCAATATTTAGTCTCTGAATATTCATGATTAATTTAGTCTGAATATACTTTAGACGCCAATTCAGATTGTCACGTAACACGATTTTATTGGTTCCCACGTTTACAATGAAAAATGGGTTTATATTTGAATTTAGAGGAGTAATACAAACCCCAATATTAAAATCATGAAATACATTAGTCGTACATAAACATAGCAACAAAATGTAGGCATAATAGTTATGTCAAATTGCCGTAAACACATAAAATAATTCAATTACTAACAATTAACAAATATTTCTTAAAGTAGAAAATGTGACACGATATATTTATTCATATTTTAATAAATTTGATCAATTTATTGTATCATTTGTTGGAATAGGATACCAAAAAAGTTTTAATTTATTCAAACATAAATTCTTATTTTTTTGCTAATAAACAATCAAGCTAATTCTTAATCCTCGATTTACAATAAAGTTATACAACTTATCATATTTCAGAAGTACATATTTAATATAAAAACAAAAGTTCGGCTACAAACTCAAATTTCATTGTGAATGTATAATAATTGAAAACGCCACGTGACATATTTAGTTTGACTAATCATGTATTATTCAGACTGAATATGTCAGTTGGCACGTTCTCAGCTATACCCACATTCGCAATAAAAAAAATGTGTTTTTATTTGAACCTAAGCATATAATATATATATATATATATAGAGGGAGGTTCAAACAAGAACAAAACCAACTTACAAGAACAAAGGAACAACTACTAACCACTAGTTTCTATTTAGGAAACCAAAATTTAATTTAATATATATGTAATTAGTTTAAGGGTATTTTGGGTATAGAAGTTACTTTTTGGTTGTTTCCCTCTCTTTTGCTTTGTATCAAATGTATTTAAAGATAAAATATCATATTACTATTCATTTTATATTTCAAATAACATATCTTTGGTTGTTTCCCTCTCTTTTCTTTGTATCAAAGGTATTTAAAGATAAAATATCATAATACTATTCATTTTATATTTCAAATAACATATCTCTGAAAATATTTTTACCATATTAGTTCATCATTTCACCATATTCATCCTTGTTCCATTTTCTTTGTTATTGATGTTACTGATTTAATAGAGGAATCAAAAGGTGTAATCGAGAGCCCTATTACTAATGAAGAAACCTTTAGTCTTTCTACTTCTGAAACACCAAACCATGTACAATCTCATTGTAATACAACAACCTTGAAGGATAATCTGAGAGCCCTAAGGGTTTTGTTACTATGCACATGCCATAAGGATAATCTGTACACTAAGGGTTTTGTTACTAGTTCCTAGTGATCTTATAACCATTTGATATTAATTAGCTTATTATCCATATAAGGAAATCATGTATGATTTTGACCAAATGTTAGTTTAAAATCACATGTGATCATATTCGTGGCCATTAAACTAATATCTATAAAACAACATAACCATGTGTGATTTTGTTAGCATATGTGAAATCATGTGTGATTTTGTTAAAATATATGAAATCATATGTGATTTCAACATCACATATGATTTTATAAAAGGGTCTTATAAAATCACATGTAATTTCAGTATGATGTGATTTTGTACAATGTTTATTGTAAAATCATATCTGATTTCATAATTATATATGATTTTGTAGAAGGTTTTTGTAAAATCATATGTGATTTTCAGTATCATGTATGATTTTATGAAAGGTTCTTGTAAAATCACATGTGATTTCAGTATGATGTGATTTTGTACAATGTTTATTGTAAAATCATATCTGATTTCATAATTATATATGATTTTGTAGATGGTTTTTGTGAAATCATATGTGATTTCAGTATCATGTATGATTTTATACAAGCTTCTTATAAAATCATATGTGATTTTCAGTATCATGTATGATTTTATGAAAGAATCTTGTAAAATCACAGGTGATTTTCAGTGTCATATATGATTTTATACAAGGTTCTTGTGAATTCATATATTAATTGACCCAAACTACTATATATACTACCCCAAATTAGCATACATGACATTGTTTCATACATCCCAATACTACGTCTCCGAAGACGTATAAAGATCAAAATACTGTTTAACAAGCTAATTGTTTATAAAGCTTAGACAGAAATCAAAAAATAGGCTTGAGATGATGAAATACAAATGTAAGTCACTCATGGGGTCCTGTGAAAGTAGCCTGGTGCAATCTAGGTTTGGTTAACTTGAAACCATTCTTCTTTGCAAAATCAGTCGCAAGCCTGATCACTTTAGCCCTCCAATTGTTGTAGATAGAAAGCAAGATTTTTGTCAAATACTTGAATCTGAATTTTAGTAACTGCACCGCCTGTGGTCCACACTCATTTTCAAACTCAGGATCATATCGACTTACTGTCTCCCCCTTGTAAGTATCCATGTGACGCATCACAAAGATACCAGAGTCGTTGTTATTGTCCACTGTCCTCCACTTCATCTTATATATGGTGGCCTTAACCTGAGACATGTTATTGACACGGGGATGCTTAACTGATTTCAGATATCCAACAAATGCATTTTGCTGCACACAACATTAATAATTGTAGTAAGCAAATTACGTCCACTTAAAATTCGTTGTGAAAAGCGCCAAACCATATTACTATCAGAATCACATATGATTTTACATTAACGTTACGTACAAAATCAATCCTAATCTTAGAACCATTTACAATTGTAATGCGATAACACATGCTTTTATAGTAAAAATCATATGTAATCTATTTAGCTTACAAGTCTAATATCCATCGTTCTTTCAAAAGTTATAGTAAAAATCATATGTGATCTAGTTAGCTTATACGTGTAATATCCAAGTCAATACCACATATGATTTTTAAAATTACATACAAAATCATATGTGATCTTCTAAGGAATATCCCTTATTGATTCCTCGTTAACCTCTATTACCGCTTTTGAAGTTTTGATGGTCAGTGTGTATTGATCAAAGTTGAGTGCCACGTGAAGACCAAGTGGGGGTGGTATCCCATCCAACTTCATTCCAATCAGCCCTCCAAAACCCATATCACGGATGCATTCTTGTTGAGCCTCTGACATCGTTCGAATGGCATTGAAAAGAGGGTTTGGAGTCGTACGTACTGTTATAGTCACCAGAATCTTCTTTGGCATGTTCTCGATTCCCTTATCCTTGTGTTTGTGCTTACGTTTCTTTGTCGTAACTTTAGTGTCAATCCTAGCAGCCTCCGGGTGGCCTCGTTTTCGCCTTTGTACAATATCAGTTACACACACTAAACAAAAGTATTTAACTAGTTTAATCCACATATGAATCACAAATGTTATAAAAGTAAAATAATATGATCATATATGATTGAACTCATTTAAACCAACTAATCACACATGTTTGATCACATATGATTGATCTAATTTTAACCACCAAATTACATATGATAGCACATGTTCAAACCAAAGATTAACCGTAAAATCATATGATCACAAGTAAGCAAAATCACATTTATTCTTCTTGTTCAAACCAAAATCATAAGTGATTTTACAAGTGATCTTACATATTGCATATTACAAGTGATTTTAAACTTAGCAAAATCACATTTATTCTTCTTGTTCAAACCAAAATCATAAGTGATTTTACAAGTGATCTTACATGTTGCATATTACAAGTGATTTTAAACTAAGCAAAATCATATGATCACAAGTGATTTTACAACCAAAATCATGAGTGATTTCCTAACCCACAAAATATCCCTTATGATATTGGACTTGTGAAGAACCAACTTATAACAAAATGCATACACACATATGAATCACATATGGTTTCAAACAGTAAAATAGGTAATCCCCAAACATAACATCCCTAAAATCAATCCTTAGGTTTACCTGCTTCATTCATTAAAGAGGGGTTGGAGGTTTTTGGTTGATTTTCTGCACTCTCTTGCTGCTCAATCCGCAAGCTTCTTCTTCTCGTTTCTATAAAAAAGAAACACAAAACAATGTTTACATAACCAAACCCTAGTTTTTCGTACATACATCTCATAAAGTTGATTTTGGGAGGAATAAGTGAGGTTAAAGTAAGAGATTAAACTTGTGTTTTGCATGGCTGAATGTCGATCAGGAGCTTCAAATCGAGGGTTTACCTTGATGTCCATCAGCAGCTTCAAATCCAGGGTTTTGTGATCTCAATCGGCGCCAACAAGTTCTCAGGGTTTTGTGATCTCAAGGGTTTGGTTTATTTTCATGCCTATGGAGAGCTAGCTAATGATGTATATGGAGGAGAGACTGACAACTTATATGATCATCTGTCAGTGAATAGTTGCATTTTTCAAAC